>PVLA01000573.1:0-511775 GCA_004027455.1 Hydrochoerus hydrochaeris | reverse complement strand
TTTGTTTGCTTTCCCAGGCCTCTCCCTCCCCTGGGAGAAGGCAAAGACTGGAGAAAGGCGCGGAGGGAGGGGGTGTCGGTGGTTAAAGGTTGTGTAAAGGGGACAGGAGCGACTGGGACTTCTGGCTTGTAGAATCTTTCCTAACTCCTGACCTGACTGCATCCTTCTTTGGGCAGTGACCTCTCCCACTCATCTCAACTGGGGCTCTTTGCTGGAGGTGACTGGGCTGTGCCAGCCGCCATGGATCATACTCTGGGAAAGGTAGCTGAGTAGGACAGAGTAAGAACCAGTGGCTGGTGGGACAGTGGGGGCTTACCTGGGGTCTTTTCCAGCAGGCTTATATTCATACTGTGTCTTGTTCAGCCTGATGCAGGCAGTCCTGGAGCACAACCTAATTCTCCCACGGGCGTCTCTCTTTCCCATAGGATCTATCTCCCAAGACCCAGCCTCGATGGAAGCAGGAAGGGATAGTAGCACAGGATGAGGGGCTGAGTTACTTATGTTGGCAGTCGTGTCTGGAGAGGTGAAGGTGGAGGGTGCCAGGGTAGTGTCACCCAGACACTTTGGTGATTCGGAGATCTTTGCCCATTTGTGTTACCTGAGGTACCCCTCCCCCGCCCAGGTCCCCCAGGCTTTCAGAATGCCCACTCTCTGAAGGAGTCCTGAAACCTGCTGCACTTCTATCTGGAACATATAGGCACCTAAGGTCCCCACATAGCAGCATCTCCTTTCCCAGGTACACAGCCCAAATCTGGGCTTTGTCTCTCATTTCTCTTACTATCCCTCTCTGGGAAAGGAAATGCAAGTTCTTCCTTTCTGGATGCAGAGCTGGTACTTAAAACCCTTTTCCTCCTCCCAATTCTCAGAACAATCCTGAGCTCTAAGAAAACTCAGCTCTATTTTCCCCTGTTGCCTTAAAGCTTTGAGTATACTGTTAAAGCCTGAATCCAGCTTCAGAAAAAGCCAGTTCCATCTTCCCTGCATAAATGGCATAGTGTTGCTATTGTTGTTCCTCTGAATCTGGTTTAGCTATGTTTATTTGGAGTCCTAGCAACTCTCCTCCTAGGCTACACTGGCCAAGTCCCTGGGGACCTCACAAAGACAAGTTTTCCTTGTATCCTTAGGTCTCTTAGCCTTTACCCAGTATTCTGGAGGGTATTAAGATTTTGTATGGGAGCAAGACACTGGAATAAAATAGAAAAATATTACTTTGGAGTATTAGGTGTGTGTGTACATATGTGCGCACGTGTGCGTGCTTGTGCACTCGTGTCTGTATGTAGGGTTGACTGAGATAAGGGTAAAACTTTCTCCTTCATTTCTGTTAAATATTTTAAGAACTATTTCTAAAGACTGGCCAAGCGGGTAGCTGAACATAAATGACTTTGCTCTAGGACCCTTCTACTTTTTTTTTCCATTCCTAAGCAGTTTTATTGTGATCCAGCAAATTCTAATATAAGACTTCCCAAAGAAGAGCAACCTATACTGTGATTAAGTCAATCCCTCCTTTGGCAGAAGGGATGCATAGGATAGAGTGACTATAAACAAGACTGTCCAGCTGAGGCTTGCATTATATAAGTCCGGGATGCATCCAGGAGCAGTGCTCAAAGCAGAAAGAAAGTCCTATTCTTGTGTCTGAGTCCTTCAAAGGCCCTATATACAATGTAATTATCTTGAATATATGAGTTATGTGTACTTCTGAATTTTGGTGCTTTCTTAGTGGATTGCAAATTACACCCAAATTTCTCAATTTCCATCTGCCCTATCATGTTCCTACCATATTATCTAATATTCAAATAAAGGATGTACAAAATAATTATTTCAGCAGTTAAAAAGCACTGTACAAATGTCAGGCATTACTATGCAAGTTCAAGGACAAACCCACTAGAGGATCCACTAGTACAATTACAAAGGGACTTAGGCAGGGGCCCAAGTTTTGCTAGGGTTGTTTTTCAGACTTGGGGCTGGGAAGCTAACTCATCTTCTCTGTAAATGGGAAATATTTCATTTTTTTCATTTGGTGGTCATGGAGATATTTCATCTGTCTAAAATCTTTAAGGGTAATTTGCAGCCAGAAGCCACATCTGCAGAAGGTAAAAAATGGAAGCAGCTATCTGAATAATATAAGCCCAGATCTATCTATCTTCTAGGCTATGTGTACTCACAAGCTCTGTCCTATTCAAACACCAGGACAGGTTGACTGTCAACATACAATTGACACTTAGAAATTCAAGTGCTTTCTTCTTACAGCCTTAACCATAGCAATAAATGGTGTATGTACATCAGAATTTAGTGCAGACTCACTGATGAAGGGATTCTAATATGAGGAACCCAGATAAGTGGAGTTTCTACATTCACATTAAGGAAGGTTTCTCAACTTGGACATTATGGACATTTTGGATCATGATTTTATTTGTTATGGGGTTGTGTTGTATACTGTAGGATGTTGAGCAATATCATTGCCCTCTATAAACTAGCTGACAGAAACAACCTGCCTCCAAGCTACAACAAATAAAAATGTTTCTGGACATAGTCTAATGTCCCCTAGGAGGCAAAATAGCCCATGCATTGAGAACTACTGACATTTAAGGTAGTATCACATTTTAAAGGTTATGTTTCACTATAATTCTACTCATATGGCATATCAGACCTTATACTGAATAGAATCTAAGAAAATAGGAAATATTTGTGAGGGAACAACATAGAAAAGAATCCTCACAATTTAATAAAACATGATAAATGATAGAATTCATAATTATCATCATTGCCACCTCATTACCATATCATTCTTGTGTACTGAACAATATAAGTAGGGCGTGATTATAGCAAAGATTTATAAGCTTCTTCCAGCCTTTAATACACTAAGAAACTAAGGATCTTTATTTCCTAAGTGGAAAGAATTACTGATTTTCTCAAATAACCAATTACTTGATAGAATCCAACCTGGCTTTTTCTGACTTCTTTTTATTTGTCCCAAAAGAGTGCCTTGTTCTTTAAAATTCTGCCTTAGAGGATTGCTCTTTGTCCTAATGATTACTATACCCTACATCAAATTTTTTATGACTTTTCTACATCTGGCATTTATGCCTTAATAATGTGTCCAGCATGAGAATGACCAAAATTCCACAAACATCATAATAAACTGAACAACTGAAAGCAGGTTTTTGGTTTCAAAGAAGTAGTTTATAACTACTTGCATGTTAGAGAAATTTTCAAAAATGGCAAAGGAAATTTAATGGAATATAACATGAGGTGCTTCTTAAAATACCTGGGGTGTAGAGAAAAATGTCTTGGTGTGATTGTGGGTTTTATCACTCAGCACTATTTCTGTTCCAGGAAGTCAAGCAACACTAATGCAAGTAGTAGAATCCTGCTCAGCAATTCATTAAAAAGTGTAGGAAGAAGTATTGAATATATGCTGAAAACAACTGAGCAAGTGCCTGCTTTACAAAATAAACTTCCAGGGAGCCAGGATTCCATCAGTTTAACTTTCTTTGGACAATTCCTAGCCCAGTATCATGAAAATAAGCAACATATCATTTGTAAAGCTCAGCATAGGGAACAACAATTACCACATTCAAACTTAATACATTCATAAATCATGAGGCTCTTACCAAAGCTAACAATTTATTTAAATAAAAGTTTTTCCTGAATTGGTAGCATGAATGACTATAATTCAGAATAGGTTTTATTTCAAGAGTACATTTAAGCTCTTATATCAGGACAGGGTATCTGTAATCAATGCATAAGACCATAAAATAAGAAGTGATTAATCTTAATAAAATAAATGTAAACAGAAACACACTATGTGGATTTTCTAAAGACTTTTTTGTGCTCACCATTAATAGGAATGCAAGTGGAAATGGCCATTAGCAAATTTTTAAAGTCAAGTTATAGAAGCACAGAATAATAGAGAATGTGGAATCACTGAGAAGGGTCTTTTATGAGGTTGTGTGGTAGTGACAAATACCTTGTGACTGATCCTTTACATGATCTTAGGAAGGGCAGGTACAGCCTTCACTTTGTATCCCTTCTCCCCAGTTTGTTAAAGTCTGCTCTTATGGAATGATATATGCTGTCCTTATCATTATACCAGTGTATTTACTTTTCCAGGAGTAGCTCATTTTCAGCATATTTTTCCAATTGTGGGAGGAAAGGTTTTATCCCTTTAGTAATGTTGGAGAGTTAAAGCATGAGTAGTATGTCTTTGGAATGAAGACTTCCAAAGGTCCCTGAAATTACATCAGATTTTGAAAATCTGGAGGGGAATTAGGAATAGAATAGCACAATTTTGTTTTATGTGTCTCTCTCTTTGGTAATGAACAATTTTTTATTTATTAGGAAGGGCTTAGCGCAAAAATGAAATTTTAACTTCAATATTTCTTCTCTGGATAATTTGCTGTTGGGAAGGAATATCTTAGTAACTGTGCTTTATTTTCCATAAAAACCATAACACCATATACACATAGCAATAAGGAGCTACATATGGTAGGTTTCTCAAGAGTCAGTTTTGGTGGACGATGTAGGTTTTGAAGTGAGATAGACTCCAGATTAATGTTTTACTAGTTATGGAAATTAGGTTACATGAAACTTCATTTTCTTATCTATAACAAGTCACAGGTTATTTAGTAGATTTAATTAGATAAGACATAAGTCTAGCATGGTGCCCAATATATGGCAAGTAGCTCAATAATTACTAATTTCCTTCCTTCTCCTTTTCTTTCTTTTTTTATATTGAGATGACTCACATAACATAAAATTAATGATCTTAAAGCTATATAATTTACTGACATTTAGTATTTTCACAATGTCATGCAACCTTCACTTCTAAACTTCTATCAAGTTCTAAAAATTTTCATTACCCTAAAAGATCTTGAATCCATGTATCAGTCATTTCCAATTCCTTCTTCTTCCAGCCACTGACAACTAATGTGCATTTTATTTCTATGAATTCAGCTATTCTGGATATTTCATATAAATTAAACCATATGATATGTGACTTTTTTGCGTCTGGTTTATTTTCACTTATTACATTTTTAAGGTTCATCCATATGGTAATGTGTAGCAGTATTTCATCCCTTTTTATCACTGAATAGTATTCCATAGTGCAAATATCACACATTTTGTGTTAATCTGATCATCAGGTGTTTGGCATGTAGGTTGTATTACTTTTTTCACAATTATGACTAATGCACCTATAAATATTTGCACGCAAGTATTTGCTTAGTACTTGTTTTCAGTTAATGTGAATGTATCCTTAGGGGAGAAATTTTTGAATTGTATGGTAATTCTATAATTCTACTTTTAATTGTTTGAGAAATGACTAAACTCTTCCATAGAATCTGTATCATTTCACATTTGAACCAGCAATGCACAGGTATTTCTAGTTTTCTACCTCCTGGACAATATGTGAGTTATTTTTTAGATTCTAGCCTTCATAGTTGGCATGAAATGGAATCTCGTTGGAGTATTATTATTTTATGATAATACTTAACATTTTTTCTAAGAAGTGTATTTTCCTTTTTTAACATCTCTAAAGTTTGAACACATTATATACATGGTCATGTCTTTCACTGATAATTGGCAGTATTTTTCATTAATGGTACATAAAATAACAAGTATGTTTTATGACTGATGATGCTTAGATTTTTGAGGGGAACATTACATTTTTAAAATTTAATTTTACTTTATTAATACATACTCATAGTACATGAAGTTTACATTCATTTTAGGGAGCAGGTACACTTACATAGCACATCTTGATTCTTTTTTATTCCTGTTCTATCCTTATCTATATCCTTCCCTCCATTTCTAGACTCCCTTTCCCCATTTCATTATTATTATTTTAGTTCATATTTATAACATATAATGGTGGCATTCATTGTGGGTATTTGGTGCATGTACATGAAATCTTTTAAAATCTTCCCCTTTCCCTAACTTCCTCCCCTTGCTCTCAATCTCTGGGACACATTCCCATACACAGAATATCTATCTTCCTATTTTCCTCTATCTTTATTTTACTATTGATTTGTACTTTGTCTTACTCCAATGGGAAATACCATGCAATGTTTAATCTTCTATGTTTGATTTCACTTGGCATTATATTTTCCAGATATATTCATTTTCCTACAAATGACTCAAATTTATTCTTATTTATAGTCATGTAGTATTTCATCATGTGTAAAGACCACATTTTCTTCATCCAGTTATCTGTTGATGGATCTACAGGCTATTCCCAAGGTTTAACTGTTATGAATTGTGCTTCCATAAATATAGTTACCTATACATTGTTGTACCTTGATGGCATTAGCTCTTTTGAGAAGATAACTAGGAGGGGGATAGTGGGAATGAAATTGGTAATTTTAGTTTTTTGAGAAATCTCCATACTGATTTCCATAATGGCTGTAGTAATTTATATTTCCATGAACAGTGTAGAAGGGTTCTTTTTTTTCTACCACAGCCATGATATTTGTTATTTGATTTCTTGATGATTGCCATTCTGTTTTGTGTATGATGCAATCTCAGCAATGTTTTACTTTGCATTTCTCTAATAGCCAGTGATGCTGAGCATTTGTTCATAATGTTTATCGGCCATTTATATTTCTTTTTGTTAGAAGTGTCAATTTATTCCAGTTGCTGAAATTTAATTTGGTATTTTTTTAGTGGGGCTAATTTTATTGAGTTCTTTATTTACTCTAAATACTGTCTGTAGAATAGAAGAGAACATCTTTCCTGTTCTGTAGGTTGTCTATTCATTCTGTTGAGTCTTCAACTGTGCAGAAAAATTTCAAATGATGTTATCACATTTGTTATATTTATTTTTTTATTTAAAGAGTAAAAAAGAAAAAAGGTAGAAATATTACATAATTTCAAGAAAAGAAGATAAACAGTAAGAAATCACTAGTTGATAAATTACATATTGTTCTTTTAGAAATAGTTTTTCAAGGTACAAAATACAAAGTGGACACTCAAACACAAGGTACAAGGCACACAAAGTGGACACTTAAGCAGTGAGAGTGCAAACAGATCTGTTCAACAATCCAACAAGAACCTAGAAATATGGTCATCAATCCCACACACCTAAACATACATGCAGCTATATCTTTCATAGCGCTTCCTATTTCCTCTTTTACAATAGCAATTATAAATTTTTAAAATTTTATTTAAAGAGAAGAAAAATAAAGCAAAATAGAAAAAAGGGTAGCAACAATGCAGAATTCTAAAACAAAGAAAGAAACGGACAGAAAAGAAGGAAAATGAGAAAAAGCCCCACTAAGAAATCAGTAATTTATAAATTACATACTGTCATCCTGGATGTAGTTGTTCAAGTTACAAAGTAAAAGGGTACATAGTAAACATTTAAACAGTCTGACTACAAACAGTTTTGTTCAAAGATCCAACAAAGATTCAGCAATATGGTCATCTATTTTACTCACTCAAACTTACATGCAGTTATATCCCTTAGAGCACTTTCTTTTCCACTCTTTTTTACAATAGCAATTACACATTTTGGTTTTATTACACTTGTAGTTCTTATTTACTTTTTACACTAGAGACACAACGTGATATTTATAAATATGATTCTTATTTATTTCACTAATGAGGATAGTCTCAAGTAGTTACCATTGGCCTATGAAAGCCTCAAGATCATCATTTTTTATAGCTGAGTAATATTCCATTGTATAAAAATGTCACATCTTTTTCATCCACTCTGCAGTTGATGGGCATCTTGGTTGTTTCCAGGATTTAGCTATCACAAATTGTGCAGCTATGAACATGGGTGTACATATGTCACTGTGATATGAACTTTTCAGTTCTTTGGGGAAAATACCCAGGAGGGGAATAGCTGGATTGAATGGGGCTTCCAATCCTAGTCTTCTGAGAATTCTCCATATGGATTTCCATAATGGTTGCACCAGTGTACATTCCCACCAACAGTGGAGCATTGTTCCTTTTTCCCTGCAGCCTCGCCAACATTTGTTATCAGTTGATTTCTTGATGGCAGCTATACTTTCCGGTGATGTGGAATCTCAGTGTTGTTTTAATTTGCATTTCTCAAATGCCCAGTGATAGTGAATATTTCTTCATGTTTTTATTTGCCATTTTTATATCTTTCTCTGAGAACTGTGTGTTCATCTCAGATGTCCATTATTGGAGAGGGTCTTTGAATTTGGGGGGCTTGATGTTTTTCAATTCTTTATATGTTTTGGACACAAGTCCTTGGAGGGGTTGCTGGCTAGAATTCTTTCCCACTCTGTTGGTTTTCTTTTCACTCTGTTGGTGATTTCCTTTGAAGTGCAGAAACTTTTCAATAATATGAGATCCCAATTGTTGACTCTTTGAAGTGTTTCCTGTGCAGTTTGCATTTTGTTCATGAATTCTCTGCCTACCCCTATGTCTCCAACAGTTCTACCTACCTTGTCTTCCAGTAGATTTAATGTTTCTGTTTTAATATTTAGGTCTTTGATCCATTTACACTTTAGTTTTGTGCATGGTGATAGGCTTGGATCAAGTTTCAGTCTTTGGCATGTAGAGAGCCAATTTTTCCAACACCATTTATTAAAGAGGCTGTCCTTCTTCCAGTGGACATATTTAGCCCCTTTGTCAAATATCAGGTGGCTGAGTGTCTTTGTAGTTGTGGTTGCATCTTCTAATAGGTTCCAGTGATCCTTAGGTCTATTTCTTTGCCAGTACCAAGTTAATTTTATCACTGTGGCTTTATAGTACTGTTTCATGTCAGGAATAGAGATGCCTCCTGCCTTGCTTTTCTTGCCTAGGCTATTCTAGGTTTCTGCTGTTTCCAACTGAATTTTAGTAGTGATTTATCTAGATCTGTGAGGTATGTCAATGGTATTTTGATTGGGATTGCATTAAATCTGTATAACAGTTTTGGGAGTATGGCCATTTTCACAATGTTGGTTCTTCCTAACCAAGAGCAAGGAATGTCCTTCCATTTTCTAATATCCTCTTCAATCTCCTTTTACAGCGTAGTATAATTTTCAGCATATAGGTCTTTTACATTTTTAGTTAGGTTGATTCCGAAGTATTTCATTTTTTTATACTTTTTTCCGAAGTATTTCATGTTATTGATGAAATAACATAATAATACTAACAACATAATTATAACATTATTCATGTTATTATTTCATGTTACATTTTTAGTTAGGTTGATTCCGAAGTATTTCATTTTTTTCATACTTTTTTCCGAAGTATTTCATGTTATTGCAAAGGGCGATATTTCCATAATTTCTCTCTCTGTGAGTTTTTTGTTTTTTTACAGGAATGCTTTTGATTTTTGAGCATTGACTTTGTATCCAGCTACCCTGATGAACTTGTTTAGTACCTCTAGTAGTCTTCTAATGGAGTTTTTTGGGTCTTCTATATAGAGTATCATGTCATCTGCAAATAGTGATATTTTAACTTCTTCCTTTCCTATCTTTACTCCTTTTATTTCTCTCTCTTGTCTGATTGCCCTGGCTAGTGTTTCCAGAGCTATATTGAAAAGGAATGGTGATAGTGGACATCCTTGTCTTGTTCCTCATTTTAAAGTGAAAGCTTTCAGTTTTTGTCCCTTTAGCATAATGTCGGCTGTTGGTTTGTCATAGATGGCCTTTATAAGGTTGAGGTAGAGGCCGTGTATTCCGAGTTTCTGAAGGGTTTTTATCATGAACATGTGTTGGACTTTTTTGAAAGCTTTTTCTGCATCTATTGAGATGACCATGTGGTTTTTGTTTTTGGCTTTGTTGATGTGGTGTATTACATTTATTGATTTGCATATGTTAAACCATCCCTGCATTCCTGGAATGAACCCCACTTGGTCATGACGTATAATCTTCTTGATGATTTGCTGCACTCTATTTGCCAGTATTTTCTTGAGAATCTTTGCATCAGTGTTCATTAGTGAGATTGGCCTATAGTTCTCTTTTTTGGTTGGACCTTTCTCTGGTTTTGGTATCAGAGGAATACTTGCCTCCAGCACTGATTTAGGGAGGATTGCATTTTTCTCAATTTCATTGAAGAGTTTAATGTGTACTGGCATCAAATCTTCTCTAAATTTCTTATAGAATTCAGCTATGAATCCATCAGGAGCTGCACTTTTCTTTCTTGGTAAGTTTTTAATTTCAGTAGCTGATATTGGGTTGTTCCAAATTGCTATATCTTCTTGGTTGAGCTTTGGTAGTTCATATGTTTCTAGAAAACTGTCCATTTCCTCTGTGTTTTCCACGCTATGTGAATAAAGATTTTCAAAGTAGGTATTCATGATCTTTTGAATTTCCATGGCATCTGAAGTAATTTCTGCCTTTTCCATTCTATTTCATGTATTTGGGTTTTTTCTTTCTTTCTCTTGATTAGTTTAGCTAGTGGTTTGTCAATTTTGTTTACTCTCTCAAATAACCAGCTTTTTGATTCATTAATTCTTTGTATTCTTTTTTTAATTTCAATTGCATTGATTTCTGCTCTACAATTTCCTCTCTTCTATGAGCTTTAGGTTTAGCTTGCTCTTCTTTTTCTAGAAGCTTGAGATGGAGCATTAGGTTGTTTATTTGTGCTCGTTCTGTTTTCTTGATTTGACAATTTATTGCTATATATTTCCCTCTTAAGACTGCTTTCACTGCATCCCACAGATTATAGTTTGTTGTTTCTATATTTTCATTGAATTGTAGGCATTGTTTTATTTCTTCTTTCATTTCATCTGTAGCCCACTAGTTGTTCAAAAGGTTGTTATTTAATTTCCATGTATTTATACAGGTTTTACAATTTCTTTTGCCATTAATTTCTAATTTTAGTGCACTATGGGCAGATATGCATGGCATGATTTCAATACCTTTGCATTTACTTAAGAATGTTTTATGGGATATTATATGGTCTATTTTGGGGAGTGTCCCATGTGCAGCTGAGAAGAATGTATATTCTGATGTGGTTGGGTGGAACATTCTGTAAATGTCTACTAAGTCCATTTGCTCACAGGTATGTTTCAGTTCTGTTATTTCTTTGCTGACTTTTTGTCTACTTGATCTATCTGAGACAATGGGCTGTTAAGATCTCCTATTATAATTGTGTTCTTGTGTATTTGGTTTTTCATGTCCATTAGTATCTGTGTTATATAGTTGGGGGCTCCTGTATTTGGTGCATATATATTTATAATTGTTAGTTATTCCTGTTGAATTTTTCCACTAATAAGTATGTAGTGACCTTCTCTATCTCTTTTAATCATTTTAGGTTTGAAGTTCACATTGTCTGCAAATAGAATAGCTACCCCTGCTTTTTTGTGGGTTCCTGTTGCATGGAATACTGTTTTCCATCCTTTGACTTTTAATCTATGAGTTTCCTTTTGGGTCAGATGTTTCCTTTTGGGTCAGCATATTGTGGGATCTTGTTTCTTGATCCATTCTGTCAGTTTATTTCTTTTTATAGGTGAATTGAGGCCATTTATATTTATGGATATCACTGATATGTACTGTCTTGTCTTTGCCATGTTATGTTCCAGTTGTTTCTTTCTGCTTTTCCTCTTACTTAATTGCTTGTCCTACCTGGTGGTTTCTTTCTGTTGTTTCGGGGATTGTGGTCATTTTTATCTCTGTCTAGTATGTCTTTCATACTCTTTCTAGGGTTGGTTTGTTGGACATGAATTTCTTCAGTTGTTCTTTGTCATGGAAGTATCTTGTTTCTCCATTAAACTTGAATGAAAGTTTTGCTGGGTACATCAATCTGTGTTGAAGGTTGTTTTGTTTCAGGGCTTGAAATACCTCACTCCAAGGTCTTCTTGACTTGAGGGTTTGTGCTGAAAAGTCTGCCATGATTCTAATGGGCTTTCCCTGATAGGTGAGTTGTGTCTTTTCTCTGACAGCTTTTAGTATTCTGTTTTTATGCTGTATGTCTGAGATCTTAATTATTATTTGTCTGGGTGTGGATTCATTTTGGTTGTGACTGTTTGTTGTTCAAAATGTCTCACTTATCTGCATATCAGATTCTTTCCCCATGTTTGGGAAATATTCTGCTATTATTTCTGTAAATACTTTATGTATGTCATTCGCCTGCACTCCTGTATCTTCGCTAATGCCCATTATTCTTATATTGTTTCTCTTGGCATCATCATGAAGCTTCTGGATTGTCATTTCATGCTGCTTTGTTATTTTTAAAAGTTCTTTCCTTTCCCGATCACTAATTGTGATCTTGTCCTCAAGTTCCGAAATCCTATCCTCAGCTTCTTTTAGGCGGTTTTGCACACTTTCAATATAATTTTTTGTTTCTTGGAAGTCTTTCTGAGTTTGTTTCATGAATTCTGCTTGTTTTCTATATTGTTCATTCAAAGTTTCAATCATTTTTCCATGGTCGTATACTTTTTTCTCTAGTTCTTCTTTAGCTGCGTTCAACAACCCCTTTACTAAAGTTGTTATTTCTATCTTTACATGGGAGAGTACTTCTAATTTGATTTCCCTCTATAGCCTGATGCAGTTGTTTTTTTTATTTCACTTGCTATCTTTTCAGAGATTCCCGGTGGGTTACTTTTGGGGTCCTCTATTTCAATGTCTCCTATACTTGCTTCTGGTGAACTATATGTTTGAGACTGCATTTTGCTTTTTTGTTTTGTCATTTTCACTCTGCCTGAAGTTTTCTATGTGTAGGAGGGGATCACACACACTCTTTTCAGCATTCCCAAAGTCTTACATTTAGTTGGAGGGGGTTTTACTACTGGCCCTATTTATCCCCCGTATACCTCTGTTTTAGGGGCCTACTCACCACACTGATATTGTTAATCTGCTCCAGTCCAAGGTTTGCCACCTGGGGGCAAAGTTCCATAGTTTTTCACACTAACTGGAGCCTGCTGAGGTCTTCTGATGTTCCATGTGGAGTGCAGGCTCAGCAGAAGCAGTTCAGGGCAGTTTTCACTCTTGGGCAGGCCTCCTGGTTGTTCCCAGTTGCAGGGAGGGCCCTAGGGAGATGTTCCAGGCAGGCTATGCCTGAGGCAGGCTTCTGCTAAGTTCCCCGTGGCAGACCTGGCCCATGGCGGAGGTTCCAGGCAGTTTACCCCTGATGTAGGGATCCCCTACCTTCCTGGTGGTAGGGCAGGCCCACGGGGGAGGTTCCTGGCAGCCCATCCCTGATGTAGGCTTCTGCTAAGTTCCCTGTGGCAGGGCGGGCCCATGGTGGAGGTTCCAGGCAGCCTATACCTGATGCAGACTACCACTAAATTCCCAGTGGCAGGGCGGGCCCATGTGAGAGGTTCCAGGCAGCCTATGCCTCATGCAGGCTTCGGCTAAGTTCCCCCACATTTGTTGATTCTTGTTATTTCTTGTGCAATTTAAGTTTTGTTCCAAAAGTCCTTGCCTATACATATGACCTCAAACCGTTTTACCTATTTTGTCCTCTGGTAGGTTCATTGTTTCTGTTTAGTGCACCTTGTTTCTCTTTAGTTAACTGTTTTATTCTCCAGTAGAGTCATGTTTCATTTAATACACTGGGAAGAGACATGGGTCTAAATTTAATCTTCTGCATATAGACAGTTTTCCCACCACCATTTGTTAAGCTATTTTCCTCCAATATATATTATTGGCCATTTTATCAAAAATCAAATAGCTGGGGTTGTTTTGTATTTTTGTTCTGTTCCTTTGATCTACATGTCTACTTTTTATCCAATATCATTCCAAATTTATCACTTTGCATTGGAATATAACTTAAAGTCAGGTATTGTGATGCCTTCCACTTGGTTCTTGTGCAGGATTGCTTTTGATATTCTGCATTTCTTCTGGTTTCAATCGGGATTGCATTGAGTCTATCAATTAGTTTTCATAGGATCATTTTGAGTATGTGTTTCTCCCTACATAGGAACAGAATACATCTTTGCACTCTCTGATGTCCTCTTCATTCTCCTTTTTCACAGTAAAGTACTTTTCATGGTAGATGTTTTTACTTCTTTGATTAGGCAAATTCCTGTGTATTTCATTTTTCTGTGATGCCATTTTGAATGGTACTTTTCTAATTTGTTTCTCAGTGAGTTCATTAGTTGTGTATAGGCATGCTATTGATTGGTGTGTGTTGATTTTGTATCTTTTCACATTGGTGAATTTGGTTATTAATTCTAGGAGACTTTTAGTGGAATTTTTTGTGTCTTTTAAGTAGAGGATCATGTCCTCTATAAAAAATGATACTTTGGCTTCATTTTTTCATATCATGTAACCTTTTTATTTCTTATTCTTGTCTGATTGCTCTGGCTAATGATTTAACTACTGTGTTTTACAGAAGTGGTACGATGGGCATACATATTTTGTTCAGGCAGGGTCTTTTTTTATGAAGGAATGTTGGAATTTGTCTAAAGCTTTTTCTTCATCTTTTGATATGATCATGTGATGTTTGTCTTTGTTTCTGTTTATATGAGGTGAATTACATTTATTCATTTGCTTATTTTGAGTCATCCTTGCAGTTCTGCATTGAAATGTGTCTGGTCATGATGTATAATAATTATGGTCATGTGTTGCATTTTATTTGAAAAAATCTTATTAAGAATATTTGCATTTATGTTCACTTTGAAGATTGGGTTGTAGTTTTATTTTTTAATTGGGTATCTGTTTACTTCTGGGATCAGAGCAATGCTGGCCTCCAGAAATGAGTTTGGGAGCATTCTATCTCAATTTCATTGAAGAGTTTAAAGAATATTGGTGCTGTAGTATCTTTAAATGTTTTATAGAATTTAACAGTGAATTTTTATTACTACCTCAATGCCATTGCTTGTTATTGGATAGTTCAAAATTTTTATGTTTCCTGCTTTAGCTTTAGAAATTTATGAGTCTCAGAATTTGTCCATTTCTTGAAGGTTATCCAATTTGTTAGAAAATAATTTTTCATAGTAGTTACTAATCATCTTCTGGAACTTGACATCATCTGTTGTGATTTTGCCTTTTAAATTTCTAATTGCATTGATGTGAGTTTTTTCCTCTACTTGTTTTTGTAAATTTGGCTGTAAGTTTGTCTACTTTCTTCTTTCAGAGAGCCATCTCTTCAATTCATTAATTATTGTCTTATCTTTTTTATCTCAATTTCATTAATATTCATTCTGATCTTTATGATTTCTGTTCTTAAATTTGCTTTGGGTTTGGGTTGTTTTTGTTTTTTGAGATACATTGAGGTTCATCATTAGGTTATTTATTTGAGCTTGCTCTGTTTTTCTAATGTGAGCATTGATTGCAATAAATGTCCTTGTTGGGTTGCTTTTATTGTGTCCTTTAGGTTCTGTTGTGTTGTACTGGCTTTTTCATTTGACTCCAGAGATTGTTTAATATCTTCCTTGATTTAATATCTTCTTGACTCATTGGGTGCTCAGGAGTGTTTTATTAAGTTTTCAGGTGTTCCTAAATTTTCTGTCATTTGTTCTGTGATTTATGTCTAGTTTTACTGCACATTGGTCTATAGCCATCATGAGATGATTTAACATCTCTCATATTGATTGAAGCAGACTTTATGGACTAATATGTAGTCTATTTTGGAGAAAGTTCTGTGTGTTGAAAAGAATGAACCATGTTGTACTATAGTAGGACAATCTAGATATCTGCCAAATTCATGTGTTCAAGGTTCTGACATTTCTTTAATAATTTTTGTTCAGTTGATTGGTCTCTGTGAAAATGGCACACTGAGATTACCCACTATGATCATGTTAATATTTATTTGTTTATGTCCTTACATATTGATTTTATCCAGATAGATACTCCAATATTTAGTACATATATATTTACAAGTGTTATCTCTTCTTGTTGGATTATTACCTCAGCTAGTAACTAGTGACCTTCCTTATCCCTTGTGATAAGTTTTATCTTAAATTTATTTTGTCTGAGAGCAAAATTGCTACCCTCACTGGTTTTTGGGGTCCTGGTGCATGAAATATTTGTTTTTCTTTCTTTTGTTTTCAGGCTCCTGATTTTCTTATTGGATTAGAGTAATTCTTTGGATGCAACAGTTTATTTGATTCTATTTTTTAAATATAATCTGCTAATCTATCTTTTAATTGGATAGTTGAGTCCATTAATATAGAGAATTATTACTGAAAGTAATAGATTTATTCCTATCGTTTCACTCCTTTTATGCTGATTACTCCCTTGTTTATCTTTCCTTTCTTTTTTGTCCATTCACCTTGCTTTATGTGTTCATTCCATCTGGATTTTTTTACTTTGTCAGTTTTGTTGTCTCTGTGTAGAATACTCTTAAGCATTTTTAAAATACTGGTTCAGTGGTCATAAATCTCTTGAGAATGTACCTATTTCTCTGCCTATGTTGAAAGAAAGTCTTGCTGGATATTCAAATTTGTGTTGGAAGTTTTTTTTTTTACTTTTAGGGATTGAAACATTTTACTCCAAGCTCTCTGACCTTTATATTTTGTCTTGAGAAGTCTGCTATAATTCTAATGCATTTATCTTTATATATATATATATATATATATATATATATAATTTTTTTTTGCTTTTCTCTCACAGATTTTCTTATTGGATTAGAGTAATTCTTTGAATGCAACAGTTTTTTTTGTTGGACACCTGGCATTTTAATTATAATGTGGTATAGGGAGTTTCATTTTTAGTTGCAGTTGGTGTTTTCTACACCTCACCTACCTATATGTTGAAATCTTTCTACACACTACAGAAGTTTTGTATTGTGATTTCTGTAAACAATTTTTTTATTCCATGTGTACTACCTCCTAGTATTTCTTTAGCTTCAGGTAAATTTAGATTAGTTTTAGCATCGTATAGTAACTGTTAGATGTCTTTTTATAGTTCTATTATCATTTTAAGGCCTCTCTGAATAATTCTGCATAATGTACCATTTTGTCAATTGTGTCTCAACATTTTGGCTAAGATCAACTTTAGTATCTGTTCTTATCAGTTTAATTTACCAATTTGTCCTTGTCTTCACATTGGTCATTTATGCAGTTTATGATTTCTATACGTTTTTATATTCAATAGTTCTGTCTGATGAATTCTTGTAGATTATTTTTGGTAAGTTCTTTTCGTTCATTTTTTGAACTGTTTTGTTCAGTTTTTCAATTTTTTGTTTCTCTGAAGTCCATATTGGCTATTTTGGATAATTCCAGAAACTTTTGGGTCATGTTCTCTTTGAACTCTAGTTTCTTTAAATTTCTTTATCAGTTTATAAAGGTCTACCACATGATGCTTGCTTTCCTCTCTATTGGTGCCACTTTGGGAGTCTTTTGTTATCTTGTTTTCATATATATGTTTATATTTTTCACTTTTAACCTCTTTTTGGTTTTGAGTATTGAAGTCAATTAAGATGAGGAGAGATTGCAGTTGATACAAATATTTTTTTGGTAAAATACCACTTTCTGTTGATATTTTTCAGCTTTATTGGTTTAGAGATAGTATTTGGTTTAAGTTGTTTGGACTTTGTTCTTATGTTTTGAGGACCAATTACTTCTAGTGAAAATAACATCAACATATCTGATCATACGTTGTTTATAAACCTTTCATGTACACTTGTGATAAACTTTTCATATAATTTTCACTTTTTATCAATACTTTTCATATCCCATATTATATTGTCAATGACAGTTATTTTGTGATGTGGAAGGAGAAGTGGAGAGAATAGATGGAGGGATGGGTGAAAGGGAAGTATAAGTTTGTAAGGCAGAAGTCTATAAAAGCAATAATAATAGGTGAAAAACAGATATGGGGTAAGATTTTGTTGCAAGTCTTTTAGTTGGGCTGCATTGAGGGTTTTAAAAGGATATTTGTGTGGGCAATGATGGGATACAGTAGGAGCCTGTACTTTGAGACTGAGGAAAGCTATGAGGTTGTTGGAACTTACTGATATACTCGTGCACCTACAAAATGGAAAGCAACAATGAAGACAGCAGGCTAGGTAAGAAAGGAAAAGTAAAAAGAATAGACTACAGAGGACAAAAATTAATACAAAAGAAAACAAGAGTGACTGAGAAAGAAAAATACAGTGAATTAAAACTTGAGAGGATAAATTTAAAATATGGGAGAAACTAGTATGTATAAAAATAAAATAGTATTGCTATGGAAGTAGAACTTGAAAAATTAAATAGAGATATAAAGAGGGTGAGAAAGTAAATAATAAGTAAGTTGATGGGTAAAAAAATCCAAAAAGCAAATAAAATAAAACAAAATTTAAAAAATCTGGTGGAAAGTCAGGTCACATATTCCAAGAAGAAAATGTACATGTGACTCACATGTGACCACTCTGCCAAAAAGCCAGAATGTTCACACAATTCTTTTTTTGTCTTACTTGCCATCTGGTAGATGTTTAATTTGATCTACATATATTATTTTTCCAATTAATTTTCTGTTTCAGAGTGTAACTATGTCTCGCACTTTGTCTTCAGTGAATCCTCCCTGAGCACTTCTGACATGACTTCTCCTCTAGGCAGCCTTATTAAGTCTCCCTTTTGCACTTTTTAAAGATTAACAATTTTAAAAATTCTTTTGAGTTCGCGCTGAAGGATTGTTTCCTAGACTACAAGTGGAGGACTTGTTTGTCATGTAGTTAAAAAATTTCTTTCATGTACTTGTTAACCATTGTATATCTTTTTTGAAAAGATGTCTATTCAAGTTATTTACCCATAAGAAAATGGTTCACTGTCTTTTTTTTCTTTTAGTGTAATTGTTTTTTATATATCTTGCACACTAGGCCCTTATCAATCATAAGACTTGCAAATATTTTCCTCATTCTGTAGATTAGTTTTTACTTTCTTGGTAGAATCTTCTAATGCACAAATATATTTAATTTTAATGAAGCCCACTTACCTGTTCTACTTTTGTTGCTTGTGCTATAGTGTCATTTCCAGGAAACCATAGCATAGCTCTTTGTTATGAATATTTTTCGCTATTTTTTTCTAAGTTTTATGGCTTTCACTCTCATCATTAAGCCTTATATTTGTCTCAGTTAATTTGTCTATAGTGTGAAATAGGGGGATAACTTCCATTCTTTTACATGTGGATATCTAGTTATCCCATAATTAGTTGTTGAAGAGATTATTTTTCTACATTGGATGATTTTGATATCTTTTAAAATATCAGTAAACTGTACACATATGGATTTATTTCTGGACCCTCAACTGTATTCTATTGGTCTGTATGCCTGTTCTTATGTAGGCATCACATTGTTTTGATTACTTAAACTTTGCATTAATATTTTGAGGATTTTTTTATTTTTTGAGATAAGATCTTGCTATATGCACAGGGTGGCCTTGAACTCACTATGTAGCTTAGGCTGGCCTTGAATTCACAGTGTTTTTACTGCCTCAGCCTCCTGATGTTGGGATTGCAGGCATATGCTACCACAAGCAGCTGAATTAAGTTTTAAGACTGGAAAATGTGAAACTTCCAACACTGGTCTTTTACTTTGAAGACTGTTTTGGCAATTTGGCATTTCCCAATTTCATATGCATTTGACAATCAGAATTTCTGTTTCATCAAAAAAGGCTGTTAGAATTTCGTAGTGATTTCATCGAATCTGTAAATGTCTTGGGAAATGTTTCTATTTTAGCAATAGTGTATTTAAATCCATTTAGGTCTTCTTTAATTGATTTCAGTAATGTTTTATAATTTTCCATTTTTAGATCTTATACATCCTTGAATAAATGTATTTACTTCTAAATATTTAATTCTTTTTTATGATATTAAAATTTTCTCTCATTTTCTGTTTTTAATTCTTTATTTAGATTATAGAGAAACATAGCTTGTATTTTAATGTTGATTTTTCATGCTGTAAATTTGCCAAATTTTTCCATTAGCTCTTACAGTGTTACATATTTTTAGGACTTTCTAAGTTCTTTACTAAGTCTTGCTAAGATCTTACCATCTATAACAGATAACATTTTACTTCTTTCCAATTTGGTATGATTTATTTATTTTCTCCAATTATTCTGCTTAGAACTTCTAGTACAGTATTATACAGAAGTAAAAAAAAAGGACATCCTTACTTTGTTCCTGATATTACAGGCAAAGTTTTCAGTTCATCATTGAGTATGATGTTATCAGTTGGTTTTTCATAAGTAATTTTTATTAGGTTGAAGAAGTTCCTTACTAGTCCCTAATTTATGGAATTTTTTTAATCATTAAAGGATTTTCAGCTTTTTCAAACCATGGTTTCTTGCATCAGTTGAAATGATCCTACACTTTTTTTCATTCTATCAATTTGTGTATTGCATTGGTTGATTTCAAATATAGAACTAATTTTATATTCTTGGGATAAATACCACTTAGCCATGATGTGCAATACTTTTATATTTTAAAAAGAAAAAACCCAGAATTTCTAAAAAAGATAATAGCAGAGTAATGATAATTAATACATTACATATTGCTATCTTCAGAGTAGTTTCTCAGAATTCCAGATATAGGGATGAGATATCATGAAAAAAGAGCAAAGACAAAATAGAAAATCACATAATTAAAAATTAAAAAGGGAAATCACAACAGATCCTACAGAAATCCCAAAGATCATAAATACCTGATTTGAGAATCTGTACTCTAATAAGATGGAAAACATAGAAAAAATGAACAGATTTCTAGATATAATAGAATTGTCAATGCTAAATCAAGAAGATATGAAAGTTCTAAATAACCATATGTCAGCAAATTAAATTGAAAATGTAATTGAAAACTTACCAACAAAAAACTTCCAGGTCCTGATGGATTCACTGTTGAATTCTACAAGAAATTTAGAGAAGAACTAGTCACTAATGCTGAAACTCTTTAATGAAATTGAAAGGGAATCAATACTTCCAAAACACTTCTAATATGCTGCTGTATTTGCTTTCCTGGTGTTTTGGAGGAAATTTGGTTCTATTTTTTTATGGTTTGAATCAATAATGTCCTCCAATGACTAATGCACTCATGGGTTGGGTATATGAAAGATAACTGAATCATGGGAGTACTAAAATTATTAAGAGACTCATCCACTAATTAGCTCAGCAGTTGAAATGCTGATATGAGACCTGATAAGAAGTTGGGAGCATGACCTGAAAAGATATATATATCTCCTCAGATTCTCCCTTTTCTCTCATTTCTCATCAACAAATTGTGGGTTGCTTTTCCTCAGCTATGCCTCTCTATCATCCTGTTTTGGCCTTGTAGCCAGCTGACCATGGAATCAAAGTATCCTACTTTAAATTGTAGGTCTTGGGTATTTTGTTTTGGCAACAAAAAGTGACTTAAGATTATATTCATGAGGAACAATGGCTCTATGGTTTTATGTATTGGGGATATCATTTCTGGCTTTGGTATCAGAATAATGTTGTACTCATCAGATTAATTAGGAAGCATTTCCTCTGATTCTGTATTTTTGGAAGAGTTTAACAGTAGAAAATATCTGCAAATATGGTGGAAAGAGAAAAGGAGCTATAGTACTATGTGGAGCCTGGAGATATGACTGAATTGCTGCAGACTCATGATTAAATATTAATGGATGAGGAGCTGCTTCTTAAGATGAGCAAAGGAAGTTATTCCTTGAGGTGGAATTTCCTTGCAGTACAGATCCCCTCTTAGTGAAGATATTTTGAATGCTGCTGAAATGCCAACAAAGGATTTAGACCATCAGACAAAGTTAATTGACAAAGCAGCAACAGGGATTGTGAGGACAGATTCCAATTTTGAAAAAAAATACTATCAAATAGCATCATATACTTCAAAGAAATCTTTCCTGAAAGGAGTAAGTCAATGAGCCAAACTTGACTGTTGTTTTACGAAATTCCAAAATACCACCTCACCCTTTGGCAACCACCACCATGCTCTATCATCAGCTATGGTATGTGTTCTTTGGAGAACTAATGGTCATTGAGTATGTTTCATACCTTTACATATCTTACATTGTAAAAGAAGACACATAATTCAAATACTTTTATAGGAATGTTTTCTAGAGTTGTGTTTGTACCTAAAAAAATCTCTAAACCCACAAGTCAAAATAATGTGGTTTATATTATGCCACTTCACACCAACAAATGAAGTTTATGTACTGGCACGGGTTGCTTGGTTATTATTTAGTCTCTGCAGCTCAGTTTACTGTCTACTTGATAGAAGAATAGTGTGTATTTTATAGAGCTGCTGCTATAAAGATGAGTATTGACTCTTACACAGTGTTATTTTGATTTCTATGAACTTCTACAAGAATTTTAGGTTATTATTTCTTTCTCAGGGAATAGAGGGCTAGGGAATAAACTACTTTCAGTCTTTTGGAAACATAGATTTTAAACTGGATGCTGAGATGTTCTTTACTTTCTCTGAAGGGAGAAAAGAACGGGCCTGTCTTAATATAGATATGACAGGGGTTGAATCTCCAACAAAGTATTATTTAAATTAAGGTATGAAAATTGTTATTTTAGACATAATACTATTTAACATTAAATAGACTATAGTACAATTTAGGCAACATTGTCATGTGCACTGGAAAAGAAAAGAAATTCATGTGAATCATTTTATTGTGACTTTCACTTTACTCAAGTGGTCTGGATCCAATACTGTAATATCTTTAAGATCTGTCTGTATGTCTTTTATGTCTAGTTGGTTTAGGGTGTTGTTCAAATCCTCTATTTTTTACTGAGTTTTCATTTATACATTATAGAAACCAGGGTATTGAAGTCTTCTTTTATTTGTGTATATGTGGATCTGTGTTATTTGATTTATCTATTTATCTCTATCTATCTTTACCTCTATCATCTATGTATATATCTAGCTCTTTTATCAGTATATAATCCTTCTTTCTCTCTTGTGGAAATTTTCACCTAAAAGTTTATTTTGTCTGACTTCCTAACTAACTTTGTTAGTTATTTGCATGGAATAATTTTCCTAATTTTCATTTTAAGCTATTTGTGTTTTGTGGTCTAAAGTGTGTCTTTATTTTAGACATCATCTGGTTGAATCATGCTTTTAAATTCTATTCTGCCTATTTCTGCTTTTTAATTAGAGAGTATAAACATTTTACATTTAAAGTAATTACTAATAAGGAAAACTTACCTCTGCCACATTGCTATTTTATTTCTATGTGCAAATCTTTTTTATTTCTCAGTTTCTTTGTTGTAACCTTCTTTCATGTTTTGTTGATTTTCCCTTCTGCTTTAGAATTCTACTTGGTAAAGGGCCAGTATAGGAAGGCTGTGAATCTACTCTTCATGTGTTTGTATTTATGTCAGAACTATAAATTAACCACCCTAGATTCCCTTTATACCTGTTTCCTCATTTTTTTCTCTCTTTCAAATCAAGCTCTCTGGTTCTCTTACTGTCTACGTCCAACCACTTCAGTGTTCAGTTATTGGTTTAAGTGCGGTGGCCCTAAAATTAATTGCTTTTCCTGTAGAAAATCCATTTCACTTTAATAAATTAGATTTTTTGTATTATCCCAGTCCTCCAGGCTTAAATTTATCTTGACATCTTCCCTCTCCCTTAGTTCCCTATTCCCATAAAATCACTAAGTAATTATGACAATTCCTGTCTTTCATGTGAATTTGATTTTTTCTCTTCATTTTCATTACTACTTTATTACTTTACACATACATAATTAGGAAAGACATCTGAATGGTTTCTTTGCCTTGGTTTTGGCATCTTCAGTATACATTGCTTAAAAATCTAGAAGCATCTTTTTAAATCAAGCTACTACCCTAATTAAGAACCCGTAGTAACTTTACTTGCCCTATCAATTCCTGCCAGCCTTCTCTAATCAGGTTTTGAATTGCTTTACATTTCCCCCTCCACTGACAAGATATAATGAGCCTTTCATATTAGTTAAGAGCCCATCAATGTCCTACTAATGCTCATTGTCAGTGCTAATCTCAGTATCTCTCTTCCTTTGCCTGTGTGCTCCTCCTTCAAGAAACGTTCTTTCCTTCCTCAAATACTTGTTGCATGCCTCATGTGTCAGAATATATGCTTCAAACTTTATCTAATTGCTATTAATATCTACTCTTATAGCACTTATAATTTATTACAGAAGATAGATAATACATTTGAAACTGAAAAACTGTGTGATGGCTGTGTGGATGGAGGAAGTGTTTGATATCAGGATCTAATATAGGTCCAACTTCCTGAAGATGTTATTTAAAAGTAGAACATACAGAATGAGTAGGACATCACCAGGTGAAGAAGATTTTGGGCAATATTCTTGACAACAATTTTAGAATCTGTGAGCATTTTGGAGCAAAAGCAATATGGTCCAGGAAGTGAAAGAAAATAGATGAAATTGCCATATAGAATCCAAGGAGAAAAAAATAGCAAGAATAATCATTGAAAGCTGGATGTGGTAGCTCACACCTATAACCCTAGCACTTTGGAAGCTGAGACAGGATTTTTGTGAGTTCAAGACCAACCTGGGATATGAAGTGATATCAAGGCCAGTCTGAACTGCATAGTGAGACCCTGTCTCAAAAAGACAAAAAGACTATATGATTATTTATTTGGGATAACACAAGGATTTGTTGTCATACTAGGAAATTTTAACTTCATCCTAAGAATAATTTGAAGACGCTGAAGGAGTTACATGACCAAAAATCCATGTTGGAATAATTTAGCTATGGAGAATGAATTGCAGAGAAGGAGAACTAAAGGCAGAAAGGCTAGTTACGAGGGTACTGAAATAATTTAGGATAGAACTCATGCTGATTTTGAATAAAACAGTGACATTACAGAGGTTGAAAGGATTACTGAATCATGATGTAGTTAAGAAACATAATAAAACTTACTGATGGATTGTGGTAGGTAATACAGAGTGATGTTTCAAATTTGAATTAGAAGTTTCTGACTTGAACAAGTACATTGTTATACCATTTCACTGTAATGGGAAACCTGGAAGATATAAAACTTGGAAAGGAAGGATATGAGTTCAATTTAGGATACAGAGAGTTTAAGATGTCCGTGAGACATCTCAAGGGAGATGCTAAAGAGTCAGACATAAATCTGGAGCTCAAAAGAGAGGTCAAGGTCAGTGACAAGACTGGAAGTTGCCAGTATACAGATGTTATTTAAAGCTATGTGATGGAATGATATCATCTAGGGAGAAAGTATAAATAGAAGAGGGAAGATAACTGAGTTGTGGTGTCCTCCAACATTTAAAGATCAGGTAGTTAAGTAAATAAAGGTCGTCAAGGGGGACCAAGGATTACAGAGAAGGTAACAATGAGAATAGTGCTATATTTCATTAAGAATTGCACGTGATGACAAAGGAAAATTTTTCTTTAGGAGGGAGGGAACAACAGTGTTTGATGACGCTGATAAGTTTAGAAAAAATAAGGACAAAAAGTGACTCCTAGGGTTAATGATGTGAAGGTCACTGATTCTTTAATTTTATTTATTTTTTACTGAAAAAGTCAACGTTTAATTATAACTGATCAAACTTCATCTGGGATTGTCTCTGAACAACTGAGGCAAAAAATGATGAAATTCTCTTACTGAAGAAACCAAGAATTCTCACTGACCCTGGTGCTCCAGAAGCCCTAGCCAAGGGCAGCCCATTCCCAAGATCAGGTCTGCTTGTCTTGTACACATATCCCCTTTTCCTATCATGCTGGAGTTCTTAGTGCATCACTGCTTTGTGAGCCTCTCTTACCCCACTTGTCCTAAGGTGAATGGGGACTCTGGCACTGGCACTGCTGAGAAATTCAAGAACAGGGCATAACACCCTATGCCCCCCTGGACTTCAGGCAGCTGGCCACTTCAGTCTGTTCAACTGGTTGCTTTTGGTGCTCAGGCAGGGATGAAGTAAAATGTGATAGAGAAAGAATTCAAATGCCCCATGGTTTCCAGAGTGCAAGTCACATGGCAGAAGAAATCGTCAAACAACAGTGCTAATGAAGAGCAGGCCTGATGATCAAAAGGTGCTTGAAAACTGTCTGATTGGTAGTGACCAAGTTCTAGTTGCTCATCTGTTGGGTGATTTGGCTGCCCTTCCAGCAACAGCACCAATTGTTCAAACATGAATATCAGGAGGGTGGGCAACATGCCCTTGAGATCTGAGGGCATGGTATCAGACCAGAAGTCATGGTGGAGGACTTTGTCACTGTGTATGCACTGCGTGAGTTCCAGGGCCAGCAGTTTGTCAATGAGGTCATACATGGGAGTCATGCACACAGAACTTCAGCTTGTCCTTTCCCTTCTGCTTCTGGTCCCTTATCAGGTTCAGCTTCTCAACTCATACCTGTCCATGTTTGGCCACACTTCAGGGTTGATAGAGCCACTGAGCTGGGTAAGGGGTGAGCAGGGAATCTGCTTTGTGTTACCCTGCATGATGGAGTTGCAGATTCACATCTTGGTCATGGTGCACCCTCCAACCCATAGGTCAATGGGCTGACCATAGTCCATCTGCCTTGGGAAGAAAAGCTTAATTTTAGTTAGAATGTCCTGGATAGGGATGTGAACAACTTGAAACAGAAAGGTTAGATAGGTTGTTTAAGTGATTTAACAGAAAAGAGAAAGTGAACAGGCTAATCAGTAAGGCATGTAGAGTCAAAGGTGGTTGCAATTTCTTTATTTTAAATATGGGAGAACATTTAATATTTTTAAAGGCTGATAACAGAGAACCAGTATAAAGGGAGAAAAAAGAGAAGAGATTGTATATTATGGTTCACAAGAAAAGGGTAAGATTAGCTATAGAGAGGGGAGGAAAATTGTTCCATTGCAACATGAAAGAAGCAAAATTTATTAGTATAGATATAGATAAGTTGTGAGGTTTCATAGTTCAAAGCTAAGCAATTTATTTCTGACTGCTTTATATTATCTGTGGAGTAGTATAAGAAATAAAAATGTTTGCTGAGATAGAGTGCTTAAGATACGAAGGCTTGAAGGTTCAAGGCAAGTGGAAAGTGTAATTTTGAAATTGGGAGAACCAGTTAAGGAAGCAGCCTGGAATCACACTGTTGAGGGCAGATTGGTTGTTCTGACATTGCTCAGCAGACTGAGTGCAAATGTGGACAAGACAGGTGATTAATTCATCCAATGTTTTGGTAGGTATGTATGATAGGAATTCAGTGGATTCAGGAAGCTAAGATTGTGATAGATCATTTAATCCAAGCTTTATGCAAATTAAGGTGAGGACATGGGGAAGCTATGGGTAGGGAATAATAGAGGATTTAATAAACAGGTGGTCTCAATGAGACAGAAGATCCACATTTTCTTCACAATGATAGAATACAGTGGGACTATAGAGGCATATTTTCAAGAAAATATGGTCAGAATTAGTCATTCAAGAAAAGGAGCAGATGGTTCTGACAAAGCCAAGGGCATGGCCAACCTGCCCTCAACAGTGTGACTCCAGGCTCCTTCCTTAACTGGTTCTCCCAAATTTTTGAGGGAACAACTGAAGTGCAGTTACTTAAGAGGAGATATTTGGAAATATAACTGAATATTAGGTTATTAGCTGAAAAATTTCCATATTACCTTAGGTATTACCTAGGTGATGACAGGGGTTAGTATGTAGAGGAAGTCAAGGATTTAAAATTTTCAATGAGTGAAAGAAGATAGAGATGGTGGAGTGGTGGTGCGAAAGTGGAAGATTGGTATATGAGAACAATGAGAATAGCTAAATAGGATGCTCTTTAGCTGAATATTAGAAGTCTATTTAGTTCAAAGGCCTGAATTGTAAAGTATCATATGTTGTATGGAATCTATAGCCAAACCACTTGAGCTTGAAATTTGAATTCATTGCAAGGGAAAATCACCTGTGTTTTTAATCTGTAGAGTGAGTAAGATAATAGCACCTAACTTAGAGGCTTATTATGAATTTAGGATGGTTAATAGAAGAATAGTTAATAGCTGAAGAATACATAAATCAGTATCTGACCCAAAGTATTTGCAGGTAAAAGTCAATTTTCACATAGTGCCCAAATTAACAGAACCCTAAGTCCTAGGGACATATTTTTTACAATGATGAGTTTCTTAAGCTAACACTAAAAAGTAGAATTGTAGTAATTAATGAGGTATAAGGGGCTAGGTGTTTTGAGGGTCAGAAATTCCCTTCTAATTTGGACCTAGCTGTTCTTTTTTTTTGAGCCAGAGACTGTGCTAGATTCTAGTTTACTTAAGACTATTTCTGGTTTCAAGAAGCTTATGGCCTACAAGGGGGAAATAGGTACTGGATAAAAAAGCATAACATGACTAATGCTATAGAAGTACTATGGACAAATTATTGGTAGCTGTCTTAACTACTTTTCTTCCTGCTGAGACAAAGCATTCAAACCAAAGTTAACAGAGTAAAAGTTGATTCTGGCTTGGTTTGGAGAGGTTTCAGTCAATAACTAGCTGGTTCTATGACAGAGGGGCAGCATAAAGGAGAAACATTTCATTTCAGGCAGAATACAGAAAAGCAGCAAGAAGCAAATGACAAGCAGTGAACCTCTTTCTGTCCCTTATATCCTATCCAGGCTACCCACCCTTAGCACTACCCACCCTTACTATTAGCGTTAGTAGCACTCACACCTAGGGTGGGGCAGCCTTAGTCCTAGCATCCTACCATGCATCACATCCTTGATCCCGCATCATACAACCTATATCCAGCCACCTCTGAAAAGCCCAACAATAGTTGAAAATAGAGAGGCGGACCAATTTCTGGGGGAGTCAGGGAAGTCTGAGTGAAAGAGTTGACATTTTAATTGGTAATTGAAGGATGAATAGAGTGTGCCAGGGAAGATATTCTATTCAGAGTAAATGTGTCAAATAGTGAGGCCATGCAAGGATTTACAGAAAGCAAATTTCCTAATGGCATAGGATGTCTACTGTATTTGGAGCACAATAAATGTATGGGGGAGGTTTGGCAGAAGATGAACTAGGAGAGAGAATGTGTCACATTATCAAGAAGTTTGTACACCATATTGAGCCTGATAGTGGGGAATCAATAGAGATTTTGAAGTAAAGTGGGATATTTTTTAGAGAATGTGATTTCTATCTTTATGAAGGGCAAGGAGGAGACAAGGGCATGGAGAGAAGCTCTTTGAATAGTCAATGAGGGTCTGAACTCAAGAACTTTTGGTAATATAACTTAAGAGACATTGTTGAGACCGAATTGATGGAATTTGGTAACTAGATAGAAATATAGAATGAAATCTCAACAAAAATGAAGGATGATATCAAGTTTGGCTATGTAGACATTAACCAAAGTTAAGAATACTGAAGGAAACAAAGGGAAGTAAACCCAATTCAGTTTTGAAATGGCTGTCTACATTCAGCTAGGTAATCAAAAAATATGGCTCCGACTGTCTGGAAGATGACCTGAGGAAAATAGTATCTTGATAAAACAAGAGTATGAGATGTTCCAGAAGGATAAATTATAATGAAAATAGGCTACTGGAATTTAGCAGCACAGGAACCTCAAAAATAACAGTTTTAGTGCAATGGTAGGACTAACAAAAGATTAGGCTTGAAGTTTAATGACAAATTATTAGAATCAGATTATTGAAGATTAAAAATGTGATAGTAAAATTAATATTAGGTGAATTAAAAGTAAAAAGCAAGACACAATTAGAAAAGTTTTTCTATTTACAAAAGTTTAAAACCTACTATGAACATGTATAAGTTATGAACATTTATACTTTGAAAGATATCGCATAACAGTTTATAAAGACCATTACAAGAAGAAATTAACAACATTATAATCTTAGTGGGTAACACTACATACTGTATCAGTATTAGTTTTGATGGTGTACATGGAAAAACTTAAAATATCATAGGTTTAAGTTGGATAGTGGCTTATTTCTTCCTATAATAAAGAAGCCTGAATGTAGTTATTCCAGTCTGTATGTCTTGCCAATCTGCTATCATTAGTGTACAGATGGTTCTCAACTTAACAACTGTTCAACTTAATGATTTTTTTGACTTTATTATGGTGTGAAAATGATATGCATTCGGAAGAACTGTACTTTGAATTTTTATTTTGATCTTTTCTTGGGCTACCAATATGTAGTATGATATTCTCTCAAGAGGTTGGACAGTGCCAGTGAATCACAGCCCCATCAGCTGTCTGATCAGGAAGTGTAATCATTTATGCTCCAAAGTGATTTGTGTTGCTAAGCTATAATGTTTGGTAGGTTAAGTGCATTAAACATATCTTTGATTTACAGTATTTTCATTTTAAAATGTGTTTATCTAGGCCTAACTCTAACATAAGCTGAGGAGTGCCTGTACTGCTTTATAGTCGAAAATAGTTTTTATAACTCAAGCCATCATATTTACATTCCACGTAGGAGGAAGGGAGAAGAAAGGGAGCCGCCCCTGCTACACACATTATACACCACAGAAGTCAGAACATTGAGTTGCTAGTGGTGAGGGAGCCTGAAAAATTTAGTCTTTTATTTTGGGTGTCAGTACGTCCGCGGAAGAAATCAGGTAAGCCCCTATTGCTAAGAAGAAAGATAAGACCAGATGTTGGGTTGACAAGAAGCAGTCTCTAAATTATAGCTGTATTAATCTTTAACAGATCAAATAAACAATATATGAAGAAAATAGATAATTTGAGTAAGATAATTGATAAATTTGATTATATACAACTTTATGCCCTTCATGAAACATACCTTTTAAACCAAATGTTCATGAAACATTTAAAATAGATCTTATGTTTAATACCACAAAAGAAACAATGAATTTCAAAAAGTAGTATTTTAGTTGATAATCCCACAATCTTGTAACATGACTCAATGAGCCTACACATTAAAAACCATAGTTAAGTAAATAAATAAAACCAAAACGTGGCAAATAAACAAATCCTACTCTACTAATATTTGTTTGGTCAAAAGTAAAACCAAAAATTTAAGTATGTTCAATTTATACAAGAATGACAAATGAAGCATAATAATTATTTAGGGAATACATCCAGTTTCTTATTCAAATGAAAATCCAGAGAATTTTCTTGAACAAGAAATAAGAAAAATAAATCATAAAGGTAGAAGAAGAAACATAAGAAAGTTAATAAAGTATAATTAAAGAACTACTATAGATCTAAGAAGAAATAAAGCAAAAATTGGAAACGGAGAAAAACTGTTAATATAAGAACCAGTGTTACCTATAAGAGACAAATTCCTTGCAAGAATGTAAGAGGAAATAAATAAATAAACATGTAAGATAACAAGTTGAATAGTGTTCTACCAAAACTCATGTCCATTTCATAACTCAGAATGTGACAATATTGAAAATAGTGCCTTAGTAATTAAGGTAAGGTCATACAGGATTAGGGTGGATTTGAAATACAATGGCTGTGCTGTCACAAAAGGAAATACACAGAAAAATAGAGAAAGACATGCAGAAAAAAGGCCATTTAAAGGTGAAGTAGACGTTGGGGTTAAACTGGCACACAAGACGTGCCAGGTGTCCTCAGAACATGAAAGATGCAAGGAAAGATACTCCCTTCCAAATATTTTATTTTTTTTCAGTACTGAGAATTAAGTGAATGTACTGAGATTGAACTGTTTTTTTATTTTGAGACTTAGTTGCCCAGACTGGGTTCCAAATTGCCATTCTCCTGTCTCAGACTCCAAGAGTGCTGGGGTTACAGGGTTGCATCACTATACCGAGCTCCTTTCTAGGCTTCTGAAGACTGATTTTAGACTTCTTACCTCAAAAGCTGTGGAAGAACACATTTGTTTTAAGCCTCTCATCTTGTTGTACTTTGTATGGCAGCCCCAAGAAACTAATGCACATAAAAGCTTAATAATTGAGGTACAAATATATTATAGGAACTGTTATAAGAGTTTTGTACTTTTACATTCATTAACCACTTTTTCATCTATGTAGCAATCTAGTTAAGTAGTTACTCAAGTAGGTTCTATTTTATAAGTGAAAATACTGAGAGCTTGAGTAATTTTTCCACAGTGCAGAATTAAAATTTAGGTAGGCAGGCAGACTTTAGAACCTGTGGTTTAAATAATATTTGACTTTTCAAATATAGTACAGACATGGTTAAAGATAGAGAGGAGAGAGAAATTTTTTTACAAATTTAAAATATTTAGGAAATTACAAAAATGAGTCAAGAAAAGTTAAAAATTAGTAATTATGATAATGGTCAAATAATTATCAAGTCTTCCACCACAAAGCAAAGAATAGAACAAAATAGACTCAAATGCAGAAAAATAGTTCATATATTTCCATAAGTGAGTTCTTTCAAATTTTGAAGAAAAATAATTTCCATAAGATTTTAGTTGGTTCAGAAATCAGAGATATCCCCCTAAGTTTTAAATAAAACTAGCCTAACTCTAAAAATTTTATCAGACAAAGAACTAAAACGAGAGAGGGAAAAAAAGGGCAAATCTACATATGAATATGGATTACTATTTTTTAAAACAAGTATAGTTTTTTATCTGATGTTTCACTTAATGGAGAGCAGTGCACACCTTTTTCACCTCAGGAAACTAATGTAAATGACATGATCGCCTACTTATATAATTAACAACTCTTTTGTTAATCCTTCTTTAGTTATACCATTGCACCCTCCTTCCTCTTTTAACCCTCCGTCTTGTATAGTAGTAGTTCTCCTTCTATTTGATGCCATTGTTAGATTCTACATATTAGAGAAAACATGCAATACTTGCCTAATTTTGACTTATTTTTAAATTTATTTTAATTGATGCATAAAAGCTTTAAATTGTACATATTAATGTTGCCCTAAAATGTTCTATACATATAGTCTTTGTGTAATGCTTAAATCAATTTAAGCATATCAACATTAACAAGCACTTATCATTTCTTTATGATTAAAACTTTCAAAATCTTTTCTCTTAACTTCCACAGAGGAGAGAGCATACAGTATTTATCTTTGTATCTGGCTTATTTTACTTAACATGTTTTTCATTTGCATCTGTTTTATTTTAAACAACAGGATTTATTTTTCTTTATGGCTGAATAATATTCCATTGTGTATGTATTCCTCATTTTTGTTCTCCATTAATTCATCAATGTATACCCAGGTTGATTCCATATCTTAGCGACTGTGAATAGCATTGTAATAAATTCTATAGTGTGGTTACCTCTTTGGCATGCTGATTTCGTTCGATTAGGTGGATCAAATAACACATTTATTATTGGTACTTTAAAGAGTGTCCATACTGTTTTGTGTAAGGACTTTACTAATTTATATTTCTAGCAAAACTTTATAGGAGTTTGTCTTTAAGATTTCCTATCTATAAGATCATGCCATCTGCAAGCAGAAACAATTAAAGATCCTTCAATCTAGATATATTTTATTTCCTTCTCTTGCCTAATTGCTCTGTTCTATGTTTACTGGAATTAGTGATCATGGGCACCCATGTTTCTGACCTTAAAGGAAAAGCTTTCAATATTTATGCATTCAGTATGTTAGTTGTGGGTTTTCCCAGAGTCTGTAGTATAATGAGGTATATTTGCTGGACTCTTTGTCACCAATTTATATCATGAAAGGATATTGATGCATGTCAATGCTTTCTCTACATTTATTGATGTGATCACATGGTTTTGCCCTTTATTTGAATAATGTAGTGCACTGCATTTATAGATTTGCATTTGTGGAACCACCCTTGTATCCCTGGGATGAAGCTCATCTGATCCTGGTGAACGATCTTTTCAAAGTGCTGTTGAATTTTGTTTGCTAGTATTTTGTTGAGGGATTTTGTGTTTATTCATCAAAGATATTGGCCTGTTGTTTTTTCCCTTATTATCCTTAATTGGCGTTGGTATGAGGGTATTGCTAGATTTATAAAACAAGTTCCTTCATCTTTGATTTTTTGAAAGAGCTATAGATATAATGATACTATTTATTCTTTAAATATTGGACATAATTCAGTAGTGAAGTCATCATGCATTGGACATTTTATTGACATGATATTTTTATTACAGATAAAATCTTTTTACTCATTGGTCTATTCAAATTTTCCATTTCTTTATTTAGTCTTGGTAGGTTATAAATGTCTGGGAAATTTTATATTGTGCATTTCATTGGCTTATCCTAGTCTCTTATAATCCTTTGTATTTCTGTTGTATTGTCCTCTATTTCATTTCTGGTTTATTTACTTGAGTAGTCTTGTTTCATAGTCTAACTACATGTTGTTGATTTTATTTATATTTTCAAAAACAGCTCATTTCCTTGATTTTTTTCTATTATGTTCCTACTGTTGCTTTTTTGATCTTTATTAATTTCCTTCTACTAAGACTGGGCTTATTTTGTTTCTGTTTTTCTAGTTCTTGAGATACAACATTAGTTTGGGAACTTTGATGTTCACATTTATAAGTGCTTTTGGTGCATTCTGTGAGTTTGGTATGCTTCATTTCCATTTCCATCTCAATATATTTTTAAATTTACCTATTAATTTATTCATTTATTACAGAGCATGTATTTTAATTTCTGTTTTTCTGAATTTTTCAGAGTTCTTCCTATTTTCTAGTCTTATACAATTGTGGTAATAAAAGATACTTAAAGTGGTAGCAGTCATTTTAAGTTTAAGAATACTTTGAGCTTTCCAATATAATGTATCCTGGAAAATGTTCTGTATGAACTTGAGAAATATGTGTATTCTGTAGCTGTTGGCTGGAATCCTGTGTATATGTCTGTTAGGTACATTTGGCCTAATGTATAATGCTTTTTCAAGTATAGTTTTAATCCAAGGTTTGCTTATTTTCTGCCTGGATGATGTGTCAGTTGCAGAAAGTATAGTGCTAAGTTCTTCATGAATTACTATACTAGAGTCTACTTCTCCCTACATATCTACTACTAATATATTTTAATCCAATTAGGTACTTCAATATTGGATTTATATTTACTTAGAATTATTATTTCCTCTTACTGAATTGATTCTTTATCATTGTGTAATAGCCTTTGGGGGGGTTATAGTTTTTCACTAATGTCTATTTTATCTGGTATAAGTACAGTTGTCCCTGATCTTTTGGTTTCTATTTTCATGAAATATCTCCTTTTCCCTAATTTGACTTTTAGTTTATTTGTGTCCTTACAGGTGAAACAAGTCTCTGGTAGGCAATATGTAGTTTGACTCCTTTTTTTGTTCACTCAGCCACTCAGTATTTTAATTAGCAAATTTATTCATGTAATTGTGCTGTGTAGCACATACTACTGACATTTTGTTAATTTTTAAGTTGTTTTGTCAATTCTATACTTCTTTGTTCCTCTTGATGTCTTTGTGATTAAGTGATTCTTTTTTTCTAGTGATATGCTCTGATTACTTACATTTTACCCTTTGTTTTACTTGCTATATAGTTTTTCTTTCTGGTTACCATGAAGTCTAAAGAACGTTTTTATAATACATTATGTTTGAACTGTTAAAAATTGATTTCAAAAAAAGAGAAGCTTTGATATTACTCTGTTATCCATTTTTATTTTTAAAGGTCACCATTTATATCTTGTTTGAAATCTTGTATAGGCTTTAGAAAACTATTGCAGTCATTTTTTGTCTTCTAACTTTTACATTAAAAATAGCATTCCTTTCATTCAGAGCTGGTAATAATTAACTCATTCAGCTTTTGTTTGCACAGTAAGTCTTCATGTCTTTTGTTTCCTAGGACCAGCATTGCTGGGTACAGTCTTCATGTTTTTTTTAGAGGACGTTGACTATATCATTCCATTATTTATTGACTTACAAGTTTTCTGCTAGCCAGGTGTGTTGTGCACACCTGTAATCCCAACACTCAAGGGGCTGAGGCAGGGGGATTACTATGAGACTGAGGTCACTCTGGAGTACTTACTAAATTTGATACTAGTTTAAGCTACAGAGTTCAATATCAGTCTGGACAATATATAAAGTCCTATGGCTGACATCTTCCCCCAAAAAGAAGTTTTCTGTTGACCAACCATATGCTAACCACATTTTTTGATTAGCCATATTAAAAGTGTCTTATATGTTATTTACTTCTTTTTCTTGATGCTTTCAATATGCTCTCTCTCTCTTCTCTCTTCTCTATTCTCTCTGATCCTTTGATATTTTGATTATAAGATGTTTTGTGGAAGTCTTGTTTGGATTGATTCTGATTGGCCACTTTTGGTCTTTCTGACCCTACATAGTTATACCTTTTTCTAGAATGAGAAACTTTTCTGCTATTATTTATTTAAATAAGATTTCTTAATTTCTTTTTTTCTCATCTGCATGCATTTTTAAATAACTTCTCTTTCAGTTAATAAATTCCTTTTTCTATTTGGTCAATTCAGTCTTTAATATTTTCTATTGTATTTTTCATTTTGTTCGTTGTACTTTGCAGTTTCAGAGTTTGTTTATTTTATAAAATTATTTCAAGTGTTCTGTTAAATATCTCATAAAGGTCATTTATTGACTCCTTCACTTTATTGAATTAATTCTCTGCATGTTGTTGATGTTCTTTGAGCTTCTTTAGTTATTTTGAATTTTTTGACAGGCGATTTATACATCTCCATTTTTTAGGTTAAGTTATTGGCATTCTGTTTTGTCCTTTTTTGATGATATGTTTTTGACTGTTTGCAGTCACCTATTGGTGTTTGTGGACTTGAAGAGGTAAATATTTATTCCAATACTCACTAAACAGCTTTTTTGGGAATGGTCTTTAATAGTCAATATGTTTAGAGTTCTGAGGGAGTGTATCTGGAGTGGTCTGTGATCTTGCTACTGGGATTTTTGGGATAACATTATTCGTGTCTGGATCACTTGGTGAATGAGCCTGCAGCTTAAATTTACAAGGGTAGATGAGTTTCTTGGGTCTTCTGAGATGCACTAGAGCCTGTATCCCTGAAAGATTGCCTTAAGTCATGTTTCTACAATGGCTGGCCTGAAGTACACACAGGATCATTGGGCCTGGTGTGGCACTGGCATGAGCATGAAGATAAGGCCTCTGATGCTGACTACTTAAAATGTAAGACTCCTATGTGAAACTCTTCGGAGAATTAAATATCTGTGGGAACTAGTAAGAGTTCATCAAAATGGCAAAAAACAAATATATTGCATATATAACAGCAAAAATCAATAATGAAATATTATAGACATTCAATTCATGTTATAAATATAAAATCACTAGGAATAAAATTAAAGTAACCTACAGTGAAGAAAAATGTCACAAACCAAAACAATGTAATTTTTTTTACATATATGAAGGTAAAAAAAAGTGATGTGTTAAACAAATTGTAGCACTTCTTTAAAATATAGTACAGTAAAGTCAATAAAAATAATGTAGATCTGGAAATATATTCTTGATAGAAGATTAACTGAGAACAAATTCTAGAGGAACATTATATTAATTATCTACTATTGTGTAAAAAATGCACTGAAATTGAGATAGAATCTAAAATGACAAATACTTATCTTGTCATACAGTTTTTGTAGGTCAGACATTGGGGTGTGCCCTGTCTTAGGTAGTTCCAGTTCAGAGACAATAAATTTGTAGATGAGATGTTGGTCAGAGATGCAATCTGCACAATGCTTGACTGAAATTATAAGAACTCACTTCTAAGTTCACTCAAAAGGTTATTGGCAGGCCTAGATCCTCACTGACAATTGACCAAAGGCCTGTTTTCCATGTCATATGAATTAATAAATAAGCTACTTAAACTACCTGAAGACATCATAGCTGGTTTCTCCCAGAGCAAGAAATCCCAAAAAGAGTAGAAACAGAGAAAAAGAAAAGGACCACAATATAATTTAATCTAATTAAAATCATGCTATCCCTTCTGCTATGTGATATTTGCTGCATGGCTAACCCCATTACAATGTGTGAAAGAATAATATAAGAGTATGAATACTAGGAGATGAGGATCATTGAAGTTTCATCTTAAAATCTCACTACCACGACTACATGTAGAGTAATATATTTTGATAGAGAAAGATGCATGTTTTGTAAGTACAACATGCAAAAGAAAAATACCTCAAGATATCAAAAATATTTATATATGAGTGGTGAGATTGTGGCTATTTTTAAAACTTCTCTTTATCAGTTTTCTATTTTTTATTATGAATATGACTTTTGAGATCAGTATATGTTTTAAAGAAAAAAAATAAGAGTTGGAAATGAAGACTGTATTCTTTCAATTTATTTCAACCAGTTTGGTAGTAAAAGAAAAGCAGGAAATAAAGTTTTTATTTCTAGGAATGGTTATCACTGAGTAATATGTTTTTCTCTTTTTTAATAAAAATATTATATTTTAGGCTAAGGGAATGTTTTAGAGAAGAGGTCAAGGTCAAAGGCATAAAAGAAAGAAGGGTCTATTGATAGAGTTCTGGGTGACTGTGAGAGTATGCGCCTGTGAACAGATGGAGAACACTGCCATGCTTGTAGTGAGCAATAATGAAAATGTAGATATGTGTAGTAGTTGACGTTAGATGTGAGAATGTGTAAACCATGGATGGGACATATTAGTTTGGGTCAAGAATACTTAGATTTAAATTGGAGTAGGGATACACCTACTTCTGAAATGAGAGTGTATCTCATTGTTAAAAATGTTAGAGTAATTGCTATGTTCACACTTAATTTATCCCTTTGCCTTCTGATAGATACAGCAATACATTCTGCTCAGCCCAGCTATGATGGGGGATAAAAGACTTGAAGAGTGGTATATGGTTTTAAAACATACATTATTTGGAATAGGAAACAACACAAACCAAAGAAGTGTTTTAGAGAAAGTTTAGAACTCAGGCAATATTTGTGGTTTCTGGTCTAATTTTTAAACACAAACAACATTATCAACTCTAATGTGGTAAAATGCTCCACTGTTGATTGATCATTAAGATGTTTCCTGCATTTCATGTTTTAAGGAAACTTCTAGGGTGGCTTTATATCTCTTATAATGAGGAAGAGTTAACATAACGTGTTTTTATACCATTTCTCTTTACTGCTTGTTAAATTGGTTTTCTTAAGTTATGTCTATATAAAATCCACAATGCAGTTAAATTCAGTTTTAGGATAACAGTTACCAGTCCTCATTTGGGACCAAACCAAAAGGAAAATTTTAGACATGTTTTCCAAGTAGTCATGAATATATGGTCTTTGCAAGCTGAATGATATTTAGGTAGCAAAGACTTTTTTACATAGGTCAGAATCTTCCTTTGGTGCATGAAATTTAGGGTTTTTTTTAGCATTTGAAAGCTCATAAACAATTAAGACAATCCTTCAAACCCAGTAGTTTTCCTTTTATTCTCTTCATTTTTAAATCTTTAATTTTAATGGCATGCTTTTAATATAATGATAACATTGTTCAGAGGGAATATGTACCTTACATAATATATCTTGATTGTTTTTATTTTTCCCAATGCCCTTCCACTCCTGTCAACATTTCTTTGCCTCCTTCTCTACAAAACACGTCCTTCCCATTTTACTTCCTATTTTATTCTATTTTATTCCTTTTCCCTTCTTTCTCTTATCCTTCCCCTTCCTTGTTTTCCTTCACATTTGAACATTTTCTTACTACACTTTTGGTGGAGTTTTTAGGTTCTCCTTTGGAGAGTATCATATCATCTGCAAGTAACTTACTGTCTCCTTTTCATAAATTTATTTCTTTTATTTCTTTCTCTTGTCTAATTTTCTAATTTTAGCTAAAGTTCCCAGAACTATATTGAATAAGAGTGGTGATATTGGACATCCTTGTCTTGTTCCTGATTTTACAGTGAAAGCTTTCAGTTTTTGATTATTTAGTAAAATGTTAGCTGTTGGTTTATCATAGGTGGCTTTTTTTAGATGGAGATGAAGACCTTCTATTCTATTTTTCTGTACATTTTTATCCAAAATATGTGTTGGACTTTGTCATATGGTTTTCCTGCTTCTATTCAAGGTGAACATATGGTTTTTGAACTTGGTTTGTTAATGTGATGTGTTACATTTATTGATTTGTATATATTGAATTATTCCTGCATCCCTGAGTTGAATATTACTTGATTATGGTCAATAATCTTCTGGATGATTTACTGCACTGTTTGTTGGTATCTTATTCATGATTTTTGCGTCTGTGTTCATTGAGGAGATTGGACTATATTTCACTATTTTGATTAGATAATTCTCTGATTAGTTATCAGGGTAATGTTTGCTTTCAGGAGTGAGTTTGGGAGCATTACTTCCCTCTCAATTTCATTAAAGAGTTTAAGGAGTAGTGGCATTAGATCTCTAAATTTGTTGTGGAATTTAGCAGTGAATACTTGTTATGGGAAAAATCAAAGAGGAAAACATAACAGTCATAAACATATATGCACCAAATAACAGTGCACTCAACTATCTAAAGCAAACTTTAAAGGATATGATAAATCAAATAAGCACTAACACAATTGTAATTGGAATCTCAATACTCCACTGTGACAATAGATAGATCAGCTAAACAATAAAATTAACAAGGAAATATCAAAGTTGAATGAAACCTTTAAACAAATATCTCCAGAGTGTTCCACCACACAAAAACACAATATACATTTTTCTCAACTGTACATAGGACTTTCCAAAATAGACCACATACTAATTAGCTCATAGAAAAAGCTTAAGTAATTGCACAGGGATAGAAATAATCCCATGCATATTGTCAGCTCATAATGCAATAAAATTGGAAATCAGTGGCAAAAGAAAGGGCTAAAACTGTGTGAACACATGGAAATTAAATAACATCTTCCTGAATAAGCAATGGATCACAGATGAAATTAAAGTAGAAATTAGATTGTTTTACAATTAAACAATAATGCCAATGCTACATACCAGAACTTATGGTATGCAATGAAAACAGTCTATGAGGGAAATTCATAATAGTGAATAACCACTTCATAAAAACAGAATAAACTCAAATAAATAACCTAATGGTGAATCTCAAGTTTCTAGACAAAGAAGAGCAAGTTAAACTCAAAGTGGACACAAAGGTCAGAACAAAAATTAATGCAATTGCAATTAAGTAAAGAATACAAAGGATCAATCAATTAAAGAGGTGGTTCTTTGAAATAGTAAACACAGTACACCAGCTCTTAGTCAAACTTATCGAAAACATGAAAGAAAAGATTCAAATTAATGCAAGTAGTAATGAAAAGGGCAAAATCAAAATGGATCCTGGACAAATCCAGAAGATCATCAATACCTACTTTAAGAATTTTTTCTGTAATAAGGTGAAAATTGCAGAAGAAATGAACAGATTCCTAGATATATATAAATTACCAAAGATGAATCAAGGTGAAATAAATATTTTAAACAATCTGTTATCAGCCAAGGAAATTGAAAAAACTTTTTTAAAATTATGTGTTGTCTTTAACTGAAAAGCTAACAGCTATCTAGTTTCATTTCTGTACCAAACCACAAACTTGGTAGTTACTGAGTCTCTAGGCAACATATTAAAATCTGAAATGATTAAAAATTTAAAAACAAAATAAGTCCTCAGGTCCAACTAAGGGAGCCCACTGTATACAGGCTATTATATACCAGTGTAATGACTTGACCCTAGGTGGCTGGAAGACATCCTGAATAAACCCACATGAAACAGTTACTTCAAGTAGCCTTTTTCCAGTTTCCAACTGCTGAATATAGATAATATTTCGTTAATTCTATTTCAGAAAACTTTCTTCAAGTTGTTTTATTTACAGTGCCCACTTTGAAAAGCTCACTAGAGTTAAATGGACAATAAACTACTTAGAAATTACTTTACAAAAAGATGGAGAGCTCAAAATGTCGGCTTTCTTCATAGTTCAGTTTTACTCAGAGTGAAGAAAAACGGCAACTTTTGCTCAGAATAAAAGAAATTCAGCCATTGGTTTAGAATCTGTACTCAAACCACACATGCAATGAGGACAATATTATGCTAAAACAACTGATTTGCTGCTGTATTTTTCTATTATTTGTCTATTATTTGCAATTATAAATAGAGCAGTGCAACAAGTATTTGGACCAATCCTTATAGTGTTACAGGGTCAGAGACAACATTTCACTTCTCTTCACACAACTGGCTCTCCTTGCATACCTGGGCTTTCTCCTCTTCAGTAAAGTAATTTTTGATATTGAAGATCTTGTGGATCTCCTCAGGAATTTTCTCCTTGAACATATCAGCAACAGTCTTGCATGTAACATCAAGCAAATCTTTGATGTCTGGGTAGTTTGCTGCCAGAATAAGTTCAAAAAGTGTTCCTTGGTCAACTTTCAGAAATTTTCGATTCTAAACAGGGATATTGTCTGTTTGCTTTTCTTTGTTCTCAGCATCCTTAGGAGGAGGAAGGTCATTGTTGTAGTGTGTACACCACTGAATAACCTTTTAGAAATTCTAAGCAAATAATTTTTAATTTTATGTAAGAATTCTTGACCTATGAATTTAATATATTACAAAATTTGGTAGCATGATTCAGCACTTTAACATACTATTTCAGTAGAAATAATAATGTGATAAAATTTAATATAAATAGGTCTTACATATTAATATATAACAATATTATAATATATTATTATATAATAGTATATAATTGAATAATGTATAATAATATACACAAGGCCTAGAAGGAAATTTCCTTAATTTAATAAAGATTTAGCATATTTAATGCTAAAATTCCAAAGGCATTCCTCTGAAATTAGAGATAAACTAGATAAACCACTTCTACTGAGTGGTTCATAGGATATTCTAGCCAAAACATAACATGAGATAATGCAATGCAAATTATGAGGATTTAAAAGGGACATATGAAGCTGGTAATTTTCAAAGGTCATATATAATGTATACTATATCAGATTAGGTTAAGTATGTGATCTGATATATGTTAATATTTTATCAGTTTTCTCCGCATAATGTATGTATATTTTATGACACTTTTCTTTTTGGAAATGGTAAGGTAATTTACATAAAACAACTTTTCATTTAAAGGGCTAATAATTGCGAATAAAATATTATTCAAAATCTTTAAAGGAAGTGACAGTTGATTGAATATTAATATGTTAAAAAGTTCCAATATAACATGATACTGGAATGCTATCCAAAGCCATTTTTTTCCTAAGGAATTTGTCAAATCCTAATAGACTATATCCTGAGATAAGGGTAAAGCAGATCTAAACCTACTGCACCAATTGCATCCCATCAGAATACTGCATGAAAAGTTTGCCTTGGCACAAACAGCATATGGGGATAAGATTACTGGTCCTTAAAGAAGTTGTTAACACAAGCCAGTCGTCACACATATCCAAAGTCAAAGTTTATCACCTGATTAGACAGAAGTCTTCAAGAAATGAATGTATAAAAATCAAAATGTTAAAAATTGAATAAAATTAAAAGTGGCACCTTACAGGTACCTAGTGCTTGACAGAGCAAACACTTTGGAGGGTAATAATTCCATCACATACAACAAAGAATGTCTATAAATAAAAATACAATATACCAGCACTCATGAGATGTAGAAAAACAGTGCTCAAAAAATTATAGCTGTAAACACTTATATTAAAACTGAATATATCAAATGAATAACATTTATATAGCAAGGAGTTAGAGAGAAAAACTAAACCTAAAGCTTGCAGAAGGAAGGAAATAATAAATATTAAAGATTAAAAAATGAGAATAGAATAAAAACAACACAATCAAAAAATCCAAAGCTTTTTAAAAAAGATCAACAAAATAACAAATATGAGTTGACCAATAAAAAGAAGCTGCAATATCTAAAAATAGAAAGTGAATAAAGTACTATTGACTTTAAAGGAATAGAGCAGATTATAAAAGTACTGTGAAAAATTGTATGACAACAACTTAGATAACCTAGATGAAATGGACCAGTTCCTAGAAACACACAAAGTCTCAATTCTGACTGAAGAAGACTTAGAAATTCTGAATAAATCTATAAAAAGTTTTTTTAAAACAAACTATAAAAAGATAGAAGCAATCATCAAAATGTCTCAAAAAAGAAAAGTCCAGGAACAGATGGCATCTCTGATGAGTTCTAGAAAACATTTAAAGAAGAATTAACACCAATACTCATTAAACTCTTCCAAAAAATAGAAAGAACACTTTTAATTTATTCTCTGATACCAGCGTTTCTGATACTGAAGCATACACTACTCATAATGGCAAAAAAGAAGAGATAACCTAAATATTCATTAATGGGTGAATGTGCAAAAAAATTAGTTTATATTTACACAATGACTGAATAGTACAAAATTAAAAATTAAAATATTGATAGATGCCACAACCTAGGCAAATCTTAAAAACATTATGTAACTCAAAGAAGCTACATACAAAATTTCATATACTGTATGATTCCATTTATATGAAATATCAAAAATAATAAATCTACATATGCTGAATGCAAATTAGTGCTTGCCAGTAGATTAATTACTTAATGGATATGGGGTTTTATTTAATCAAAATATTTAGCAGTTAGATATAATGGTTGCTGTGCAATGCAAAATTACCAATCATCTATGCATAAAGAGGAAACAAGGTCATAATGAGAAATTTTAAGCAGTTGAAACGATTTAGAAGTGACACAGATGATAAAATTAGCAGAATTGGATATTAAAAGTTTTATAGTTATATTCCATACATTAAACTATGAGAAATTATTAAGTGCAGACACAGAAGATGCACAGACACTGACTTACATACACACAAATATTCACACAATACCCAAATCAGATTTCTGCAGAAGAATTATAAAATATCTAAGATATATTGCAGGAGATTAGCACTAGAGGAGACACTGCAGAAGATATCAAAAGAAATTACCAACAGTGAAACACACAAAGAAAAATCCCCAAAAGAAAAATAAACACCTGTTGAAATGATTGTGTGTATGTAATGTAATACGTATGTTAATATACAAGCAAATGGAATCTTCAAAAGAGAGAAGTATACAAAAATATTTGAATAGTGACTAAAAGTTTTCCAAATTGAAAGGCAATGCCATATGATTAATAAAATCCCAGCACAAAAGCATGAAAATTACTCTTAATGTGATTAGAAGCTTTTTGAGATTATCCCATTCACATCCACCTCCTTGTATTCATGCCTTTGTGTAAAATCACCTTCTTGAGTGTGGGCTGGACTTAAAGAATTTTATATAGAAAAACTGATGAGCTGTAATTTTTGAGATTGTATTTGAAAAGACTGATCTTGTTTCTGCTGACACTTTCTTTTGCTCACATGGATTGCAACCAACTGTGACATTGCCAACTGCCCATAGAAGCAGCTTACAAGGCTAAAAACTAGGCATTTCCGACTAACAGTCAATGAAGAACTGAGTACTTCAGATCAATGACTAGTAAAGATGAGTCTTCACAAGAATTAATAAATAGTGCTGGAGATTTAGCTTAACGGCATAAGCACCTGCTTTGCAAGTGCATGGTCATGAGTTCGATCCCTGGTACAAAAAAAAAAAAAGAATTAATAAATAATTTTTAGTCATGTCTGACCTAGTTAAATTTTGAGATGACTGCAGCCCAGGTATCAATGTGACTACCATTTGGAGAAAAAACACCAATCACATATGCAGTTAAGCCACACCCAGATTCCCAACATACAGTATGCAATAAGATAGTAACTGTTATTTTGTTAAAATACTCGTATTTAAAGTAGTTTTATGTAGTAAAAAGAAATCTAACATACAAAAGAATATTGCATTGTAATTGTTTAAACCATTGATGAAAAGAAAATCTTTAAAGTAGTTAAAAGAATGAAGCTGTTGACAAAAGGTAGCAATCAGAAACAGTGTGAACTGAAAAACAGTGGAAAAACATCCTTAAAGTAAGTACTAAAGGAAAAAAGAATCATCCATTTTGAATCCTATCATGTGAAAATATGTTAAGTTTAAATGGTCTAAATAGTCCAATTACAAGGCAAAATTCATTAGATTGACTAAAAGAGCAATATCCGGCTTATATGTTGCCTATGAGAAACCCATTTTACATATAAATTCAAATATTTTAAGTTAAAACAATGGATGATTGATAGACTAGGTAAGAATGGCCATATTAGTTGTATAAAATATATTTCAGAAAAAAATCACAGAAATCATTTTATAGTGATAATTGTGTAAATTCATCAATAAAACCTGTGCTTAAATGATTTTACAACTAATAACTGAGTATGCAAAGAGTAATAGAAGTCAAGGATTAGTAAATGAAATCATGATTATAATCAAAAATTCAAAATTTCTCAATATTTGCTTGGACATATGGACAAAATAATTTTAAGTGTGGGCAACTTGAATACAGTCAAAATTTAGACCTACTTGGCATTTATAGACAATTCCATCAAACATCAGCATAAATCACTGTATTTTCTTGTGCACAGTAAATATTTACCTAGATAGATCATATTTTAGTACATAAAAGTTCTCCATAGGTTTGAAAAGAGTAGACACCTAATTATGTAATTATTTTGAATAATTCTCAAATGAAGAAATACAAACAGCAAATAAATATGTGAAAACATGTTCAATACCATTGGTCATTTGAGAGATGCAAGTTAAAACAACACTGAGATTCCATCTTATTCCAAGAATGGCTATCTACAGGAAATCAACTGATAACAAATGATGGAGGGGTTGTGGGGAAAAAGGAACCTAAATCCACTTTTGATGGAAGTGTAGACTGGTGCAACCATTGTGGAAATCAGTAGGAAGATTCCTCAAAATGTTAGAATTAGAAGTCCCATTTGACCCAGATGATCTCTTTCTTTGTATCTTTACAGAAGAATTAAAAACATACCACACTGATATATGTGCATCATGTTTATAGTAGCACAATTTGTAATAGCTAAATCTTGGAAACAACCCAAATGCCCAACAACTGAGCAATGGAAAAAAAGATGTGGTCTTTTATACAATAGAGTACTATTCGTTCAAAAAGAAGGTTTAACTAAAGAGTTTTATAGGTAAATGGATTCAACTTGGGACTAGACTCATAAGTGAAATTAATCAGACTCACATGTGTAAGCATTGTGTTGGTACCCTAGTGTGAAAAGCTGAAAGAGTTAATAATATCCAAAATGTACAATAGATATTGTGAAATGGAAATAAATTGTTCAAAAAGGAAGAGGAAATAGAAAGGGGGAAAGAGAAAAGGAAGGAAGAGAAAAGAAAAAGTAATAAAGAGATGGTTATATTATTACTTTGTCTTAGTTCATTGAAGAGAAAGCTTTGTGCTAATGTAGCTTGGAGAACTTTTTATGTCCACATCTTGTACTCTGAGTAACTACTTTGAACATAACAATACATAATTTACTAACTATAGTTATTTTATTATTCTGTTATGAAATCTTGTTTTATTGTTTCCATTAAATAAAAAAGATATCAATTACCCCTGTGTTTATCTATTGATTCAACAAAATTCTAATCAAAATAACAATATATTTCTGTTATAAACTGAAAGCTAATTTTTTAAAAATTGATTTTATTGTTACATTTTACATATACATAGTGATCAGATTCATCATAAGAAATTTGTACTTGTACATGATATACTTTGATTCCTGTATTTTTATCAATCACCTCTCCTCCTGGAGGGCATAAAAACTAATTTTTAAGTATACATGGAAATGTAAAAGATGTGGTTTAATCAGAAAAATTTCAAAGCAAAGTTAGAAGACTTGTGGTAATTGACTTTCAAGTTTTATTATAATGCTGCTCTGAGTGAGTGTGCTATTGGCACAAGGACATGCAGGCTGATGTTTGACAGCATCCATACCAGTGTAGCAGCCAACTTGGCAGCTTGGAAACAGGGTAAAATCTCAGATTCTTCATAGTTGCTAGATCAAGAACTTTCAAATGTATTTGTGATGATTTATTTCTTCAACTGTGATATAAATACAGGGTTGTTCATTTAACATTTACCCTATATATTTTACACATGAATTTATATTATTTCTATGTACAATATCTGTAATGATAAAGACAGAAATAGTAAATTAAATTTTTTGGAAAAATTCAATAAAATTACTACATTAAAAATTTCACTGTGAAACCAAATGTAAGTATAACAATTGTAAATTGAGCAAAAAAATCATAAAATTTAAAGAGATTCCTCAGTTAGTATGCTTTATGAATGTCTATAGATTACTTCTGTCTGTTGAAGAATCTGAAAACAGTATTCCCTGACAACACTTAAGGGTAAACTTTGTCAAGAAAAATAATGATATAGGTCTTGACCTGCTTCAGAATATTAAGAAACAAATGTCTGTTGTTTTAAGTGGTTGCATCTTGAGAATGTACTCTGAAGTGAAATAAATCAGATTCACATAAGTAAATACTGCATTGTCTGCCTCATGTGAGAAACTGAAAGAGTAAATAAGGACCAAAATGTACAATACATATTGTGAAATGAGAAGGAATTCTTTAAAAGGAAAGAGAAACTAGGGAAGGTAAGGGGGAAAGGAAGGAAGGGAAAAGAAAAAAGATAAAAAATATAAAATGGAAACAAAGCTTTGTAAATAGGAAGGTGAAGTGAGGTTGGAGGGGTGAGGGGGATTGAGAAAAAAGAGGAATCAAAATACATCATGTATAAGTACAAATCCCCTATGATGAGTATGATCATTATGTATATCTGAATGTACCAATAATCTTAATTTAAAAAAAAAAGAAAAAAAGATGTGTATTTTTTTACTGTCTTCTGCTTTAAGGGAGACTTCTAAATTAGCCATCTATCTGTCTCAATTCTATTGGAAAATGGGTGTGTGCTATATTTTAATTCATGCAGAAAAAAATCCCTGAGTAAATATTGTTTGGATGTTTGGCATTTCATTTAAGTAAAATCCCAGGAGCTCTTGAGAGAACTTCAAATCTCCCTGTCACCCAGGAATTCATTTTCAGCTCTGACTACAAAAGGAGACCTCACTTTGAGATTGGGCCATTCAAGGGAACTAGTTTAGTTTAGAGATTATCACATATTTACTTATGAGGTTTCAAGTAAATATGCAGCACTTCATTAGTGAGTTGTTATTCATTGAGATTTCATTTAACAAATGCCTTTTATTTTTCCTTGACTATTCTTAACTTAAAGTTTCAAATTACTTCCTATTTCCTTCTTTTATAACATGAAAATACCAGGGTAGGGAAAGTGTAAAACAAAGATTAAAAGAAGAAAGGTAGAGAGATTTCAGAGTGGGCAGCAAGTAAGAGAGAAAGAAGGAAACAAACAGGAAAACTAAGAGGTACCAGGACAAAAAGTATTAAGTAAAGAACAAAAAATCAGGAGTATGATGGTTATGTCTATGGCAATAATAGTGAATTCTGATATATCCTATCACTTATTATAACACTCCTATTTATCAGGAATTTTCCTTCTATCTTTAATCTGTACAATGACATTATGAAGCAGCAAATACTTTTGTATAAATGAGAGAAAACATTCAAATTTCAGTAACATGCTTCAGGGTGAAGGAGTCTGGGTTTGAACCCAAGTCGGCTTTTCTATAGAGCCCATGATTTTATCACTGTCTTAAGCTATCTCTACATGACACTGAAACAAGAACTCAAAAGGCAAAAGCTTAAGTTAAACAGGTTATTATTTGTCATCATATAAACAACACAAAATGATCCATTGCTATTCTTAGATTTTGTTTCTCTTCTTTACCTCTCTTCTGGGTCCCCACTACTTGGAAAGACTCAATGTAGTTAATGCAGTTTTCAAAGGAGATAAGCTGACAGACAGGCAAAAACATAAAACCCTTGCCTTAATTTTCACATGTTCACATTTTCTGGAGGACAAGTAGGCAACTTATTACTCATGCAAGTGGATTCAAACCAGTATTTCCTAATCATTTGAGGGTTATGGATCCCTTTGAGATTCTGAAGAAGGTTAAAGACTCTCTCACAAGGATTATACATATATGGAAATTTTACTCAGTTAGTCAGGACATTTGTAACCTCCCCAGACCCAGACCTGAAGTTTGCACCTGGAGAGAAAATCTTAAAATAAGGATCTGGTCCCATGGAAATTCAAAAGTTCATGAATACCTACTTTGAAAATCTCTACTCACATAGTATGGAAAACACAAAAGAAATGGACAGATTTCTAGAAACATATGAACTACCAAAGCACAACCAAGAAGATATAGCAATTTTGAATAACCCAATAACAGCTATTGAAATTGAAAACATAATTAAAAATTTATCAACAAAGAAAAGCCTGGGTCCTGATGGATTCATGGCTGCATTCTACAAGAATTTAGAGAAGATATGATGCCAATACTCCTTAAACTTTTCAATGAAATTGAAAAGAAAGCAATCCTCTCTTAACTCATTCCTGGAGTTAACTATTACTCTGATACCAAAACCAGAGAAAGACCCAACTAAAAAGGAGAACTATAGACCAATCTCACTAATAAAAATTGATGCAAAAATACTCAATAAAATACTGGTAAATAGAATGCAACAAATCATCAAGAAGATTTTACATCACAACCAAGTGGAATTCATTCCAGGAATGCAGGGATGGTTTAACATATGCAAATCGATAAATGTAATACACCACATCAACAGAGCCAAAAACAAAAACCACATGGTCAACTCAATACATGCAGAAAAATCTTTTGATAAAGTCCAACACATGTTCATGATAAAAACCCTTCACAAACTCAGAATACACGGTGTGTACCTCAACCTTATAAAAGCCATCTATCACAAACCAATAGCCAACATTATACTAAATGAACAAAAACTGAAAGCTTTCACTTTAAAATCAGGAACAAGACAAGGATGTCCACTATCACCACTCCTATTCAATATAGTTCTGGAAATTACTAGCCAGGCAATCAGAAAAGAGAGAGAAATAAAAGGAATAGAGATAGGAAAGGAAGAAGTTAAACTATCACTATTTGCATAGGATATGATACTCTATATAGAAAACCCCAAAAACTCCATTAAAGACTACTAGAAGTAAGGAAAAAATTCAGCAGTGTAGCTGGATACTAAGTCACTCCTCAAAAATCAGTAGCATTCCTGCACACAAACAAAAAAACTCACCAAAAGAGAATTTATGGAAAAATCGCCTTTCACAATAACATCTTAAAAAATGAAATACTTAGGAATCAACCTAAGAATCTAAAAGACCTATATACTGAAAATTATGCTATGTTAAAAAGAAGATTGAAGAGGATGTTAGAAAATGGTAGTATATTCCTTGCTCTTGTCTAGGAAGAACCAACATTGTGAAAATGGCCATACTCCCAAAACTGTTATACAGATTTAATGCAATCCCAATCAAAATGCCATTAACATACCTCATAAATGTAGAAAAAACACTCCTAAAATTTATTTGGAAACAGAAAAAACCTAGAATAGAAAGGCAATTCTGGGCAACAAAGGCAAGGCAGGAGGCATCACAAGTCCTGACTTGAAACTGTACTACAAAGCCACAGTGATAAAATCAGCATGGTACTGGCAAAGAAATAGACCTGAGGATCTATGGAACAGATTAGAAGATGCAAGCACATCTACAAAGACACTCAGCCACCTGATATTTGATAAAGAGGCTAAACATATTCAATGGAAGAAGGATAGCCTCTTTAATAAATGATGTTGGAAAAATTGGCTCTCCAAATGCCAAAGACTAAACCAAACCCATGCCTATCACCATGAACAAAACTAAAATCTAAGTGGAACAAAGATCTAAATATTAAAACAGAAACACTGTATCTACTGGAAGACAAAGTAGGTTGAAATCTTGGAGTCATAGGGGCAGGCAGAGAATTCATGAACAAAACGCAAACTGCATGGAAACACTTCAAAGAATCAACAACTGAAATCTAATATTATTGAAAAGTTTCTGCACTTGAAAAGAAATCATCAACAGAGTGAAAAGAAAACCCACAGAATGGGAAAGAATTTTAGCCAACAATCCCTCAGACAGAGGACTTATATAGAGAACATACACAGAATTGAAAAACATCAAGCCCCCCAAATTAAAAGACACTCTCCAAAAATGGGCATCTGAGATGAACACACAGTTCTCAAATAAATTCATGAAGAAATGTTCACCATCACTGGTCATTTGAGAAATGCAAATTAAAACAACACTGAGATTTCATCTCACTTCAGAAAGAATAGCTGCCATCAAGAAATCAACTGATAATAAATGTTGACAAGGCTGCGGGGGGAAAAGGAACACTGCTCCACTGTTGGTGGGAATATAGACTGGTGCAACCATTATGGAAATACATATGGAGAATTGTCAGAAGATTATCATTGGAAGTTCCATTCAATCCAGCTATTCCCCTCCTGGTTATTTTCCCAGAAAAACTGAAAAGATCATGTCACAGTGATATACGTGAACCCATGTTCATAGCAGCACTATTTGTGATAGTTAAATCCTGGAAACAATCTAAATGCCCATCAACTGCAGAGTGTATGAAAAAAATGTGGTATTTTTATACAATGGAATATTACTCAGCTATAATAAAGGATGATCTTGAGGCTTTCATAGGTAAATGGAGGCAACTTGACACTATCCTCATAAGTGAAATAAAAAATAAGAATCATTTATAAATATCACATTGTGTCTCTAGTGTAAAAAGTAATAAAAACTGCAGGAGTAATAAAACCCAAAATATGTAATTGCTATTATAAAAAAGAGAGGAAAAGAAAGTTCTCTAAAGGATATATCTTCCTGTATTTTTTAGTGTGTAGGATAGATAACAATATTACTAAGTTTTTGTTGGATCGTTGAGCAGAACTGTTCGCAGTCTCACTGTTTGAATGTCAATTTTGTATGCTTTAATTTTGTAATCTGAACAGCTATTTCTAAATTACAGTATATAATTTATCAACTAATGATTTCTTAGTGTTTATTTTTCTTTGAAATTCAGTATTATTTTTACCGTTTTTTCTGTTTGGCTCTTTTTTCTCTTTAAATAAATTTTTTAAAAAAATAAGGATCTGGGACTTCAAAGAGAGTGGCAGTGAAACTTGAGATAGAAGATGAATACTAAGCCTATGCTCTGGCTCTGCTAGGTCTTTCATTTGTCCTTTTCTACTACAATATTGATTGTTATTGCATTTTTTCTCATTTAATGCATATTCTATAAAAATTTTATACAGGTTTAAATTTAAATTCCTACATAGACCTAAATTTGGTAATTAATTTACATTAAAAAATGACAAATTCCATCATAGCATTAGATTTTCTGAACAGTTCAGTGCCCATTGTTTGTCAATGAGAAAGATCTTTTCCTTGAGTATTTGGATGCTTGACATTATTACTTCCTGGAGAAAGATAGTTTACTTTGAATTTTAAGATAGGATCTTCACTTTACACACCAGTTGTACTCAATTTTTATTTTTAAAAGACACATGCATTCTAGTAAAATTTTGATGAGGCTTTTTTGAGGCTCCTGTTGAAATAGTGGTGTATAGGAAAGAATGCTGGACAAAGTCAGTACAGCTACTAACTTGCTGTGTTATTGTCACTGAAGGTAAAAGAGATTGTCTTTGCTCTTTCAGTATTTTTATCTGTAACAAGCAATGACTATACTATTATTCACGCTTTTCAAACATTTCAAAACCTTTCAGTAGTTAAAACTTTTTTTTTAGTATAACTGTGCAATACAAAAATGTAATAGATAACCATATTTCTAGGTTCTTGTTGGATTGTTATGCAGATCTGTTTGCACTCTCACTGTTTGAGTGTCCACTTTGTGTACTTTAATTTTGTAACTTGAATAACTATTTCTAAAAGAACATTATGTAATTTATCAACTAGTGATTTCTTACTGTTTACCTTCTTTTTTTGAAATTCTGTAATATTTCCACCTTTTTCCTGTTTTTTTCTCTTTAAATAAAAAAATGTAATAGAGCTGCTGTGATTGAAAAGTCATAAAATTATGTTGAGCAATCAAGACTCCTTTTCTCTCTTGTGGATTCCCTTCACAACAGCAAAACTCCTGTGAAACTCATGCATGAAGAATGGTTTGAGGGGCTTGAGATTTAGCTCAGTGGCATACACATTGCCTGGCATGCTCAAGGTCATAAATTCAATCCCTGGTACAAAAAAAAAAAAGATTTGAAAGCAGTTGATCTATAAAACAGGAGATAGCAATGATCAAAAGTATTTTTTTGGAGTCTAGAATCCCTGGATTCAATCCTAGATTCAACAGTCAATACCTGTATCTTTGATAAACTACTTGATCACTTTATGTCTCAGTTTGCATGTGTGATGAGTAAGGAGAATAAGGATGATAGCTCCTATCATGTAAGGTGGTTGTAAAGTCTTAATGACTTAATACATGGTATGATCAAACAACACAGCAAGGTTTTGATTTAAAAATTTTATTATAGTAAAAGTACATTACTATTAGTCCCCTTCTAAACACTCTCCTCATACTTTGATCACACTTATTCTTTAATTCTTGCCACTTTCTGAAGAAGTTCCAGAAGTCCTCTTTTGTGAGTGTTTTTAGTTGCATTCCTGTGGCTACCTCAATATCCTGAATTAATCCAAAACACTTACCTTTCATGGTCATTTTCACTTTGAGGGAGAACCAGAAGTCACATGGTGTTGGGCCTGGTGCATAAAGGATGAATGAAGACACAGAATAATGGGTTTGCCAATAGAAATTGCCATAACCATTTAATAAATGAAGGGTGATCAAGATGCATAATTAATGTTTAAGTTAAAAATTATTACACTAAAGAAGCACATTGCTATTAATGTTTCCTGAAAGAACTGAAAATATTCCATTTCACTTTGAACACATATATCTCAATTTTTGGGTGATGTATCTTTTACTGTATCAATTAAAAAAACCACAAACATTCACTATATTTTTCGATTGGCTGTTGTACATGCATAGTAACTAGCCCAGTGTCTGGCACTAAGTAAATATTCAACAAATATTTGTACTATTATCTTTATTGATTTATGTATACTTAAACAAAGGTTTGGCTTGCCAAAAAAAATGACCTCATCAAGCTCTCCTATTTTGTCCTCTTGGTTAGTAACTTCTTCCTTCTTATGCTATTGCATTGTAGGTGGAATACAAAGCACCACCTAACATTATCTCTAATGTTTTATATACAGTATAATAAATAAGATAATGAAAAAAGTCACAAAATCAGGCTCTTTTGATTTAAAAAATGTTTTTAGTTGAAGAGTGGTTATATTTTTTTTCATTTTTCTATTTAAAGAGAAAAAAACAGGAAAAAGGTAGAAATATTACAGAATTTCAAGAAAAGAAGGTAAATAGTAAGAAATCACTAGTTGATACATTACACATTGTTCTTTTAGAAATAGTTATTCAAGTTACAGGATTAAAGCACACAAAGGAGGGAGTAAAGCAGTGAGAGTGCAAACAAATCTGTTCAACAATCCAACAAGAACCTAGAAATATGGTCATCAATCCCACACATCTAAACATACATGCAGCTATATCTTTTATAGCACTTCCTATTTCCTTTTTTTTACAATAGAAATTATACATTTTTAAAATTTTATTTAAAGAGAAGAAAAAAGGAAAAAAAACCCAAAAAAGGGTAGCAATAATACAGAATTCTAAAAGAAAGAAAGAAACAGGAGAATGAGAAAAAGCCCCATTAAGAAATCAGTAATTTGTAAATTACATATTGTCATCTTGGATTTAGTTGTTCAAGTTACAAAATTAAAGGGTACATAGTAAATATTCAGTCAGACTACAAACAGTTTTGCTCAAAGATTCAGCAATATGGTCATCTATTTTACACACTCAAACTTACATGCAGTTATATCCCTTAGAGCACTTTCTTTTCCTCTCTTTTTTACAATAGCAATTACACATTTTGGTTTTATTACAGTTGTAGTTCTTATTTACTTTTTACATTAGAGACAAAATATGATATTTATAAATATGATTCTTATTTATTTCACTAATGAGGATAGTCTCAAGTTGTCTCTATTTGGCTATGAAGGCCTCAAGACCATCATTTTTTATAGCTGAGTAATATTCCATTGTATAAAAATGCCACAACTTTTTCATCCACTCTGAAGTTGATGGGCATCTTGGTTGTTTCCAGGATTTAGCTATCACAAATTGTGCAGCTGTGAACATGTGTGCACATATATCACTGTGATACGAACTTTTCAGTTTTTTTGGGAAAATGCCCAGGAGGGGGATAGCTGGATTGAATGGGGCTTCTAATCCTAGTCTTCTGAAAATTCTCCATATAGATTTCCATAATGGTTGCACCAGTGTACATTCCCACCAACAGTGGAGCAGTGTTCATTTTTGCCCGCAGCCTCACCAACATTTGTTATCAGTTGATTTCTTGATGGCAGCTATTCTTTCTGGAGTAAGGTGGAATCTCAATGCTGTTTTAATTTGCATTTCTCAAATGACCAGTGATGGTGAACATTTATTCATATATTTATTTTCCACTTGTATATCTTTTTCTGAGAACTCTGTGTTCATCTCAGACGCCCATTTTAGGAGAGGGTCTTTGAATTTGGGGGGCTTGATGTTTTTCAATTCTTTATATATTCTGGACAAAAGTCCTTTGTCTGAGGGGTTGCTGGTTAAACTTTTTTCCCACTCTGTTGGTTTTCGTTTCACTCTGTTGGTGATTTCCTTTGAAGTGCAGAAACTTTTCAATAATGTGAGATCCCATGTGTTGATATTTTGAAGTGTTTCCCGTGAACTTTGTGTTTGGTTCATGAATTCTCTGCCTACGCCTATGTCTCCAACACTTCTACCTACCATGTCTTCCAGTAGATTTAGTGTTTCTGTTTTAATATTTAGGTCTTTGATCCATTTAGACTTTAGTTTTGTGTATGGTGATGTGCATGGATCTAGTTTCAGGCTTCAGCATGTAGAGAGCCAATTTTTCCAACACCATTTATTAAACAGGCTGTCCTTCTACCAGTGGACATATTTAGCCCCTTTGTCAAATATCAGGTGGCTGAGTGTCTTTGTAGATGTGCTTGCATCTTCTAATCTGTTCCATTGATCCTCAGGTCTATTTCTTTGCCAGTACCAAGCTGATTTTATCACTGTGGCTTTATAGTACTGTTTCAAGTCAGGAATTGAGATGCCTCCTGCCTTGTTTTGTTGCCTAGAATTGCCTTTGCTATTCTGGGTTTCTTCTGTTTCCAAATGAATTTTAGGAGTGTTTTCTCTAGATCTGCGGGGTATGTCAATGGTATTTTGATTAGGATTGTGTTAAATCTGTATAACAGTTTTGGGAGTATGGCCATGTTCACAATGTTGGTTCTTCCTAACCAAGAGCAAGGAATGTCCTTCCATTTTCTAATATCCTCTTCAATCTCCTTTTTCCGTGTAGTATATTTTTCAGCATATGGGTCTTTTACGTTTTTTAGTTAGGTTGATTCCTAAGTATTTCATTTTTTTAGCTGTTATTGTAAAGGGTGATATCTCCATAATTTCTTTCTCAGTGAGATTTTTTGTTTGTGTATAGGAATGCTATTGATTTTTGAGCATTGACTTTGTATCCAGCTACACTACTGAAGTTGTTTATTACCTCTAGCAGTCTTTTAATGGAGTTTTTTGTGTCTTCTATATAGAGTATCATGTCATCTGAAAATAGTGATAATTTAACTTTTTTGTTTGCTAACTTTATTTCATTTATTTCTCTCTCTTGTCTGATTGCCCTGGCTAGTGTTTCCAGAACTATGTTGAAAAGGAGTGGTGATAGTGGACATCCTTGTCTTGTTCCTGATATTTAAGTGAAAGCTTTCAGTTTTTGTCGACTTAGTATAATGTTGGCTGTTGGTTTGTCATTGGTGGCCTTTATAAGGTTGAGGTAGATGCCGTGTATTCCGAGTTTCTGAAGGGTTTTTACCATGGACATGTGTTGGACTTTGTCAAAAGCTTTTTCTGCATCTATTGAGATGACCATGTGATTTTTGTTTTTGGCTCTGTTGATGTGGTGTATTACATTTATTTCTTTGTGTATGTTAAACCATCCCTGCCTTCCTGGAATGAACCCCACTTGGTCATGATGTACAATCTTCTTGATGATTTGCTGCATTCTATTTGCCAGTATTTTGTTGTGAATCTTTGCATCAATGTTCATTATTGAGATTGGCCTGTAGTTCTCTTTTTTGGTTGCATCTTTCTCTGGTTTTCATATCAAAGTAATACTTGCCTCCAGGAATGATTTAGGGAGGATTTCTTTTTTCTCAATTTCGTTGAAGTGTTTAAGGAGTACTGGCATCAAATCTTCTCTAAATTTTTTGTAGAATTCAGCTGTGAATCCATCAGGACCTGGACTTTTCTTTGTTGGTAAGTTTTTAATTACATTTTCAAATTTGATAGTTGATATTGGGTTGTTCTAATTCGTTATATCTTCTTGGTTGAGCTTTGGTAGTTCATATGGTTCTAGAAATCTGTCCATTTCCTCTGTGTTTTCCACTCTATGTGAGTAGAGCTTTTTAAAATAGGTATTCATGATCTTTTGAATTTTCATGGAATCTGTAGTAATTTCTCCCTTTTCAGTTCTTATTGCATGAATTTGTGTTTTTTCTTTTGTTCTCTTGATAAGGTTAGCTAGGGGTTTGCCAATTTTGTTGATTCTCTGAAAAAACCCAGCTTTTTGATTCATTAATTCTTGGTATTGTTTTTTAAATTTCAGTTGCATTGATTTCTGCTCTAATGTTTACAATTTCCTCTCTTCTATGAGCTTTAGGTTTAGCTTGCTCTTCTTTTTCTGGAGGCTTAAGATGGAGCATTAGGTTGTTTATTTGTGCTTGTTCTGTTTTCTTGATATGACAGCTTATTGCTATATATTTCCATCTTAAGACTGCTTTCTTTGCATCCCACAGATTAGAGTAATTTGTTTCTATATTTTCATTGAATTGTAGCTATTGTTTTATTTCTTCTTTAATTTCATCTGCAGCCCACTGGTTGTTCAAAAGGCTGTTATTTAATTTCCATGTATTTATGCAGCTTTTACAATTTCTTTTGCCATTAATTTCCAATTTTAGTGCACTATGGTCAGATACTATGCATGGTATGATTTCAATACCTTTGCATTTACTTAAGAATGTTTTATGGAATAATATATGGTCTATTTTGGAAAATGTCCCATGTGCAGCTGAGAAGAATGTGCATTCTGGTGTGGTTTGGTGGAACACTCTGTAAACATCTACGAAGTCCAATTGCTCACAGGTATGATTCAGTTCTTTTATGTCTTTGCTAATTTTTTGTCTAGTTGATCTATCTCTTTGTGACAGTGGGCTGTTAAGATCTCCTGTTATAATTGTATTCTTGTGTACTTGGTTTTTCATGTCCATTAGTATCTGTCTTATATATTTGGGTGCTCCTGTATTTGGCGCATATATATTTATAATTGTTAGTTCTTCCTCTTGAATTTTACCACTAAGAAGTATGTAGTGACCTTCTCTATCTCTTTTAATCATTTTAGGTTTGAAGTTCATGTTGTCTGCAAATAGAATAGCTACTCCTGCTTTTTTATGGGTTCCTGTTGCATGGAATACTGGTTTCCATCCTTTGACTTTTAACCTATCAGTTTCCTTTTGGATCAGATGTGTTTCTTGCATAAAGTGTACTTTGGGGTCCTGTTTCTTGATCCATTCTGTCAGTTTATTTCTTTTTATAGGTGAATTGAGGCCATTTATATTTATGGATATCACTTATATGTACTGTCTCAACTTTGCAATGTTATGTTCCAGTTGTTTCTTTGTGCTTTTCCTCTTATTTAATTGTTTATCCTACATGGTGGTTTCTTTCTGTTTGTTGTTTTGGGGATTGTGGTCATTTTTATCTCTGTCTAGTGTGTCCTTCAGTTCTCTTTCTAGGGTTGGTTTGTTGGACATGAATTTCTTCAGTTATTCTTTGTCATGGAAGTATCTTGTTTCTCCATTAAGTTTGAATGAAAGTTTTGCTGGTTACATCAGTCTGGGTTGAAGATTGTTTTCTTTCAGGGCTTGAAATACCTCATTCCAAGATCTTCTTGACTTGAGGGTTTGTGCTGAAAAGTCTGCTGTGATTCTAATGGGCTTTCCCTGATAGGTGAGTTGTGCCTTTTCTCTGACAGCTTTTAATATTGTGTTTTTATGCTGTATGTCTGAGATCTTAGTCATTATGTGTCTGGGTGTAGATTTATATTGATTGTGACTGTTTGGTGTTCTATATGCCTCACTTATCTGCATATCAGATTCTTTCCCCATGTTTGGGAAATTTTCTGCTATTATTTCTGTAAATACTTTATGTATGTCGTTTTTCTTCACTCCTGTATTTTCACTAATGCCCATTATTCTTATATTGTTGAAGCATCATCATGAAGCTTCTGGATTGTCATTTCATGCTGCTTTGTTACTTTTAAAAGTTCTATCCTTTCCTGATCACTAACTGTGATCCAGTCCTCAAAGTCCAAAATCCTATCCTCAGCTTCCTCTAGGTGATTTTGCATGCTTTCATTAGAAATTTTTGTTTCTTGGATGTCTCTTTGAGTTTGTTTCATGAGTTCTACTTGTTTTCTATATTGTTCATTCAAAGTTTTAATCATTTTCCCATGCTCGTGTACTTTTTTCTCTAGATTTCTTTAGCTGCACTCAACAACTCCTTTACTAAAGTTGTTATTTCTATCTTTACATGGGAGAGTACTTCTAATTTGATTTCCTCTATAGCCTGATGAAGTTGTTTTTTTATTTCACTCACTATCTTTTCAGAGATTCCCGGTGTGTTACTTTTGGGGTCCTCTATTTCAATGTCTCTTATACTTGCTTCTGGTGAACTATATGTTTGAGACTGCATTTTGATTTTTCTTTTTGTGATTTTCTCTCTGCCTGGTGTTTTCTATGTGTAGGAGGGCATCACACACACTCTTTTCAGACACACCAAAGTCTTACATTTAGTTGGAGGGGGTTTTACTACTGGCTCTATTGATCTGCTGTACACCTGTATTTTAGTGGTATACTCACCACATTGATACAGTTAATCCAGTGTAGTGCAAAGTTCACCACCTGGGAGCAAAGTTCCAAATTTTCTCACACTAACTGGATATCACTGAGATCTTCTGATGTTCCAGGTGGGAGGGCGGGCCCATCTGTAGCAGTCCAGGGCAGTTTTCAGTCTTGGGCGGGCCTCCTAGATGTTCCTGGTGGCAGGGCAGGCCCACAGGGGAGGTTCCTACCCCTGAGGTGGGCTTGAGCTGAGTTTCAGGTGGCAGGGCGGGCCCTTGGTTGAGCTTCCTGGAAGCCTACCCCTGATGCAGGTTTTGGCTTAGTTCACGGAGGCAGGGCGGGCCCATGGTGGAGGTTCTGGGCAGCTTACCCCTGATGCAGGCTTCTGCTAATTTCCAGGAGGCAGGGTGGTCCCAAGATGGAGGTTCTGGGCAACCTATGCCTGATACAGGTTTCTGCTAAATTCCCGGAGGCAGGGCTGGCCCAAGGTGGAGGTTCTGGGCAGCCTTTCCCTGTTACAGGCTTCCACTAAGTTCCCGGAGGGAGGGCAGGACCACCATGGAGATTCTGGGCAGCTTACCCCTGATGCAGGCTTCTGCTAAGTTCCTGGAGGGAGGGCAGGCCCATGGTCAAATTTACTTTTTTTTTTTGCTGCCTCTGGGGTGGAACTCACAACCTCACATTTACAGAGTGGGGCCTTAGTCAACTGAGCTAAAGCAGGGAGCACAAATTTACTGTTTTTTTTTTTTTTGCTGCCTCTGGGATGGAATTCATAACCTCACATTTACAGAGTGGGGCCTTAGTCAACTGAGCTAAAGCAGGGAGCACTATATTTTTTAAGAGAAATGTAATTCTTAAGTTCTGCATATAAAGCAAATGAAAGTGGAATTGCTTTAATTGAAGCAATATGGTGGAAGGTGCATTATCTTCTATGTCTTCTCTAGCCTTCACAATGTCCACACTCCTGTATTTCTGTAATTCATCTTGAGTCTTTTTGCCACTGAACTTCCATTCTTCCTTTTTAAAAAATATCTTCATGCAGTGGCATAAGTGTTAGCCCAGAAAGTGTGAGGTGGTGAGTTTGATCCCCGGTACCACAAAAAAAATGTCTTCATGAAGATAAAATTTGTATGCAATGCAGCAAACAGTAGATATCTAAAGTATATAGTTTAATACTGCACTTTTCTGCATTGGCATACACTTGTTGAAACTATTACTACTATTAAGATAATTACCATATTCTAGACTTCACTTCCCAAAGTTTCAACAGGTCCATGTTAAATATCTTCCCAGACCCAGGAAATTACTGCACTATTTTTGTAGCTTAATCTAGTCTATATTTATTAGCTTATATTAACAGTGCACTAGTTTATATTTACTAGATTTTATTTAAATAGAATTGCATTGTATATGTGGTCAGCATTGACTAGAACATCATTATATAGAGTATGGCCATATATACAGAGGAACCAAAACCAGAACTTTGATGAGATGTCTGCATGTTTGTGTTCACTGAAGCATTAATTCATAATAACTGAAACATGAAAACAACCTCAAGGTTCACTGATGACTGGATAAAAGAATGTGACATATCCATATAATGTTATGTTGTCCCACTTCAAGGAAGCATAAAATTTTTCCATTTGAGACAATGTGGGTGAACCCAGAGGCAATTATGCTAAGTGAGAACTGACACAGAAAGACAAATACTAAATGATGCTACTTATTAAAACAGCTAAACTCATAGTAGAGCTAAGAATGGTAGTTACTGAGGAGATGGGGGAGGATATTAGGGAGTTATTAGTCAAATTTTATGAAGTTTCTATTATGCAAGATAAGTGAGCCCTAGAGATCTACTGGACAGTATAGTACTTGTAGTTAACAATTTTATGTTATATGTTTTAAATTTGCCAACATGGTAGAACATGTGCTATGTACTTATCATAAAATAATAGCAATAATACCATGGACTGTGGGAACTTTTGAAGATGACAGACATTTTAATGAAATAGAGTATAATGATTTCATGGTTGTGTATTTATCTGAAAACAAAATGTATTGATTAAATATGTACAACTTTTTATATGTTATTAAGTATCTCTTGATAAAGTAGTTTTGAAAACTTTATAGTGTTTCAAGTATTTCAGTTTCATAGTGTTTTTTAAAACTTTATTCTATTTTTCCAGACTTGTTTTTGCTATTCTGAACATTTGCATTAGTGAACGAATTTTTAAAATTTATTTTTTTATTTTAAAGAGAATACAATCAAACCAAACAAACAAACAAAGAAACAAACAAAAAAAACCCCACAAAGCCAATTAAAGCAAACCAGTGTTACACAGGACTTCAAAACAACAGTAAATCAACAATGGTTACGATAATATCTCTTGCTGTCTTCACAATAGCTGCAGATACATTCAGACACAGTAAAAATCAAAACTGGAGAGAATAGAACCAATGAAAACAAAACAATGAACACAATAAAGGACTTCAAAACAAAATAATAATAAATCCAAATGGCTACCATAATATATCTTGTTATTTTTGAAATAGCTGCCCATGCTATCGGACACACACACACACATACACACACACACACACAAACCAGAACAAAACCCAATACAACAAAACAATGCAAATGATATGGGACTTCAAAATAAGACAATAGGGAATCAACAATGTCCACCAGCTTCAGAAAGAGATCTCCCTTAGATGCTACACTGCATATTGCTATCCTAGGAATAGATGATAAGATCACTGGCTGTAGATTTGCAAAGTCAGTGAAACACTAAACACTACAAGCGTTAAATTTTATGCCACATCAATAGCCATTATCCCAGCCTGAGTTTCTCTGAATCAGCCGGTCACTTAGAGCAGGGGGTGGGATGGGAGTGGGGTTGGCACTTCTTACTTCCCAGCCCACATGTGGGAGGTGCTGCTCTCTGGCTTTTCCTCCAGCATCCTGCACATGGTGCTGATTTGCAGGGAGGGCTTGCTTCTTGTTGACTTCTTGTTTTCCTCCCCCACAGTACGTGAATGGCACTGACTCATGGGGAAAGGCTGGCATCTGGCTGTCCCCCTAGCAGCCCACGCATGGTGACAATTCACTTGCTTCTTGTTGACTTCTTGTTCTCTCCCCCCACAGTCCATTAATGGTGCTGACTCACAGGGAAAGGCTGGAGTCTGGCTTTCCCCCTAGCAGCCTGTGCATGGTGCCGGTTCGCAGGAAGGGCTTGCTTCTTGTTGAATTTTTGTAAATGAATTTTTCAATCTGATTGTCAAATTTGAGAATTGATTTTATTCTACAAAAAACTTTAAAATTACGGTTAATGGTATGTTTAGAGTTATAGAAAAGTTGCAAAAATAACAGATACTTTTTTCACCTCTATTTTGTCTACATTTCCCTAATATTTATATCTTACATTACCATGGTATAATTATCAAAACTAAGTAAAGCTGAAAAATATCACTAACTATAGACTATATTCATATGTTCCGTTTTTCCTGACACCTATTGTTTCAGGATCCAAGCCAGATTATTTTATTCCATTCCAACCTATCACAATTCTTCAGTTTTTCATGTCTCTCCTGACCTTGCCTCATTTGAAACATAATAGTAAAGTACTTTGTAGTGTCCTTCAAGCTGGATTTGTCTTATATTTTATTTTGATACTGAGGTTATGGATTTTGGGTGAGGATATCATAGAAGTGAAACATTTTGTGATATCATAATGATTTATCATGGATAATATTATCTTTGGTCACTTGGTTAAATTGATATTTCCTGGATGTATCCACCAGAAATGGTGCTGTAGTTTTATTTTTATGCTCTCCTTGTAAAGAAAAATTTCTCAAAATCCAACCTAACACTGGAAGACGGGGAATTAACTTTTCTTCATCTTCAGGAAGGAGAACTTTAAAAATGTAGACATATGTTAATACCACAATAGTAAATAACAAATATTATGAAAAATACACTTGGAAGCTATGTAAATATCTTATTTCTCCTTAAAGTTTTACCCACTAATGTTAGCACTTATCATAAATTTTGCCTACAGCAGCTATTACTGTGGTATTCTAATTGTTATTTTCTTTTCTCTTATTCCCTCTGCATTTATTAATTTGAATTATTCAGTAAGGAGGAGTTGTTATTTCTCTCCCACTTATTTTTTGGGTCATTTATTTATTTCAGTATGGGTTCACAGATACTAGTTTTATCATTTGAGCTACAATCCAATAATATTAATAAGCTTACTGTTGATGTTTTGGCCCTTGGAAGCTCTTTCAGGTTGGCTCATGTATCCATTTGATATGCCCCCATTCTTTAGTTTTTTAAAGGACTTTATTTAGAGCACTGCAAGATGCTCCAGGCCCAACTTGTGTTTCCCCTATCCTAAAATCTGAAGCTCTCTGAGTAACCTCAGTTCCTTTGATTGGACTGTGGCATTAGATGTAAATATGTAGTTTCTGGGTATGCTCTTTGATGGGAGGGTATCACTATGTTTAGTTCCTCTTAGCAGACAGAGCTAGGAAATAAATGTTTTGTAGATTATTTTGAGATTCAATAACAAAGAAAAATCCCTAGAATGAGTTGTCTACAATCATAAGAAACTTATTGCTTTCTGTTCTATTCCTGGGAAGTCCAAGATGAACACACTTATGGTTCAGTGGCTGGAGAGAGCTCGTTCTGTGCTTCAAAGATATTGCTTTCTTGCTGCATTGCACAAGGTGGAAGGACTCCTCCCAAGTGTCTATACCTTTATAGTAGCTTTTACACTTTCTGAAAGTAATTAGCTAGAACAAATTTAGGGATCATTTCATTTATTTCTTGTCTCTCGGAGATCATTTTCTTTCACTATGTGATATCAAGTATTGTGCAAAATGTTATTTTCATATATATTTGCTCTATTAGAGTTGATTTTAGTCAGCAGTGTAAATCTGCTTCCTATTATTTCATTCTATTTGGAGCAGAAGTGTGGGGGCATTTAATAATTTACTCTCCTTGGGAAAATGTCCTGATTTTTCTTAAAGCACTTTGAAATAGCACCAAATAATCAAGCTCTTAAGTAGGTACTGGCATATCTAATTCTCCTGTGTATCTTCTTTTACCTCCTAGGGTGCAAGTTTCTCTTTGGAGTAGAGGCCTATTTCTCTTATGTTTTATGTACCCATACTTGACCAGTAGTATCTGGTACCGGTAGAGATTTAAATAGCTTAGTGAATGCTTGTTGATTTATCCAATGTCATGTATTCTCTTACTTTATAGACTGCCACAAACCCAGGTTAAATGTATACTGCACAGGCAACAAGAACAAGGAGTCCTCTTCCCATGTGTATTTTTTAAACTAATTTTATTGTTACACTTTTTATATACATAATGATCACATTCATCTTAGGGAATTGTGTACCCATATGTGATATATCTTGCTTCTTTTTTCTCCATTCCTTTATGCCTCATTTCAAGCCTTCTTCTCCTTCTTACTTACAAAAGCTTTGTCTCCATTTTTTCTTATATTTTCTTTTTTTTCCTTTTATCACCTTCCCCCACCCCTCCCTTGTTTACTTTTCATTTGGACATTTTGTTACTACTTTCCAAAATGTACCATCCATTTTGGTACTTAATTACCTTTTTGGCTTCCCACACAACAGAAGCAATGCAATATTTAATAGTTTATTTGCTTTATTTCACTTAAAATTGTGGTCTGAAGGTGCATCCATTTACATAGAAAAATGTCACATTTATCCTTCTTTATGCCACAGTAGTAATCCATTATATATATATATATATATATATATATATATATATATATATAATTTTCTATAACCATGCATCCAATAATTGATATATGGGGTGTTTCAAAGCTTTACTTATTACAAATTGTGATCATATAAACATGGGTGTTTATATATCACAGTGGCATGATGCTTTTAAGTCTTTTGAGAAGCTATCAAGGGGAATAGCTTGTTTAAATGGATCCTCTAACTTCAAATTTTTGAGGAATCCTCTGCTGATTATTTGCACAGTTTACTTACATATGCACCAACATTGGGAAAGGGTTCCTTTGCTGTCACAGCCTCACAAGCAATTTTTAGTGGAATTCTTGATTATAGCCATTCTTTGTTGAGTGGCATGGAATCTCAGTACTGTTTCAACTTGCATTTCTCAAATGACCAGTGATGTTGAACATTTCACATATATTTATTTGCTGTTTGTACTTCTTCATCTGAGAAATGTCTATTATTTCAGATGCTCATTTTTGTATTGAGTCTTTAAATTTGTGGGCATGATTTTCTTGAGTTTTTTATCTATTCTAAATATTAGTCCTAGTGAGAGGAATAACTGGTAATTTTTTATGTCATTCTGTGTGTTACCTCTTTACTCTGTTAGTGGTTTTTATTGTTGTTCAAAAGCTTTTTATCATGATAAATTCTCATATTGATATTTTGTAATATTTTCTGTGAGACCAGAGTTTTGTTCATAAAGTTATTACACCTATGTCTTTAAGAGTTTTACCTATCTTATCCCAGCAGACTGTTTCTGCTATAATATTTAGATCTTTGATCTATTCAATTTTAATTTAGTGCATGGTTAAAGTTATAGTGGTAGGGTTAATCTTTGATATGTGGGAAGCTAGTTTCCACAGAACCACTTGTTAAAGAGATTGTCTTTCTCCCAGTGAATGTGTTTGGCCCCTTAGTCAAAGATAAGGGGGATGAGTGTGCTGCACTTTTTTTTTTGTCCTGGGGATCGAAGTCATGACCTTGCTCTTGCAAGGCAGGCACTTATGCCGCTGAACTAAATCCTTGGCCCTGTATTTCAAGTTTTTTCTGCGTCTTCCATTCTGTTCCACTGATCCTGATGTCTATGATTTTTGCCACTATTATGCTGTTTTTATCACAGTAGCACTGTAGCATAATTTCAATCAAGGATTGTAATGCCCCTGCCTTCCATTTATTGACCAGAATTGCTTTTGCTATTCTAGGTCTATTTTGGTTCTAATTGAATTAATTATAGGATTATTTTCTCTAGTTCTGTGAAGTATGCAATATATTGATATTTTGATCAGGATTACATAAAATCTGGGTAACAGTTTTGGAATTTTAACCATTTTCACTATATTGGTTCTACCTATCCAGGAACAAGAGACATATTTCCATTTTCTGATGTCCTCTTTGATTTCTTTTTAAAGAGTTCTTTAGTTTTCAATGCAAAGTCCTTTTACTTTCCTCATTAGATTGGTTCCTAAGTACTTCGGTATTTTGATGCTATTGTTAAAGTTGATTTCTTAATTTCTATCTCTGTGAGTTACTTGCATACAGAATACTACTGAGATCTGAGTGTGGACTTCTTATCCTGCAGCACTACTGAATTTGGTTATTGAATCTAGGGGTCTTTTGGTGGTCTTTTTGGATTCTTCCGTGTAGAGTGTCATGTCATATTTATGATAGTATTACTTCTTCCTCTCCTCTCCTTATTCATTTTATTTGCTCCTTGTTTAATTTCTGTGGCTTATGTTCCCAGAAATATATAAAAATAGGAGTGGTGATATTGCTCCTGATTTTAGAGAGAAAGCTTTCAGTTTTTGATCATTTAGTACAATGTTGTCTGTTGGTTTGTCATAGATGGCTTTTATCAGGTTGAGATAAAGACCTACTCCAAATTTTTTAGGATTTTTAATTTTTATCATGAATGGGTGGTGGACTTTGTCAAATGGTTTTTCTGCCTCTATTGCGATAATCATTTGGTGTTTATCCTTGGTTCTGTTAATGTATTGCATTACATTTATTGATTTGTAAATGTTGAACCATCTTTGCATCTCTACGATGAATCCTGTTTGTATAATATTGTTGATGGTATATAATATTGTTAATGGTGGAAAACATTCTTAATGATTTGCTGCATTCTGTTTCTCTTTGTTTTATGGAAGACTTTCCATCTATGTTTATTAAACAGATTGGCTTGTAGTTCTCTTTCTTCATGGAATGCTCCAGTTTGGGTATCATGTTGATGCTGCTTTCAGGAATGAGTTTTGAAGTACTGTTTTCAATTACATTAAAAAGTTTGAGGAGTGGTGGCAATCTCCTCTAAATTTCTGCATAATTCAGCAGTGAATATGTTGGGATATAGGTTTTACTTTATTGGTGTTTTTATATTATTTCTTCAATTTCATTGACTGATAATGGGTCATTTAGAACATTTATATTTTATTGGTTCAGCTTTGTTAATTTATATATAAATAGAAGCTTTCAATTTCTTCTGCACTTTCCAACTTATTAAATGACGTATTTTCAAAGTAGGTATTGATGATCTTCCAGACTTATCCAGGATCCATTTTGATTTCACCCTTTTCATTTCTACTTGCATTACTTTGAGTCTTTTCTTTCCTGTTTTTGACAAGTTTGGTTAAGGTCTTTTCTATTTTATTTACTATTTCAAAGAACCATCTCTTTAATTTATTGATTCTTTTCTTCATTGTGATTACATTAAACTTACTCTACTTTTTCTAGAAGCTACATTATTACATTTAAATTTTTTTCTCTTTCTAAAAACTATCAATATTACATTATTATTTGCACTTGCTCTATTTTTCTGATGTAATTATTCACTACTATGAATGTCCCTTATATTATTATGTTATATTGGCATTATTGTTTAATTGTAAAACAATTGTAAAACAATCTAATTTGTTTAATTGTACAAAACAATCTAATTTGTACAATTGTTTAATTGTAAAACAATCTAATTTCTACTTTAATTTCATCTTTGGCCTATTGCTTGTTCAGGAGAGCATTATTTAATTCCATGTGTTAAGCAGTTATCATGCTTTCTTTTGCCAATGATATCCAATTATATTGCACTATGAGCTGACAACATGCATGGGATAATTTCAATCCCTCTGCAATTGCTTAAGCATGTTATATGAGCTAATATGTGCTCTATTTTGGAGAAAGTCCCATGTGCAGCTAAGAAGAATGTGTATTGTGTTTCTGTGTGGTGGGACACTCTTTAGATATCTACTATGTTCATTTGTTCAAAGGTTTGGTTCAGTTTTGCTATTTCCTTGGTTATATGTTGTCTACTTTATCTATTTGTTACAGTGGAGTAATGAGGTCCAAATGACAATTGTATTAGTGCTTATTTGATTTTTCATATCTGTTAATATTTATTTTATATAACTGAGTGCACTGGTATTTGTTGCTTATATATTTATTATCTCTAATTCTTGTGTTGTTCCCTTAGCAAGTCCCTAGTGACCATTGTTTCTCTGATCAGTTTTGGATTGAAACGCTCTATGTGTACAAATAGAATAGCTACTCCTACTTTTTTTTTACTTTCTGTCACATGAAAAATTGTTTTCCATTCTTAGACTTTCAGTCTACGAATTTTTTTTGAGTTAAAAGTATTTCTTGTATGCAGCAAGTTGTTGGATCTTGTTTTTCTGCCAATCTGTTTATTTTGATTGATGAATTGAGATCATTTAGATCGATAGCTATAAATTATATGGATTGGCTTCTCTTTCATTATTTTCCTGTTTTTTGTTCCCTTTGTTTCCCTTCTGTTTAATTACTTGCCTAGTAGATTTATTATATAGGAGTCATGTAATTATTTTTGCTGTTTTTTCTTTATCATAGGAATATCTTATTTCTCCATCAATTTTAAAATAAAATTTTGTATGTTACATCAATCTTGGTTGTAGTTTTGTTTTTTAAGTTTTAAAATGTTTCACTCCAAGATCTACTTAGCTTACAGTTTGTGTTAAAAATTCTGCTGTGATTCTGACAGGCATTTCTTTATAGGTGATTTGTTTCTTTCCTCTAACAGGATTTAATATTTTTCTTTTGTTGAATTTCTGGAATTCTGATTATGTCTTTGTGTAGTTTCTTTTTTTTCTGATCATACCTCATTGTAGTTCTGTCTGCTTCACTTATATCAATTTCTTTTTCTGTGCTTGGGAATTTTTCTGCCATTAATTCTGTGAACATTTTTTACATCATTTTTGTTATATTTTGATTTTTTACTGATTCCGATAAATCTTAAATTATTCTTATTTGAATCAACTAACAACTATTGAATTGTTTTTTCATAATCTCTTGCTATTTTTAAGAAGTCTTTCACTCGATGATCTCTAACTTCAAACCTGTCTTTCAGATCTGTTATTTTGACTTCATGTTGGTTAATTATTCTGCTTGTCCTTGTTTTTCCCCCTCCTAGTTGTAATAGAATTCTTAATATCCTGATACCTGTTTCAATCTGCTTCATGGATTCCATTTCTTTCTAATGTTCAGCATTCATGTAAACAATATATCATATTTATGATCAGTAGTAGATTGTTTCATTTTCCATTTATTGTTTATGTTAACATACAAGCAGGAAGGAATATTCTGACAATGGAAGAAAAACTTTTAAATGTTGTTAATTGTCTTAATCACTTTCCTTATCACTGGAACAAGATAGCCAACACTTCCAATTTAAAGAAGGAGAGGTTTATATTGCCTCACATTTCAATCTATAACTGACTGTCTTCAAGGCAGGATGGTATAGCTGAGGGGCATCACAGATGAAAGGTATTCACCTCATGGTGGTAGGACAGCTGAGTGAAGGAGGATGTGGAAGGGGAGATATGCTCTTCCAGGTTATGCTGCCGGAGACCTGACTCTTCCAAACACACCCCACCTCCTAGTAACATGTCAGTTTTAAACACCCATAATCCTATTGCTTTCAAAATTTCTCACCTATGAAGTCATTAGACTCTTGGAAGACATCAAGCACAAACCATATCATTATCATTATTGAGTATATAAGGGTTATGGTGAGGGATGTATGGCATTAGGCTGATGTAGGAATAGTCTGTCAGAAATTTGTAACCTCTTTATAATTTCATATGCCATGATTGGTATGCAAAATTGTCTCACATCTACCTTTATATGAAGGCAGGTGATTTGTCCATACATTTCAAATAAATACATCTCAAATAAGAATTAAATAAACAATATAAAGTAAGCTTCAGTGAGCTGCCACATTTTCACATTGTTGGCCTTGCTTTTGCCCTTCTTGTTGTTACTCTGTAATTCTGTGTATGCAGATTTAACACTCAAGAGGTTATTATTTTCTGTTCATTCCTTTGACATCAGTTAGGAGAAAGTCATTAGAAAAATGCCAATAGATAGCTTTATTTTCAAGATCATGTGATTAAATACACAAGACACCTATTTTTGTCTATGATCTGGTTCACCAACATTAGTTTTCAGTTTGAAATTTTTTAATTGATAAAACAGATTAAGTTCATATAGAATGGAATTTATTAAAGTTTGGTAAGGGGACATAAAAATTTTAAACATTTTTAAAGCTCCACTTCAAGCCTAATAAATCAGAATCTCTGTGTGAGGTCCCAGAAATCTACATTCTAGACAAGCTTCCCATAATTCTCTGTTGTATGCTAATAGCTTTTTAAAAAAGTGTTACCAATTTTTATTTATTTTATTAGTACATGTTTATAGTACATAATGTTTACATTCTTGTGTGGAGTTGTTACATGTACAAAATATATCTTAATTTTTTTAAAAATCCCATTCACCTCCCTCTCCTTCCTCCTCCCTCTAACTCTTGATTCCCTTCCCCCTGAGAAAGATCTATTTCCTGATGTCTGTCTTTTATACAACTGTTCTATAAAACTGGAGTCCTCCAAAAATGTATACACACTTCAGGAAAAAAAATCTTGTATAAATATTTTAATGGCAAATTTATTGAAACATCATGAGATTAAGAAAAGTTATCTTTGATTTCTCTAATTACAAAAGGTACTCAAAGTGAGTGGTGGCTATTTGCTCCCAGTCATTTATTTTTCTTTTCCTGAAGTATGCATATGTTTTTGACAGATTCTGCATTTTTAAACATTTCCTTCAGCTTTATTAAGACACAGTTCACAAAATTTTTATATATTTAAAATGCTCAACATGTTATTTTCACATGTTTATACATTATGAAATGATGGAATCAAGCTTAGATATCTATCACTTCATATAGAATTTTTTAAAATTTAATTTTGTTTAGAATCCTTTTTTAAAAGAAAGTATATTCTAGTTACAAATCAGTCTCTAGTCAAGCATCTTTCTTGAATTTCCAAATATAGCTTCTTCTACCCTTGTATTTTAACCTGATAGATACATTTTGCTTCAGTGTTCATTCTGAAGTTACTAGCATCTTGTTGTGATATGAGCTCCCTACCAAAATAACTACAGCTATTGCAAGTACATACTTCCTTTCAGTTTGGAGACATAGTCCCTGTGGTTTTTCTGTTCAGCCCAAGCTGTTTAACTTTATTATAGTCCCTTAATATGTCCACTTAATGTGTCACTGCTGGTGAAAACCATTGCTTCTCCTACTTGAGGGTACATTATTGTCACTCAGCAGGCTTGTTAAACCTCAGAGTGCTGGGCCCTATTCCTAGAGTTTCTGTTTCAGTGGGTCTGAAATGGGGTCCTAAAGTTTGCATGCCTAAGTGGTCCTAGTTTGATGTTGCTGTAGGTTTGCAGACAATACTTTGAGAATCATCAAGTTGAAGGGACAAATTTTGGCTATCTCACATTTAGATCAGCTAAAATTGCTTCTCACACCACACTGCACATTGGAATCACCTGGGAAACTTAAACAGTATACTAGTGCCTGGGACTTGTTCCAGATTAATTAAGTCAGAATCAATGAGAGTACAACATAGACATGAATATCTTTAAATATTCTGAGTGATTCTAATGGGAATTCAATCTTGCAACCCACTTTGCTACAACTTCCTAGCCAAATTTCCTCTATTTCTGCACATCTCTCCCATGTAGCTGAAAAATGAAGAAAAAAGGTGAAAGTCCCTTGTGCTTGTTTCTTCCATCTTTGAATAAATCCTCTCTTTGTACCATGTTGACTATTGCCAATCTTGCTTTTAACCCTAACTTTGACCTATTTTCAAAGCTCCCATTGCTGGCATGTAGAGAAATTACATATAAGTGTGAAATTTTACTTATTCCCTGTGTCTATGGTAATACATATCAATTTCATTGTATAGCAAACAGCCATTCATCATCAGAATGGTTATCTTCAAGGGTCCTGCATAGGATCTCTTCTTCAGAATGTTTACAACAGATGATATCTTAAATTCCTTTATTTTTATTATCCTACTTGATTTAAGTGTAATAAGCAAGTAACACTGGTTGGAATACCTTAATTTTTGCATATTCATCATGACCATAGTTAGCAACAATAGTTTTGATCACAATGAATACTTTTTCATTACCATCCTTTTTAGATTGCAGAAATAATTTCTCCATGTAAAAGATAATTCCAGATGTGTTAATGCTTTATTTACCTGTCAGTTGGTGGGGTGGAAAATAAGTTTTTACTAGACTTCTTATAGTTGTACTTGCTTACTTGCTTGTATTTGGGGATGGTGCTTCACAGTCATAAGCATGGAATGTTCGGACCAAGTTAATGCAGTCTCTAGTCAAGCATCTTTTATCATTTGCTTGCTCAACAAATATTTGTTGAGGGCCTAGAGTATCTGACAGTGCTGTAGGTGGTGGAAAAACTGCAGAAGACTAGGTAAAGTTTCTGTCTTCATAGTAGTGACATTGTATTGGCTAGTGTGTGGAAGAAGACATTAAAATATTAACAAGTGAAATATTGTAAGTATATAATAATCAAGTCAAAGAAAAGAAGAATAGGGAATAAAGAGTGTATTGACAGTGGATCAGCTATGCTTTTTTGCTTATTGATTTTAAAAGAGTCTCTGACATGATACCTGTAATTAGAACTGAATTACGAGACAAGAGTCTCAGAGTAGTTTGTAAGAAGCACTTTTCTGACAAAGAAGAAAGTTAAGGTAAAAAGCTAGTGAGCAAGGACATTAATCTTGGACCAAATCATATATGGGCTTGAGGGCTATGTTAAGGAGTTTAGATTATACTTCAAGTCAAATGAGAAGGCATTTAGAAAAATCATACATAGAAAGCAGAGGAATCACATTACCTGAATAGTGATTTACCTGATCACCCTGGTTGTATCATGGAGATGGTCTATCAGAATGCTGGCAAGAGAAAATGAAGGCCCACCATATTGGAAGCTGTTCAATAATACAGACCAAAGATAATGGTGGCCTGGCCTAAGATTTTAGCAGTGCAGAAGGTGTACATTGGGTGAGCTTGTAAATATCATTAATTTTATAGGCATAGAAAATAAAACTTGCAGATGGACTGGATATGGGAATAAAAGGATGATGTGGGGGACATTTACTAAAATGAAGAGCAATGAGGAGAAAGGACAATTTTGGAGGAAAATTGGGAATTCTATTATGATCATACTTCCCTTGAAATATCTATAACAAGGTGAAAAAGATATTGGTACCATGAACCTGGAGTGTGTGTGTGTGTGCGTGCACGCGTGCGTGTGTGTGCATATGTGTGTGTGTGAAAGAGAAAGAGAGAGAGATCACTTTGCTGGAGATATATATTTGTGAGTTATTAATTTATAGACAGAATTTAAAATCATGAATCTAAATGAGTTAGAGAGCATATATGGAAGAAAGAAAAGAAGAGCTCTGAAGACATCTAAAGAAAAGTGGTCTGGGAAATGAGGAAGCAGAAGGCAAGACTAAGAAGGAGCAGCCAGTGAGGTAGGAGTGCATTTTCCTGACACTCAAATAAATCAAGTGAATCCAGGAGGAAGAGGTGATTTATGCTGACCTGTTCTACTGAAAAGCCTGTGCTGAGCCCAGTATAATGTAGCCAATATAATGCTGGTTTGCAAAGCAGGTAATTTGACTTTTAAGGAATAACTGGAACCAACTCTATCACAACCACTACCATTACAATACAGTCATTCTTGTTATCTGTGCATGCTGGACTCTAGGACACATGTGTATACCAGAATTGGAAGATGCTCAGGACCCTTACATAAAATAGCATAGTATTTGTATATAACCTGTATGCATATCCTCCTCCATACTTTGAAGTATCCCCAGACTACTTATAAAACTTAATTCACTTTGAATGCTATGTGAACTGTTTTTCTATACCTTCTAGTAAAAATTGGGCCTCCCTCTCTATATATGTTCCTTGTTCTTTTCCTACACAACCATGGTCTTTGGTACATTGAGTGGTCATTTACCATCATGTTACTTGTCTCTTTCTTCCAGTAGAGAGACCCACATTCTGCTTTCTATCACATTCACCTAACACAAAGGACTGACCACTTTCCTCTACCAACATCTGAAATGAATAAGATTCTCCTTTTGGGAAGAAGGTGGCTCTAAAAAAATCCCGAAAGATCCTAGTTCTTCCTGTTCATTCGATAGTGGTACATTTTGTCTCTGGGAACTTGCTTCTACATTGATATAGACAAGGGATTCCTTAGAGCTTATTAATGCGCTATAAATAAAAAAGATTTCATGTGTTCCTCTTCTCCCAATGAGATCAAACTGCTGTATAGCAAAGTACAGAATTCTGGTTTTGCTCTTTCAGCTCTCGCTCTGCTAATGGAATAAAGGATAGTCAGGAAAATAAAGGTAAATGTAGTTAGTAGCCTGAAAGACTGACACTTATGATGTGCTGTAGGGGCCAGGGTATTGCAGCAATTTCATTCCTGTCTGTTCACAGGCCTTTTGTAGATGGAAACTGTAAATACTATGAATGCCAAATAATGCCACATCTGAGGATTTTGACCTACTGCTCAGTGTGAAAAGCTTGGTTGAAGCTACATTCCCTTGCTTTGCCTAGACCAGTATGATAAAGCAGAGATTTTTAATACTATTTTTAATTAATTAGTGTTATTGGTACATTTTAGATAAACACAATGATCACATTCATCATAGGGGATTTGTACCTACCTGCACATGATCCATCTTAATTCTTCCCCCCCCATTCTCCTCCCATCCCTTTAATTCTTCTTCCTCTCAGTACTTGCCAAATCTTTGTTTCCATTTTTTCCTTCTATTATCGTTTTTCTTTTCCCTTCCTTCTTTTCCTCCTCTTGCCTGAGTTCCTCTTCCCGTTTGAACACTTTCTTCCTATTTCACAATATCTATTATACATTTTGGTCCTTCTTTACACTTTCAGTTTATCACACCAGAGATGTTTTCTATTGACATGGGTTGGAAGCCCAATTCTGCTAAATCTAGTCATGAAATTTTGGCAAGTTATTCAATTTCTCTGAGTCTTAGTTTTCTATTCTATAAAATGAAGTAATGATACATATCTTGGTGTTAGTGTGAGGATTTGATGTGGTTACATAAAGTGTCTGATACACACAGATGCTCAATTTGTGATATAAAATTAGTTTTACCTGTGCCTGGAAAGAAAAACCCTCATCTGATGATTATTTTAGCATAGTGTACCGTATAAAGTTAAGCTTACTCATTCATTCATTTTCTGGTAAAGTCTTTTAACATATATTTATTAGTTGCCTTCTGTGAGTGAGACACTGGCTGTTAGGCACACCTGTGGAAAGACACAGACCTCAGCTTTGTAGACTGTACAATTTTTTGAGGAAGACAGATAATTAAACAAAGAGATATGAAATATATCATTGGATATTAGATTATGATAAGCACCAGGGAGAAAAATAATGCAGAGGATAAGAAGTATCAAAATATCCCAAGTGACATTGGCAGTTTTAGATAAACTAGAGAAGGTGACATTTGAGTAAATGGAGGAAGGACATATGAATATCTAGAGAAGAGCCTTTTAAGCAGAAGATATGTGATAAGTGAAAAGATTCTCAAACAGGGGAAGGGCTGGCAGGTGATATACAAGGTAACAAAGGGTCCACATGACTGAAATTCAGTGAACATGTAGGAAATCAGGCCAAAGAGGCAACTAGGGAGTTGAAGAGGAGAAAGTGAGGGCCTTGAGAGTAAAAATAACGGTTTTCACACTTTTATAGTATGAGATTGGAACTATAAAATATTTAGAGGGATTTGTTTTGCTGATGTATGAAGACTAGACTTGAGAGGTGAAAGAACAAAATCAGGATTCCAGTTTAGGAGGCTACTGCCCATTTTCCTGGCTGTCGATGGTAGAGGAAAGGTTTTCTGTAGTGGAAGGTCTGGTCTATATCAGTCAGTTTGAGATAATTACTAGTTGGAGGTGTAGCTGGAAAGCATAAAAAGGAGAGTAGAGTATATCAATGACTGATTTAATAATTTTGTTATCATCAGGTTTTTCCTGTTGGGAAGGTGATGAGTTTCACCAACTTCAATGCCTTGTCTGTCACAGTCATTCTGACAATCATCTCATCATGCATCTTATTCTGGATCTAGAAAAAAGTCTCAAATTCATGGTGAAATGCCAAACTGTGATTAGTTTTTCCATGCCTTTTCATCATCTATTCATTTTATCAGATTTAATCTTAAGTGTTGCCACAAACTCATCGCACATATCTTAATTCATTACCATGGGATAGGACAGGGATTGTTATGCTTGTTTTCACTGTAACAAGGGTAATGTAAACAAGTGAGTATCTCAAAGATGAATTTGTTACATGTGTCTTTCTCTCTTGCATAAGGAAACTGTGGGTTATTAGGTCTCCAGTACTCAATGATTTAATGTTGTTAGTATTCTTGAATTGCATTTACTTCAAATATCTTGAAATATAAGCTTGAGGCTATAAGTTTCCTGTCATTTGAGGCGTGGTCTTGGCAGGATGTTATATCCTGCCTGTTGTTAATTGTACCCAGAGGCAGGGAACACATTTGGCAAATTTAGTAAATAATGAAATAGGCTCCAAGAAGAATAAGAGAGTGCTACTTTTTAGCCATCAGGTGACCATAATGAGAGCAACACCAAGGTTGTGTCTGAACAGGCCAAATAATGTGATCATGATGGAGTTAATCTGTTAATTTCCACTGCTTTGATGATCTACTGCTTGCCTCCCAGAACAGCAGAGTACAGAAACAGGTGACATGAGCTAAGCTATTATATCACAAAGTACTCGACTAGGCTCATCATCAGCTTCATGCTTTTCTAATGTGACATTACTAATGTACCCAGCCCCTTTAAGGTTATTTTCACACATATCTCAATTCATTACCATGGGATAGGACATGGATTGTTACACTTGTTTTCAGATGAAGGAATTGAGTTCCAGAAGAGGAACAGTGCAATTCTCTGACCCAAAGTTCTTTGCTTTTTCCTAGACATGGATCATATTGCCTGTCATAGAATTATTAAACTCTTTAAGTGGTTATTTGTATCAGACACTATGCAAGTGATAATTAAAATATACATGAAATTGTTTACTCTAAATCTTTGTTATATCTATGCAGAAGATATGCATAAAATAGTAGCATGGGATATAAAAGAAGTATTGAACCCAGTGATACTAAATTTGAGTTGAAATATGGAATCTGCAGAGTGGAATGGAAAGTAAGTGGGTTTTACCTATAATCTCAGGGACAATTAGTATGATGAACCATTCCAGTTTGCCTGGGACTGAGAGAGTTCATGAGACAGAGAAACTCCAGTGCTAAAATCAGGGAAGACCCAGAAAATGAGGACAACATCTTCATCTTAGACAGCAATACTTCCCCGGTGACATCATGTCAAAACAAAAAGATGTCATGGAAGGAGTACTGGCTTTGGAGCTAAAAATCCTGATGTATTTTATATCAACTGTGTAACCTGAGAATTGTCATTGCTACTCTCTAGGTCACAGCTTTCTTGTCTGAATAATGGGGATATTGATAGTGATAGTACTAATCTTGCAAAGTAGTGAACATTAAACGAAGTAATCCATATAGGGAAAATGGTACACTAAGAAATATACAAATATAAGGTTTTATTTTATTTGATACTGGCCCTAAAAACCCAAATGCCATATATTATGCTTATTTTCATATGTTTTATCTATATAAAGATAATCCAAGTTTAAATTAAGCCAGTTAACAAAACTATTCAATCTGCAGCAACACTTTTTCAGGCTGGATTGCTTGTTTACTTCTTTCACATATACAGAGAATAGAATATCAGCAATTATGGATGTTACTTTTCTGTCGTCTACCAAACCAAATATAACAAAACATTCTTTTTCCACTTCCTTTTGTTGATCAATTTCCTCAGAGGTCATAGCCAATCTCTACCTGAATAGTGCCCACACAATTTCCAAATAGAAAGCATAATATTCACATGAGATGAAGATTTACTTTCTTTTGTGCTCCCAACCTGTAGTGCAATCCTCGAATGGTGATTTTGAAAAAAATATCTCTTTTAAAAATTGCAACCCCTTATGTTAATATTGAGGCAGTATAGTTAAAAAGCAGGATTTAATTAGTATAAATATTTTCTTATTTGTTAATTTATTCATTCAATTCATATTTATTGAGAGTCTATCAGGTCCCCATTAACATAGGTGGCACAGACAACATAAGCAATGAACAAGGCATACCAATCCCTACTTTCATAAGTGATGAGGAAGCAAGTGTAAAATATTTTTTTCACAAATGAATACAAGATAATTACACATCTTGAGTAACATTATGAAAGACAAGAGCAATGAACTTTGACAGAAAATAATGGAAGTTTTAATGTAGTTTGGAGTGTTTGGCAGCAGAACTTGTACTTCAGAATCTCATCTGCCTTGAGAATGTGATACATGGTTAAATAATATTTTCATTTCCCCCTAAATTGCCAATGTGATATTCAATTTTGCAGCTTTGATTCTGAACTCTTTGCTGCTCATTTTCTACTCATTGTTCACTCATCAAATATTTATTTAGCAACCACTATGTGATAGGTATTGTGTTAAGTGCTGGGATAAGTTGCAGAGAACAAAGTAGGTAAAATTCCTACTTCATGAAGTTTATAATCTAGTTGGGGAGAAAAATGAAACTATTTCAGGTGGAGAGACATGGTAAAGGAAAAATAAGAAAGAAGGCAGAAGGGAAGCTCAGGTGCAGGTTACTAACTTTTAAATATATTGGGCATGAAAGGCTTTTCTGAAAAGGTGATATTTGAGTAAAGAACAGAGGAAAGCAAAGGATCTAGCCATGGGGATTTCTGATAGGAGATCATTTCTAAACAAAGGGAAAACTAGAGTAAAGAATCTGAGGCTGAACTGTCCTCTTTTTTCAAGGAATAGTGTGGAGACCAGTGTAGCTGGAGCAAACCAGAGGGGTAGAGAGAGAATGTCAAAGGATGCAGTTGGAAAATGGAGAGCAGATGCAATCATGTAAACTTGGTAGTCCACTACAAGGAGGCTAGTTTTATTCATTTACTTGAATAAATGAGGGCAGTTCTGTAGGAACACTGAATATAAAACTTTGCAGAGCAATTTTACTGTTCCTATTAAAGCAAATAGTCTGTGCATATATGGAAAGCTGTATGATGCAACCAAAAATGAATGAAAACACCCAAGGTTAGAAATTGACAGAATGTATCTAGGAAACTTTTTAGAAATAGAAAGTTAATGTTGTACCTAGAAAAGAACATAAAGACTGCAAAATGGGGAGAATTTCAAAGCTAGACAGTAATCCTGGTGTATAAATTGAAGCATCTTGGGGCCAAGAATATAGTCTTTAAAATAGACCTGTTAATAAGGTAGTGTTTTTCCGATTGGAGTTGGAAATTTCTTCCCTTCTGAAAGTAACAGAGACAATGGAGCTTATGTAATACTGAAGGAATAAAGGACATAACAGACTCCCAGGCAGAGAAGTTCTATTGAGGTGTCCCAGACAATTGTCCTGAACTAAAATGAATTGCTCTTCACCCCACCCCACCTATTGCTTTGAAGAACTCCTGATTTGTCTTCTTTTACCATGTCTCCTTTAAATCTGCTGAAATTTAAGAGGAAAACCACAGAAGTGACAGCATCTAAGATTGTGATTTTTAACCATTTCAGAGTAAAAGATCCTATTGAAAATATAACAGCTAAGAAATCTGCATTCAAGAAAACACTGATGAACAGATGGATATGAACTATTGCATAATATTTGTATAGATTCAAGGACACTCTCAAGCTTATCCATGGGCTCTAGAAGACCATGGAACTCATTTTAAGTCTATCCTAAGAGATCAGCCAGGGTTTTTGTTTGAGCAGTGGCAAATGTGGAACATAGGAGGTCTATCAAAAAATAGAGATACAAACCACTAATATGATAGCATTAATTGGGGTTATTTTCCTACTTAAACATTTTCACTGGACTTGGAAAAACACTCTTTGTTTCTGTTTTCAGTGCAGACCATTTGGTTTACAAAAGAGACTTGAAGAGTAAAGTCAGGCAGAGTTTAGAAGACACTTTGGCTTTTCACTCTAATGGAAAAGGGATCTAGTCACACTATCTGAAATAAAGTTTAAAAAGATTAGGAGGCAGGGTATATCAAGGGATCTATATCTACTCTCATGTACAGATGTGATTAAAATATACAGTGAATGTTTAAATTTAAAAAAAAAAATTATTACAGCAAAATATGCATTATCAGAGCCTCTCAAAATACTCCCCTTCTTTTTAAGCACGTTTATGCCATTACTCTGCACTTTTAGAAACAGTTTTGGAAATCCTTTCTCATAAGGGTCTTTATGAGTTTTGATAAAAATATGATGATGGGTAGTAGAAGTGTCTCAGTGATAGAGAACTTGCCTAGCATGTATAATGCCCCGGATCCAATCCCCAGCTTTGCATAAATGAATGAATAAATAAATAAATAATAGTAACATGAAATAAAATCTGATGGTTTTAAAAAAAATATGGTGAATGCTGCTGCTGAGTGTCATCCAACAGAAATGCAGCTTATAAATCATTACTGTGTGTCCTTATACACTTTGTTGACCAGATCTGGCACCATTCAACTTCTGGCTCTTCCCCAAAGTCAAAATGACCGTGAACTGCAATTGTTTTGAATTGATTCAGTACATTCAGATAACCATGACAGAACAACTAAAGACAGTACATACTGAAAGAGGACTTTCAGAACTCCTTCAGAAAGTGGCAAGAGTGATGGAATGAATGAGGAGGATTAATGTCCATATATTTTTACTCTAATAATTTTTGTAATTTAAGTATGCACCATGGTTTCCATTTTAATTTTATTTTAAAGAGAAGAAGAAAAATAGAAATAGCATAAAACAGAGTTTCAAATCAGGCTATTAATACAGTAACAATAAATTAATACATTGTGTGTTGTTATCTTTGTAGTAGTTAGTATAAGATACAGGCAAGATATGTTGTCCAAACAATATTATTACAAATTATTTTTTTCAATGAACTAAGATAAGCTACCTGTATAACAATCTTAATGATCTCATGTGTCTGTATATTTTCTCCTTTTCTCTTCCACTATAGTTTTCTATCACATTTTAAGTAATTCTCCCCAAAATTAACATTATCATTCTTAACCAAGTTTAGATATGCATGGCAGCCCCAGCTTGGGTGTGAATGGTAATTTTGCTGTGAACATGGAGCATGTTCTCACATTGGTTACACTTTGTCTCAAAACTTGGCCCTTTTTGTGCTTAATTTTTAAGCCTCTTAGCTTCTTTAATGGACGAAGCTCAGAGGTGAACAAAGGCAATTATGAAATACTTCTAGACTTGGAGACTGAGTGGAAATTTTTGGAGATGTTTGTTTTCCTTGGCTCTCCTCTGCTCCCTCCAACCACACTTTACAGTGTGGTGTGGACAGACCTTTCAATGTATCTTGGCTCATTACTGAAGTTTGCCTTTATCATGCCACTGTTATGTTGAGAAATGTGTAGGGGACTTTCTTCCTTGAAGTGAGAAGTTGTCTTTAGAGTAGGACTAGAAGGAACAAAAAAACCAAAAAAAAAAAAGATCATAGGTTCCCCTAATAGCCTTGCAAACTATGGCACTATGGCCTTTGGGGGACTCTGAGAGAACTTTGAAAGGCAGTTAGGAAACTTTTTTTTTTTTTTGCATATGTGTGGTACTTGTGATTGAACACAGGAGTTTATAGATGCTAGGCAGGTGCTTACTCTGCCAATTTGGGGAACCCTTAACAGAAGTTTGTATAATTGGGAACCTAAGAAGAATAAGTATTACTTTTTAAACTTTTTATATTTAAATAAAAAATTCGAAACAGAAAGAGGGTAGAAATAATGCAAAATTTCAAAAACAAAACAAAACAAAACAAAACAAAAAATAGTAACCAGTAAGAAATCACTAGTTGATAATCACATATTTTCATCTTAGAAGTAGCTGTTCAAGTTACAAAAGTAAAGCCTACGAACTGGACATCCGAACAGTGAGACTGCACCCAGTTTTGTTCATCCATCCAGCAAAAGCTTAGCAACATGGTTATCAATCCCACTCACTCAAACATACATGCAGTTATATCCTTTAGAATACTTTCTTTTCCTCTCTTTTTTTCTTTACAATAACTATAACCCATTCTCGTAAACTACTTAGAAGTTCTACACGTGTATAAGTCTCTACAGGCATACCTAGCCTTTCTGTATTAGAGGGAGAAACAAATCAAAACAAGTCAACAATACAAATTCCTAGAGAAACATGAAATGAAAAGGAATATAAAACCACAATACTAGGTGATCTATGGTAGTTACTATAATGTCTCTTGTTATTTTCAATAAAATTGTCTCTATCATCAAACATAGTATATTTAAACTTGGCATTTTATTACACTATTAATAAAATCTAAACATCGGAGACATTCAAAGGCAGTTAATAATCAAAGCAGAATGGGTATCCTATTGAATCTTGTCGTCTTCAGAGTAGTTGCCTCTACTCTCAGACTTGATAATCTCAATCATACCAGATTCACATAAAATCAGTCAAGATAAAACAGCGATATAACCAATCTTCTCTGTCTTATCTCTGCTATGCTATATTTCTGTCATTGTTGTTTGTTTACTTTTCTCCTTCATTCCACTGTCTGCCCCTTTCTTTGAGGCATTTCTGCCATTGTTCCTGGAACCCTGGTGATTTTATTCTCTATCTCTAGAATGTCCTTCAGTATTCATTGCAGGGTTGGATAGGTGGTCACAAACTCCCCCAGTTCCCCCCCATTAATTTTGAGAAACAGTTTACAGGCTACATAATTCTGGGTTGGAGGTTATTTTCTTTTAGGGCTTGGAATATTTCATTCCAAGCTCTTCTTGATTTGATGGTTTGCATCGAGAAGTCTGCTGTGATTGTGATGAGTTTTCCTTTAAAGGTAAACTGTTTCTTTTCTCTGACTGCTTTTAATATTCTGTTCTTGTGGTGGATTTCTGGGATCCTGATTATTATATGTATGGGTGTAGATCTGTTTGGGTTGTAGCTGGCTGGAGTTCTGTATGCCTCATTTATCTGAACTCCACTTCCGTTACCTATGTTTGGGAAGTTTTCCTTAATTATTTCTATGAATAGCCTTTTTATTTCATTTGTATTTGTCACTGCATCTTCATTCACATATTTTATTCTTAGGTTATAAATCCTCTTGTTGTCTTCTAGCCTTTGTATTGTTGCTTCCTGGTTGCTTATTATTTTTAAGAGTTCCTTTTGCAATCATATATTGCAAATCTATCTTCAAGTTTTGAAAGTTTGTCTTTAGTTTCTGTTAAAAGGTTTTGCCAGCTTTCAATGGAGTTTTAAATTTTATGATACTCTTTTTGGATCTGTTTCATGTATTCTAGATTTTGTTTATATTGTTCATCAAAGGCTTCTCTCCTTTCTCTTGGTTCCTCCATTCTTTCATTTGTATCTACTTGAGGATTACCCAGGATTTCTTTTATTAATCTTCTTATATCTTGCTTCACCTGAGTTAGAATTTCAGATTTAAATTCATCGATGAGATCACAGAAGTATTTCTTATTTCCGATGAGGCCGTGTCTGATATTACGTGTTTGCTACCCTCAACCTCCTCTACATTTACCTCTACTGGACTCACTTTCCCTGGTTTGGTGGTTGGAGGCATTTTTCTGTTTCTCTGTCTTGTCATGTTTCCAGCCCTCTTCAGATGGATGGGTGGTGGAGGTCTCCAAGACTTTTGTATTGCTTACAGTTTTTCTGCAGTGCACTGGCTTACTTTTTAAACTTTAACCTCCATAAGAATGAGACCTGTGCCTATTTATGGTTACCACTCTATCCCCAAGAGCCAATACAATGCTTTGCTCATTACACTTTTCTGCCATACAATTGCTGCATGAAGGAATGACATTGTCCTGGTAGCAACTTGCCTTCTTTACTACATTTAGGGAAGAAAGCTACTAATGCTGTTTAGATTAGCACAGTCAGGTTAGCAGTCCTTTTTTAAAAGTTTGGAAGAAAAAGCTTCTGCTCACTTATGCCCCATAAACCTTCTGATGTCTTTTCCCCACAGGCTTATAGTACTCTTACCTGCACTAGAGAGTTAGTCTGCATAAAACTAAGACTGTAGTTATTCATTATACTTTTCTTCAATAAAATTTATAGTTACTTCAAACCAGTTAGGACACAGTCTTCTGTTTATATGAAAGTCTTAGTATCTTTAAGGAATATACTTTAGTTTCATGAAATTATTTCAGAGTACCTGATTTGTAGGCACATTGAACACTTGGTTTCACTTTCTTGCAGAACACTACATTTATAGCCACTTATAACAACTGTTTATGTATCTGTAATCCAAACCAGACAAAAGTTCAAATAAATAGATTTTTTTTTGATATTTTCCATTCTATAGTTGCTCTGTAAGCAAGCTGGCATCAGAAATTGATTTTTCTGAAAGCAGTGTCCAAGGATAGTTCAAGAAATAGTTTATGCTCAGTCCATGTTTATAAAACTGGTCACTTCTTTAGTACTGGATAATGAGAAATTGTGTTTGGATGGGGACATTAAAGTTGTAAATGAACTTAAATCACTGAAGAAAAAAGTGGTTGTTCTTAGTAGATGTCCTGTTTTCCACATGATTATCCTGATTATTTGAAAACTGGCAGTTTATATAAAGTATAAAGGCTGATAAATTAGTTGCCCTGAGTGATCAATTAAGAAATACACAATTTTCTAGTCAACTGAATAAATAAAAGTTGATGAACTATTTCTGTTGTGGTTTTTATATTTTGATTCACTCACTATTCAAGTTCTTTTTTTCCTCTGTGATAATTTGCCTGCAGTAAGGCTTTCTGTTAGTTAAAACAATAGCAGAGAAATAAATACACTTCCAAAGAAGCATTTGTTTTCATAAAAATGAAATTCTAATTTTTGTGTCTGGTTTCTTTAATATAAAATGACTTAGATAATCCAAGTGCATCCATGTTTAAATCAAAAATACTAGAAGCAATTAGAAACCATAATTTAAGATTTTCTTTTTGTCTCTGATTTTCAACAGTTTGGTTATTACTTGTCTAAGTATAGATTTCTTTAAATTTATATTATTTAGAATTAATTGAGTTTGTTGGATATGTAAATTAAGGTTTTTCATCAAGTTGGGAAACGCTTTTAAAATTTAACCGATTTTTTTTTTTTGTACCGGAGATTGAACTCACAACCTAGCACATTCCAGGAAGACACTTATGCTGCTAAGATAAATCCCTGGCAAAATTTTTAGTCATTATTTTCTTCAATATTTTTTCTGTCCTTTTTCTTTTTTTTTCTATTTCTGGAACACATGCTTGATATAGTCCCCAGGTCTTTCAGGTTCCAATTATTTTTTCTTCATAATTTTCTTTTTCTGTTCCTTACATTAGATAATCTCAAATAAACTAACTTCAGGTTTGCTGATTTTTTTCTTTTATTTTCTCAAATCTAATGCTGAGTCCTTATAATGGATTTCTCGTTTCAAGTATTGTATTCTTCAATTCATTTCTTTTATAATTTATATCTATTTACTGGTAAGGAATTATTCTTCCACTTTCCTTTAGTTTTATGAACATATTTAAAGTAACTGATTTAACATTTTTGTCTAATAAAAATGACATTTGATCTTCCTTGATAATAGTTTCTACTGAATGCTTATTTTTATATACATAGGCTATAATTTCCTATTTCATTATATTCATTGTAAATTTTTGATAAAAACTGAACTTTTAAAATAATATAATGTGGTAAGTCTGGAATTGAGACCTGCTCCAGCATTTGCTACTTGACTTGTTTTCTCTGCTGTTATCTATTTAGTCACCTGTCTGAACCAATTCTGTAAATCTCATATTCATTATCAGATGTAGTAACTGAAATCTTTGCTCTCAATTATGTAGTGTTCTATTAATGATCAGATAGATATGTCCTAAAAAGACTTCAACCAAAAGTCACTCGGTCTCCACCCACTTTGATTTTCAACTGTCTTACTCTTATTTCTTTTCTTCTCTCCTTCCTTATTTTGATCATCATCTTAGTTGGCCCACGAGCTAATCTGTACAGTAACATTTAAAATAGTCACACTTTTGAAACTTTGCAATGCGATAGGTGGGTAATGATAGATACAATGCATTGCCTACATGACAGTTATCTCACATACATACACTAATAAGCATTATACTCCTCACACATCCACTACATCTCTGTCCATCACTTTTAGTTTATGTGTGGAAATTGAGGGTAGACTGATTAAATGCAACACAGACAGCCTCAACACTAATATCCTTCTGTGTTGCATTCTCTGTTGCTGTCCTTGTTCTTTTTTGACTATCCTCTGTTCTTCAGCTCTTTCTTGTTTCCTCTGAAGACTTGAGCTGTGAGCATTGGTGTTCAGAGGTAGAATTCTCATCTCACATCTGAAGACTTGATTTTGGCTCTTCTTCAAATGCATATTGTGCTTCTGCCCATGTATTTCAGTGTACTCTGGCTCTGTAACACTAACCTTTGATAAATTCCTTGCAGTGATCTTGACTTTAGCCTGTTCACTCTGTATCTGTGAGACATTCTTGGATATTGACCTCAGTTTCTTGTGGCTCGGCTGTTCTTGTGACATCTTTTGCCTTTACCACATAGTGGCCTGGACCCACCTGCCCCACTTCACTGCATTCTAGTTATTTTCAAAGGCAATTTGATTTTTCTTCAGTCTCCAAAGCTGAAAGGAAATTGTCTGCCTTTGATGAAAACAGTCATATAATCTCAGTCTACACTAAAAATATTTCTTTATACTTTTGCAAAAACAAGTAACTTTGTAAATACTTAATAGACACCAAGTGTGACTTTTAAATAGTCTAAACTATAATAACACATTTATTATTATAAATGTAGAATATTATCGAAAAATAGATAATAAAAAATAACTGCAATCCTACAGCTACTAACATGATGCATATGCTTTTTGGTCTCACGGCTCACAATTTTAGGGGTTAAAAATTTCAAGCAGTGTGCTACTAGCATTTGGCAAAGGCTGCAGCCTGCTTCACAATGCAGTGACTGCCATCGTATAGCAGGATGTGTGCAAAGAGCTCACATGAGAAGAGATGGGAAGGAGCTAGGCTCACTTTTACATTAATCCACTCTTTCAGGAACTAATTCATTCTTTAATGACCTGATACAATTCCAAAATATGGTACTAATTCATTCACAAGGATGAAGTCCCCATGATCTTCCACTAGACCCCAGCACTTAAAGTTTAATGCCCTTTCAATATTGTTGCCTTGGGAACCAAGTTTCCAGTTTGTGAATCTTTGTGGATTTCAAACTTATACAAATCATGATAACATATGTAAATATATATATGTGTGTGTATGTTTATATACATATATGCACATATATACATGCACAATTAGAATTTTTTAACCAAATAGTATCAGATTATACATTTCCCATTTAATGATATATGATATCAATATTGCCATGCTATGTATTTCCCTGCTATATTTTTAAAAGCTGCAAAATACACTATTATGGTCATACCCAGTTATGATATACTCATTTTTTATTGTTGGACATACAAATTTTAAGTTCTGTTTTTGCTATTATAAAAAATTATGTGATTTTGTTATTCTCTATTAACTTTATGAAAATCAATTCTTAGTTGCAAAAGCTCTGTGTTAGAGAGTGTGCATATTTGAAAGCTCCTTGAAATGTATAGCCAGACTGATTTTTAAGTTTACTCAAATATGCAGTCTAACCAGACTATAAGACAAAGACTCTGGAAAATCTTGACACACTGGATATCATCTATCTTTTAAATTTTTAAGTCATCAGAAAAAAAAGTGATTTCATTTTTGCTTTAATTTGCATTATTTGATTAAATTTGGGATAATTATTTTGTCAAATGGTTATTGGTTACCTGTATTTCCTTTTTTATGAATTGCCTTTTTATATACTCTACTCATTTTCCTACTACTATTTCTGTCTTTGTTACTTGATTACAGCATCTTCTAATAAGGTTTTTAAATCAGAGTTATAAAGTGGCTTACTACAGCTGTCCTAGGCTATTCTAAATATAGGTAGGTATAGACAGACAATTTTGCTCATTTATTATTTTGGCATCATTTTAAGTCATCGTCTGAGCCCAGACTTATTATGCAAGAGTTTGAAAGCAAAAAATAAGAACCAGAGAGGTTCAGTTATTTAATTGTCACTGTGAAGTTCAGTGGCTGATATGAGATGTGACACCCATGACACCAAATATTGTTATGTTTTTATACTGAGGAATCAATTTTATGTTGTTATGTTGAGGAATCAATTTTATGTTCCAGAAAGATCCAGAGGAGAAATATGAAAATATTTCTTTATGGAAATGTATGTAGATACAAGAAAATCTAGAAGTTTTGTTACACACAGGCTATGTAATAGTTAACTAGTTAAACTGTGCACTATAGTTTGCATGTTGAATGTCTTGCAAAGGTCCATGAATAAAAAACTTGGTCCACGTGTTGGTGATAATGGAAGGAGGTAGAACTTTGAGAAGAAAGGGTCTTGTGGGATGTTTTTGGTCATTGTGAGAATGCCCTTGAGGTGAATTGTGGGAACCCTAGCTCCTTACCATTCCTTTCTTTTGTTTCTTGTTTGGTGTGGGTGATTTTGCCCTGTAATCTACTCTTGCCATGATGTGTTGCCCAAAAGCAACAGGATCAATCAATTATGGGCCAAAAGATCCAAAACTCTGAACCTAAATAAACATTTTTCCCTTATAAGTGCATTATCTCAGATATTATTTATAGTGATAAAAGTTTGACTAACAGTAAAAGTTAGCAATGTTCACTTTATCACTTAATTCCCCTTCATTTAAAACCCCAATGGCTTTTCAATATCTACAGCTAAGTTAAAAGTTCTCAAGTTGAAAATCAAGTTTCTTAGTAATCTGCTTCTACATGACTCTATGCTCCCCAGTACATTCCACTAAAGTTGATCTCAGTGGTCTCTCTTGGTAGCAATTCCAGTGTCTTTGTTGTTCTCTACTTATACAATACTTTAAGCTCCTCTTTCTTGTGCCTATAGAATGCTCCCTGTCCTCCAGGATCCAGATAAAGTATTACTTCTATGGAATCTTTCCACTTTAGATTATATAGATTCTTTTGTCACGCTTCTTAAAGTCTGACCACAGTCTCTGTTGCTTTGTTATTAACATTCCTGTTCTATCCTGTCTCTTAATACAGCATATAGTTCTGTCTTCTGTCTCCCAAGTAGGGGGCATGTTTGGGAGTAAAGAGTGAAGGAGGTTAGAACAAAATCTAAATACATTTCATCTTTCAAAATTTGTTAATCTGAAGCACAGTGCTTAAATTTGTTGGTCTTAATTGGTGTTTGTGGAGCTATTCCAGGAAATGTATAAAACATTTACTGTGTGTCTCTACTTTGCTAAATATATGTGGAGATATTGTGCATTTAAAGAACACACAGTACATTAGGAACTCTAGGTTATAAACCAGTCTCTGCCAGTAACTTTATCATGTACCCTGAAAGTTTTGTAACTTTCTCATTCATTTATCCCACTAGCTTTCCTTAAACTTCTAGGTGCTAGCCAATGTGTTTGGCACTGGGATTACATAGTTGAATGAAAAAAGTCATTGCCTTATGAAAACATGTATGTACACAATTATTTATGACATATTGTGATAAGTGCTGTAGTAAAAGTAGGTACAAAGTGCCATGGGAAGGAAAGGATGGAGAAAAGGCCAAGTTAACCTTAAAGGCTTAACAAGGTGACAAACACTATGTTGATGCTTTCAGTTTGGATGGGTGGGGGAGAGTATAGAGGTAGGTCTTTGACAAAAGTGATTATTTGAGCAAGATAAAATGGTACTAAATTGGAGGGTAAAGGGAGAGAGAATGTAGGACAGTTCAGAATATGTGAGTGTGTGCAATATGTCTCTTGTGTGTGTATATTTGGGAGGAGTAAGAGATTGAAAGGAGAGCCTTGAGAGCTAGGTTAGGAAAGAGGCTATGCTCTGGAAGTTAGGGAAAAGAAAAAAAGTTTCAGAATTTTAAGTATGTGTATGGAGAAAAGAAATTACATAGGAGTGAATAAAAAAGGTTGAGCATAGTATGGAATAATGTAATATATACTTTAAAATAACTAACAACAGAGTTCATGTGGCTCACCATAAAAAATGATAAGTAGCTGAGTTGACATAATGTTAATTATATTGACTCAATTATAGTGATATAGGGGAATGAAACTCCTGACCTACTATGTTCACAAGTTTGTGTTCTCTAAAATCAAGGAATGAATTTTAGGAACATCAGAGATTAAGAACAGGATATATTTATTGAGAGAAAGAAAGCTTCTGTCTGGAGAGAGACAGAAGGGGTCCCAAGCAGGTTTCCCAGGACTCTGTCTTTTTTAGTGACTTTTATAGAGTAAAACCATGGGTTCAAGGTGGGGGAAGACTGGGAACTCACAAGGCAGATGGGCATAAGGTGGGACATAGCTATACTCAGCCAATAAGATCAATAGTTCAGGTAAAATTGATTGCATTAGGGACAAATGGGGAAGTGAGTCACATAGAAAGCTGGCATTCTTAAGGAGCAGTGACTCTTTCCTAGGGGTATGGGAACTGTTTAGGGTATCAACCCTTAGGTATGGGTGCATTTGTTTGGACTTTTGTCTTGAGGCCTGGTCCACAGGAGGAGGCATCAGTCTCCCTCTGCAGTTGCCAAGTGTCTGCACTGGCTCCACTGAGGACCTAGCCCTATGTCACTACCTATAATATTTCTAACTAACTCAGCTGCCTGCAACAATAGCAGTTTGTATACATACAGTGAAACATTACATTGTATGTGTATACAATGTGTATACAATTGTGATTTGTCAATTTAAATTAATGTTAATTACATTTTAAAAATAAATTTAGGCTGCATATTCTCTTTAAGAAATTTAAAATGTAATGAGATGCCCTCCTTCATTTTTGATAAAGGTCCTACTATGTTGCCCAGGATGGTCTCCAACTCCTGAACTCAAGTGATCCTCACACCTCAGTCTTCTGAGCAGCTGGAACTTCAGCCATATACCACTGTGCCACACTGAGACTGATAAATTTTAAAAATATAATTATTACAATATATTAATTGTACAAAATAATGGGTTTCATTGTGATATTTCCATATACATGCATATAACCTATTTTGCTGGAATTCACATTCCCTATGACCATCTCTTATCTCCCCATGCCTCCCCAGGTAATCTTCCTCTTTCTTAAGAGTTCCTTTTGGACCTTTATGTCAAGGGGACTCTGTCTTATAGGTGTCTATATGGTATTTGTATGTAAAGGGGCTTGGCAAACTCTGAAGTCTTGTAATTGCATTGTCCTTGTTATTGCTTTAGTGGAAAACCCTTGATCCCTATCCCCAAATAAAATAATCTCCTGTTTGGTTAATATATCAGATCTCAACATTCAGTACAAGGAATTCATTCTTTTGGAAAAATCACTCCCCTTTTCTTGGTTATCTTCCCTTAAAAATGCAGATATCTCTGTGATAGTAAGCACATTAAGTCTTGTGCCCTTCAGTGTGACTAAGCTTTCATTCTGTTTTTTTCTTCAAGCATGTAGAGGGCACAATGAAGATTGACAGCCCTGGAGAACAGACAGCACATAGCTGTCACTGCCAGTGAAGTAGAAAAGAATAGGTGGAAGCTGAAATATACATAACAGAGATCATACCACTACTAATTTTTGAGCATTTATTATGTATTAGGAACAGTGCTCAGCATTATAATTTATCTTTTAAAAATCACAACTATTAGGTCTGGTCCTTCTGAGGACTATTCTGCCAAGTTATTAGTCCTTCCTTGCTTTTAATTCAAAGAAAACTTCAGTCTCATGTTCCTTACCCATTCTGATCAATATCTTTTATTTCACATGCAAACAATGACTTGATATAGTAATGCCCTAAAAACCAGCACCTTCTTCAATTTGCTTAATAGAGTAGATCTTCATAAATATTTGCATATTTTCCAATTAAACACAATTGTATTTGCATTAACAGAAGGTTTTGGAGAGAAATTTTAAACCATTTTATCACAGGGAGTGTTGTTATATGGTCCATGGGTAACCAAATCAAACTTATTTAACAAAAATGACAACAACAGCAGCATCCTAATGAAGCCTTAGGTGACATTTGTTTCCTTTTGAATTAATCTTTCTTGTAGAAAATTTTCTTCAATCAAGAAACTTCCCTCCATGAAGTCAGATTTTCTACTCTTAACATCTAGAAACTTTTTTTCCCTCACTCATTCCTTTGATGGTTTGCTTTTTGTTATGTTTGAGGTAGAAACAGTGTTTGCATAATCAGTTATAAAACCAATAAAAGCTGTCAGTTTATTTTTCCAGTTAGACAGTTATTAGCCTTGTGTATGTACCTACTAATGAAAAGAGAAATGATTTGCCTCAAATCATTAGTGATAGGATTTAGTTCAGAACCTCCTACCCACAGCACTTTCTACTATACTGTGCTCCCTAACAGGCCTGCCTTGCCCCAGTGAAACCTAAAGCTAAAGTCATATGGGGGTAAATATGTGTTAATTATCATTAACTCAATCATAGAAATTCATGAGCTTCTTGCCCTTTGCCATCTAAAAGTAGACAAGTCTCACCTAAGTGCAATTTATGCAGAAATCCCCACTGTGGTTTCATTTTCACTCATTTTGATTAGTATTTTCTATTTTGGAGAATACTACAATAAGTCTTGAAGCATTAGAAGAATTTATTACTACTACTCTCATATCAGAGAAAAGAGATGAATTTACTTAGTGGCATCTGAAAATAGAATTGCTTCATCATTGACACCTGCTGCTGATGCTAAATGTTGAATAATAAGCACCTGACACACACTTTGCACTTCTCTTCATTTATCTGTGCTTCATATCCCAGTGTTTTAGATGCATAGGACAAATTTGCATTGTGTTCTACTCTTGACTGGGAGCTATGCTGTAGATGTCACTGATTATTTGTTGAGCATACAAACAACATAAAAGACTGTACAAAGTGTAGTACGGGGTTGTAGAAAGAACTCAAGTGTATAAATCTAGGCAAAAAATTAGCCTTTGAATGTTGGCTCTGTCCAGTTTCTATCTTTGTGACATTTGGTCCCTTTCCTGATACTCACTGATCTTAACTATATAAAAGGAAATATTAATAGCAGTCCTGAATGTTTTCAAGTATTGATTTCAGGGTACAATGTGTTATTGCTTGGCCAAGAATTATATAAACTGTGGTGTTCTGCTCCACCCTGAATGATAATATTTTATTCTGACTCCAATGTTCTTTGCATGCTGCAGGCAGAGGACCACTCTTACCATAGGTAGAGTGAGCATCATTTTCTACTTCACAAGTTACTTCTACCTCTGGACCTTACTACATCTCTTTTCATTGAGGATAAAGTCTTTTGTTGCCCAACTAAAATATCTGCATCAAATAGTGGTAGTATTTGGAGTAGAAATTATGTGCATGAACTTTGGAATCAGATCCATTCAAATACTAGCTTTGTGATCTTTGCAAAGTCACAGAAACTCTGTAAGCTTCAGATTTTTCCACTGCAAAATGGAGACATACAGTAGGATCTACATTCATCAGGTTGTGAGGAGGCTTGAATGAGATCAGGTATGCAAATTGCTGTGTGAAACAAAAGGAGTAGGCTGTTCACTATATGATAGTTTCTTTGATGAGGAGTGATGTGCATGTCTTCAACACTCTCCCTCTCTGTTTCTAATCTTTTTTCTTGAGGTTTTCAGGACTTTAGAGCCTCTAAGAATGGGACAACTAATTATATCCCACTATAGTTCTGGAGAGATAATTTGTTAAATGATTAAAGAAATGAAAATTATCATTATAAAACCTCAACTATCTCATAAATAAAATGTGACAAATTTGTAGTTATGGAAACTGAAATCCAGAAGAGGAAAATGATGTGTTCTTGTTGAGCCAATTAATAAGTTGTAGACCTGAGATTAAATGGCATAACTGGTTGATTTCTTCAGACTCAAATAAGCCTCATATAGCTAACTAGAATTTCATGAAACTTCTGTGAATAGCTTCTGAGCAGACACATGAGCAACAGTCCCCCAGTTAGTCCAGCCCATGACTTCCAGGCCTGTCCTCTACTAAACACATTTCCTGGAAATGGTAACTTCACCTCAGCTTCTCTTTCCACTGTAGCTATGCTGCTACAGTTCTTGATGCTGCAGATATTTTACAGAGGAAAAATAAGCTTTTTTCTAGGAAAAAAAAGTGTTTAGGAAAGTCAGATCTCTCTGCTCTAGTCAGCTGCTAAGAATGTGCAGGGAGAGAATGGGCATATAATATTCCTCTCAAACTTGCTCTCAAACTTGCCTGACTCTGACTATGAAGGGATATAACCCAGCAAATCACAGAAAGGCATGTGTCTGTAGTACTGTTGCTGGCTGTATCTGTTCTTCAGAGAGGACTGATAATCTCTAAACTTCTCATTTCTTTATTCTATCTATCTAAAGTCAAGATTCAGTCTATAATCTGCTCCCAGTTTTCTCTTTCCTGTTTGTTTAGAATCCTTATCTAGTTCCTTAAAGATGTATAGAATTTCAAAAGCTCACTCACCTGGCTTATTTGAGGGTGCCTTCTTCAATCAGCTAATTTCGTGACCACAACTATTTGGATATAAGATCCCTCATATTTTAGAACTTCTGGAAAGAACTAAGTCCACAAAGAAGACAAGATGGCCAATCAGTGAGCAACAAAATACAAAGCCTCCCAGGAGAAACAACTCATACACCAGAATAAAACACCCTGGAGAGACCCAGACAGAGGGAGATGGATCCTCTTGACACAGGAAGAAATTAAAACATACAAAAGCTCATCAAATACTTTGGGACTATAACTGAAACAGCTAAAAATTATGGGACACAACATTGTTGCAGTGACCTGCCAAGTTTGCAACAGTGTGAATCCACGTCAGCAGGCAGAGCCGCCCAAACTCATTCCCACCGCCACTCACAGGAAGTACAGCAGCACTGAAGTTGGGGGTTGGTGAGCACAACAGAGAGTGGAACTGGCGAAGGGACCTCCATTAATCCACAGCCAGTGCTAGGAATGAAACGCCCCCACACACGTGAAGGGTACGACCAAATGGGCTACATGTTTGAATTGGACAGGAGGAGCCTGAACTGGGAGTGACAGTGACTTCAGTTGGTTGCTCCCTCCCCAGAGCAGATTCATGGGATTTGCTTGGACTGGGCCTCACCCCTGGCCGGGACCCAATGAGTCATCCCAAATCGATTCCCTGTGTCTAGCATGCACTAACTGGGTGAAGGCACCTGAAGTTTGGCTGGCCTGGTGGGGAGGGGCAGGCAAATACAGCCTCTGCTTACACCTCAGTGACAAGAGCAGGTAGGAGAGGGCAGAGTTCCCTTGCCAGTGTGCTTCAGAGGAAACATGGGCAACAGGAAAAGGGGCTGGGACCTGCACTGTAACCCATGTGGAGGAAGCCAAGGCCATGACAGGAGAGAGAGGCAGGAGGAGGATCCCAGCCCAGAACCCTGAGAGCACTGATCCAGGAGAGGGAAAAACAAGGGAGACTGAGGGCCACAAACATGCAACATCAGGCATGGCTCCAAAGGAAATTAAGAGATATCTTTGGGACCTTGTAGACGAGCTCAAAACTGAAATATTAAATCAGGTAAAGCAAGATATGAGTAGAGTAATAAAAGAAATGCTCTCAGGAAGCATCTCTCAGGATGATACCAATGGAAGAAGGGAGGAACACAAAAAAAGGAGAGAAACATTCAATAAAGAATATAAACAAAATATAGAATATGTGAAGCAGATTCAAAGAGACTATCAGGGAATTAAAAACTCCATTGAAAGCTGGCAAAACTCCTTAAAAGAAACTAGGGATAGACTATCAAAACTTGAAGACAAGTTGGCAGTGTGTGATGATGAAAGGAATGATATCTTAAAAATAACAAGGAAACAGGCAGTAACAATACAAAGGCTATAAGATGACAAGAAAATCTACAATTTAAGAATAAGAAACATGAACAAAGAAGCAGGAATACATACAGGCAAATTGCAAAGGCTATTCATGGAAATAATTAAGGGAAACTTCCCAAGCATGGGAAAGGAAAATGACATTCAGTTATGTGAGGCATAGAGAACTCCAGCCACCTACCACCAAAACAAATCTACACCCAGACATATAATAATCAAGGTACCAGAAATTCAATATAAAAACAGAATATTAAAAACCATCAGAGAAAAGAAACAGATTACCTATAAAGGTAAGCCCATCAGAATCATAGCTGACTTCTTGACACAAACCATCAGATCAAGAAGAGCTTGGAGTGAAGTTTTCCCAAGCCCTAGAAGAAAATAACCTCCACCCCAGATTGATGTACCCTGAAAAACTGTCACTAGAAGTTGATGTAGAAGCAAGATGCTTCCATGACAAAGAGGAACTGGGGGAGTTTGTGACCACCAATCCAACCCTACAGAGAATACTGAAGGACATTCTAGAGAGAGAGAAAAAAATACCAGGATTTTAGGAACAGTGGCAGAAAGGCCTCAATGAGTGGGGAAAGAAGTAGGATGAAGGAGAAAACTATACAAACAAAGGCAGAAAATAGCATAGCAGAAATGAGGCAGAGAAGGATAACTAGAAACTGTAACATAGATGGCCTTGATACACTATATTGTTAATAGTGCATTAGGATTTAAAACCCACGTTACTCACACTATTCTGCTTAGATGTATTATATTCTTTTCCAGTCATTCTACCTGTACTACATTTGAGGGCACAGACAGTAATCCTGAAATTAATAGGATATAGTACTCTAATCATGCTTAATTTCCTATTAACTTAATTTAAAGCTCTGTAGAACCTACACTGTCTTACCATGACTGATCGTAATCGAATCTGGTTTGTTGGATCGCTGTTTCTTTTTTTTTTAACATTTTAAAAATTTTATTTAAAGAGAAGAAAAAAAGCAAAACAGAAAAATGTGTAGCAATAATACAGAATTATAAAAGGAAGAAAGAAAAAAAGGAAAAAGAGAAAAAGCCCCACTAAGAAATTTGTAATTTATAAATTACATACTATCATCCTGGATGTAGTTGTTCAAGTTACAAAGTTAAAGGGTATATAGTAAATATTCAAACAGTCAGACTACAAACAGTTCTGCTCAAAGATCCAACAAAAATTCAGCAATATGTCATCTATTTTACACACTGAAACATAAATGCAGTTATATCCTTTAGAGCACTTTCTTTTCCTCTCTTTTTTACAATAGCAATTACACATTTTGGTTTTTTACACTTGTAGTTCTTATTTACTTTTTATACTAGAGATACATTGTGATGTTTATAAATATGGTTCTTATTTATTTCACTAATGAGGATAGTCTCAAGTTGTCTCCATTTACCTATGAAGGCCTCAAGATCATATTTTTATAGCTGAATAATATTCCATTGTATAAAAATGCCACATCTTTGCATCCACTCTGCAGTTGATGGGCATCTTGGTTGTTTCCAGAATTTAGCTATCACATATTGTGCAGCTATGAACATGGGTGCACATATATCACTGTGATATGAACTTTTCAGTTCTTCGGGGAAAATACCCAGGAGGGGAATAGCTGGATTGAATGGGGCTTGCAATCCTAGTCTTCTGAGAATTCTCCATATGGTTTTCCATAATGGTTGCACCAGTCTACCTTCCCACTAACAGTGGAGCAGTGTTCGTTTCTCCCTGCAAGCTCCCAAACATTTGTTATCACTTGATTTGTTGGTGGCAGCTATTCTTTTATGAGTGAGGTGGAATCTCAACATTGTTTTAATTTGCATTTCTCGAATTACCAGTGTTGGTGAACATTTCTTCATGTATTTATTTGCCATTGTTATAACTTCCTTTGAGAACTGTGTGTTCATCTCAGATGCCCATTTTTGGAGAGGGTCTTTGAATTTGGGGGGCTTGATATTTTTTAATTCTTTGTATGTTCTGGACACAAGTCCTTTGTCTGAGGGGTTGCTGGCTAAAATTCTTTCCCACTCTGTTGGTTTTCTTTTCACCCTTTGGTGATTTCCTTTGAAGTGCAGAATCTTTTCAATAGTATGACATCCCATTTGTTGATTCTTTGAAGTGTTTCCTGTGCAGTTTGCATTTTGTTCATGAATTCTCTGCCTACCACTATGTCTTCAAGACTTCTACCTACCTTGCCTTCCAGTATATTTAGTGTTTCTGTTTTAATATTGAGGTCTTTGATCCATTTAGACTTTAGTTTTGTGCATGGTGATAGGATTGGATCTACTTTCCATCTTCACCATATAGAAAGCCAATTTTTTCAACACTATTTATTAAAGAGGCTGTCCTTCTTCCATCAGACATATTTAGCCCCTTTGTCAAATATCAGGTGGCTGAGTGTCTTTGTAGTGTGCTTGCATCATCTAATCTGTTCCATTGATCTTCAGGTCTATTTCTTTGTCAGTACCAAGCTGATTTTATCACTGTGACTTTATAGTACTGTTTCAAGTCAGGAATTGAGATGACTCCTGGCATGCTTTTGTTGCCTAGAATTGCCTTTGCTATTATAGGTTTTTTCTGTTTTCAAATGAATTTTAGGATTGTTTTCTCTAGATCTGTGAGGTATGTCAGTGGTATTTTGATTGGGATTGCATTAAATCTGTATGACAGCTTTGGGAGTATGGCCATTTTCACAGTGTTGGTTCTTGCTAAGCAAGAGCAAAGAATATACTACCATTTTCTAACATCCTCTACAATCTCTTTTTCAGTGTAGTATAATTTTCAGCATATAGATCTTTTACATTTTTAGTTAGGTTGATTCCTAAGTATTTCATTTTTTTACATGTTATTGTAAAGGGCAATATTTCCATAATTTCTCTCTCAGTGAGTTTTTTGTTTGTGTACAGGAATGCCATTGAATTTTGAGCATTGACTTTGTATGCAGCTACACTGCTGAACATGTTTATTACCTCTAGTAGTCTTTTAATGGAGTTTTTCTGGTCTTCTATATAGAGTAAGATGTCATCTGCAAGTAGTGATAGTTTAACTTCTTCCTTTTCTGTCTTTACTCCTTTTATTTCACTCTCTTGTCTGATTGCCCTGGCTAGTGTTTCCAGAACTATATTGAAAAGGAGTAGTGATAGTTGACATCCTTGCCTTGCTCCTGATTTTAAAGTGAAAGCTTTCAGTTTTTGTCCATTTAATATAACGTTGGCAGTTGGTTTGTCATAGATGGCCTTTATAAGGTTGAGGTAGAGGCCGTGTATTCCGAGTTTCTGAAGGGTTTTTATCATGAACCTGTGTTGGCCTTTGTCAAAAGCTTTTTCTTCACCTATTGAGATGACTCATGTGGTTTTTGTTTTTGGCTCTGTTGATGTGGTGTATTACATTTATTGTTTTGCATATGTTAAACCACCCCTGCATTCCTGGAATGAACCCTACTTGGTCATGATGTATATATAATCTTCTTGATGATTTTCTACATTCTATTTGCCAGTATTTTGTTGAGAATCTTTGTATCAATGTTCATTAGTGAGATTGGCCTATAGTTCTCTTGTTTGTTTGGATCTTTCTCTTGTTTAAGTATCAGAGTAATACTTGCCTCCAGGAATGATTTAGGGAGGATTTCTTTTTTTCTGAATTTCGTTGAAGAGTTTAAGGAGTACTGGCATCAAATCTCTAAATTTCTTGTAGAATTCAGCTGTGAATCCATCAGGGCCTGGGCTTTTCTTTGTTGGTACGTTTTAAATTACATTTTCAATAGCTGATATTGGGTTGTTCAAAATTGCTGTATCTTCTTGGTTGAGCTTTGGTAGTTCATATGTTTCTAGAAATCTGTCCATTTCCTCTGTGTTTTCCATTCTATGTGAGTAGAGATTTTCACTGTAGTTATTTATGATCTTTTGAAATTCTATGGGATCTGTAGTAAATTCTCCCTTTTCAGTTCTTATTGCATGAATTTGGGTTTTTTCCTTCTTTCTTTTCATAAGGTTAGCTAGGGGTTTGTCAATTTTTTTTATTCTCTTAAAAAACCAGCTTTTCGATTCATTGTTTGTACTGTTTTTTTTTAGTTTCAATTGCATTGATTTCTGCTCTAATCTTTACAATTTCCTCTCATCTATGAGCTTTTTGCTCTTCTTTTTCTAGAAGCTTGAGATGGAGCATTAGGTTGTTTATTTGTGCTCATTCTGTTTTCTTGATATGACAATTTATTGCTATATATTTCACTCTTAAGACCACTTTCATTGCATCCCACAGATTACAGTATGTTGTTTCTATATTTTCATTGAATTGTAGGTATTGTTTTATTTCTTCTTTAATTTCATCTGGAGCCCATGTGTTGTTGAAAAGGCTGTTATTTAATTTCCATGTATTTATTCAGGTTTTACAATTTCTTTTGCCATTAATTTCCAGTTTCATTGCACTATGGTCAGATATTATGCATGGTACGATTTAAATACTTTTGAATTTATGTAAGACTGTTTTATGGTATAATATATGGTCTAATTTAGAGAATGTCCTATGTGCACCTGAGAAGAATGTATATTCTGATGTGGTTGCGTAGAACACTCTGTAAACATCTACTAAATCCATTTGCTCACAGGTATGATTCAGTTTTGTTGTTTCTTTGTGACTTTTTGTCTAGTTGATCTATCTCTGTGACAATTGGCTGTTAAGATCTCCTGTTATAATTGTTTTCTTGTGTATTTGGTTTTTCATGTCCATTAGTATCTGTGTTATATATTTGGGTGCGCCTGTATTTGGTGCATATATATTTATAATTGTTAGTTCTTCCTGTTTAATTTTTCCACTACCAAGTAAGTATTGAAGTTCTCTATCTCTTTTAATCATTTTAGGTTTGAAGTTCACATTGTCTGCAAATAGAATAGCTACCCATGCTTTTTTCTGGGTTCCCGTTGCATGGAATACTGTTTTCTATCATTTGACTTTTAATCTATGAGTTTCCTTTTGGGTCAGATGTGTTTCTTGTGCACAGAATATTGTTAGATCCTTTCTCTTGATCCATTCTGTCAATGTATTTGTTTTTATAGGTGAATTGAGTCCATTTATATTTATGGATATCACTGATATGTACTGGCTCAACTTTGCCATGTTTTGTTCCAGTTGTTTCTTTCTACTTTTCCTCTTATTTAATTGCTTATCCTACCTGGTGGTTCCTTTCTGTTGTTGTTTTGGTGATTGTGGTCATTTTCATCTCTGTGTAGTACGTCTTTCAATACTCTTTCTAGGGTTGGTTTTTTGGACAGGAATTTCTTCAGTTATTCTTTGTCATGGGAGTATCTTGTTTCTCCATTAAATTTGAATGAAAGTTTTTCTGGGTACATCAGTCTGGGTTGAAGGTTGTTTTGTTTCAGGGCTTGAAATACCTCACTCCAAGCTCTTATTGACTTGAGGGTTTGTGCTGAAATGTCTGCCATGATTCTAATGGGCTTTCCTTGATAGGTGAGTTGTGTCTTTACCCTGACAGCTTTTAGTATTCTGTTTTTATGCTGTATGTCTGAGATCTTAATTATTATTTGTCTGGGTGTGGATTTATGTTGATTGTGACTGTTTGGTGTTCTATATGCCTCACTTATCTGCATATCAGATTCTTCCCATTATTCACGCCAAGAGTGCCACTTCATTTCTCGATCTCATCCTATTGCGTGCAGTTTTTTCCATGTATGTCCATATACTGGTATCACACAGACAATTCTCATTTTAGAGAACTATGTCAGATGGTTTTATATGACTTTTTGTTTCTTGTTTTTATAGGAAATTTTCTGCTATTATTTCTGTAAACACTTTATGTATGTCATTTTCCTCGACTCCTGTATCTTTGCTAGTGCCTATTATTCTTATATTGTTGCTCTTGGAATCATCATGAAGCTTCTGGATTGTCATTTCATGCTGCTTTATTATTTTTAAAAGTTCTATCCTTTCCTGATCACTAATTGTGATCCTGTCCTCAAGGTCCAAAATCCTATCCTCAGCTTCCTTTAGGCTGTTTTGCACACTTTCAATTGAATTTTTTGTCTCTTGGATGTCTCTTTGAGTTTGTTTTATGAATTTTGCTTGTTTTCTATATAGGTCATTCAAAGTTTCAATTAGCTTCCCACGATTATGTACGTTTTTCTCTAGTTCTTCTTTAGCTGCATTCAACAACTCATTTACTAAAGTTATTTTATCTATCTTTACATGGGAGAGTACTTCTAATTTGATTTCCTCTATAGCCTGATGCAATCGTTTTTTTGCTTCACTCGCTATCTTTTCAGAGATTCCCCGTGTGTTACTTTTGGGGTCCTTGATTTCAATTTCTCCTATACTTGCTTTTGGTGAACTATATGTTTGAGATTGCATTTTGCCTTTTCAGTTTGTCATTTTCACTCTGCCTGATGTTTTCTATGTGTAGGAGGGGATCACACACATAGTCTTTTCAGACTCCCCAAAGTCTTACAGTTTATTGGAGGAGGTTTTACTACTGGCCATATTTATCCCCTGTACACCTTTATTTTAGTGGCATACTCACCATACTGACCCAGTTAATCCACTGTAGTCCAAGGTTTGCCACCTGGGAGCAAAGTTCCAAATGTTTTCAAACTAACTGGACCCTGCTGAGGTCTTCTGATCTTCCAGGTGGTAGGGCAGGCCCAGCAGAAGCAGTCCAGGGCCATTTTCAGTCTTAGGCGGGCCTCCTTGATGTTCCTGGTGGCAGGGCGGACCCTTGGGGGAGGTTCCAGGCAGCCTATGCCTGAGGCAGTCTTCTGCTGAGTTCGTGGTGGCAGGGCGAGCCCACGGGAGAGGTTCCAGGCAACATATACCTGATTGATCACTGTTTTGTATTGATAGATTTTATTCAAAGCTCTTATGATTGATAGTATCAAGTGTGAGAGTATAGGCAACTTTACTTAAGAGGACAAGATCCACTAGATTATCCACTATGGTTAATTATTACCTGCCTTTGAAGTTTTATACTGCCTACAATGTTTTATTTTTACTAATATTGTTATTTACTGCTATACTCAATTATACTGCTATATTCAATTATGCCTGGTGATATAGACATTCTATTAAAGATAATAAGAAACAACACAGTAATCATTGTAAATCACCTTGTAGTGTGGTTTTATATGACTTTTTGGTTTCATGTTTTTATAGGAATTTTTTTTGTCTTGCGAAGTTTTGTTTTTCCCTCTAATACAGAAAGGGTAGAAATTCATGTAGAGATTCATGCATGCATAGTTGTTTACACTGTCACTGTATGACTATCTACTTTGTATGCTTTCATTTTGTAACTTCTACAACTATTTCTAAGAGGACAATATGTAATTCATTAACTAGTGATTTCTTATTGTTTATCTTTTTTTGGAATTCTGTATTAACTCTACCCTTTACAAGCTTTTGTTTCTCTTTAAATAAATTTAAAAAATGGGAAAAAAAGAAGTAAGTCCACTTGCTTCTCCTGCCTGATCTTCTCTCAATATAAATAATTTCCACTTCAGCCAAACTCTCTTGTCCATTGCCTGACCATGGTCCCTCCTGTACCTGCCATTACTCATTCTGTTTCTCTGTCTCTTCCCATTATTCATGTTAAGAGTGCCGCCTTTTTTCTCTTGATCTCATCCTATTGCATGCAGTATTTTCCGTGTATGTCCATATACTGGGATCAGAGAGACAATTCTCATTTTAGAGAATCATAACCCATATAGTATATACTGCTATTCTAAAATGCATCATTGACTTTAAATGAACTTTTTGAAAAAACATTATTAACACTAAGACTGGATATGGAATATGCACACCAAATGTAAGAGCATTTATTTTCAGAACTATTAAAATGCTAAAAGAAATAGCTTGGTATAGTGGCTTATTCCTGTAATGCCAGAATTTTGGGTGGCTGAGGCAAGAAGATCACAGGCTTGAATCCAGCTTAGAAAATTTAGGAATTTAGCAAGACTCTGAAAGAAAGAAAGAAAGAAAGAAAGAAAGAAAGAAAGAAAGAAAGAAAGAAAAAAAGAGGGAATAAAAGACAGAAAGAAAGTTAATTAACAGAAAGATCTTACTTTGGACCAGACAGTAGCCCACATTGTCCTGTCTAACACTTGCTCAGAGATTCAAATTAAGTGTTCTCTGTCTCTTGTCTGTGTGTTTCTCCACAATGAAATGGTGTATTCATAGAAGAAAAGGTCTGTTGTTGCACTCATTTTTAATCCTTCCTCCAGATTCAATCTGTAGTCCTCCTTCTTGTCCCAATAACATAGTAAGTCTTCAGCAATTCTTGGGAGAATTAAATTAACTGGATCATCTGTCTCCTGCTAGGACAAATCCATTATAAAAGCATATTCCTTATAAACTGAGCTCACTAGCTTAAATATTCTCATTTTTTCTGTCTCTCTCTCATCTTTAATATTATTGATCCTAGTTTATTTGCTGCCTCTTTATTACTTTGGATTCATATTATACATCCTTTACAGAAAGTTAACAACCAAGAAAGCCCTTGCAGAAAATAATATGAACGAGTTGTCACTGCAACTATTTCCTTTCTCTGCCTTCAGATACTCTTCAAGCCCTAGGATAATTGTGTCATGCAGGTGTACTGTCAGGAACCTCCTAAGATTTCTTTCCTGTCATGGAATGCCCACACTGTGGCATTTTGCCTTTCATTTAAATGTTATTGATGGAGAGCATATTCATTAGAAATGAAACATATGCTCATAAAAATTCTATGCACATGAAAAATATAGCACTCCTGAGGGAGGAGGAAGATTTTTAATGTGAGGAATAACTGGTTTATTGAAACTTCCTCTGTCCAAGGGACCATGCTTTTCTTAAAAGTCCTAGTGAGTAATTGATAACAGGTTCTTACAAGGACCCAGATTAGTAGCTCCCTAAGGATCCATATTATCTGACAATATCCTTTTGAGGCCCTGACCAGTGGTCACATTCCAAATGCCAACCACAAATAGGGAATGTAGAGATGGCATGCTTTTTTTCTTCAGGAAGTTTTAGTTCTTTCTCATCTCTTTCTCATTGCCAAAAGAGACCATGTTTATGAATGAATTGAATGAGCAGGAAGAAAGACAATAGTAGATACACAGGCAATAACATTATTATATGATGGCATTTGACAAGGGGACAAAAATCCGTAAGATAAAATGAAAAAAATAGCAAGGTGGAGGTTAAGGTAATGTTCAGGACCTGCTGGAGACAATTACCTACTAAAGGGTCTTTTTGGAGTTCTAAGTATCAGTAAATGTAGGTGAAGATATCTGAAGCTAAATAAGGTGAAAATGGATGTTTGGAAAGAAAAACTCCCTGGAAAAAGCCAAGAACTGTTTAGAGGGTTTCTCTCTTACTCAGATTTATTGAAGTTTGTACTTGAAAGTACTGTTTTCTAAAGAGGTGATATAGTAGATTTTTAAGATCAAAGATCCCGGAATCATGTCTGGTTCTATTATTTACTGACTAGATTACAGAGTGAGTCTTTGCCTCAGTGTCTTTATCTGCCAAATGGAAGACTAAATGTATCTACCTCCCATGGCTATGTGGAGATTAAGTGACTTGATACACGTAAAGTGTTAATAATGACTCATGTCATTTTGCTTAGGTTTTTTTAGTTTACAGTGATTGTAAATCTATTCCTCTTCTGTTACAGCTGTCCATCTTCTGCTTTTGGTTTGACAGGATTTGCTTACTCTGCTTTCTTACTTGATTTCTCCTATTAAAGATAAACATACTGAAAGGTTTTATCTTTGTTTATCTGACAGGAAGTAATGTGATGAGACTAAACTTCCTCAGAATAAAAATGGACTATGAGTTTGAAGGTATAATCACAAAGTCACAGTGGCATACATCAAATTCTATGTCCTTTTAAGATTCTTAGATCATTATATTCAGTAACAAAAGGGTAAAATTCCATCTGTGCATCAGATTTACATATCACAAGATGAATTTTCCAGAGAAATACTTGGGGACTCTGGCAGGTATATTAGTTATTTTGTATAACCGAGGAAAGGAAAAATAGAAAAAAGTTTTAATTACTTTTCTCATTGCTGATACAAAATATCCAACATGCAAAGTTAAAAGAGGAAGGTGTATTGTACACACATATTATCCAGGTTTCAAATCATAGTTGGTTGACTCTAAGGCAGGGTATCACAAAGCACAAAGGCATCACAGAGGAGAAACAGTTCTTGGAAGACAGGAGACAACAAAAGCAGCAAGTATTGAACAGGGGGCAGTAACAACAGTAACCTTCTTTCTGCCCCTTATTTTTTAGTCAGTCTACCCACCCTTAGAGCAGATAGTATTTATACCTGGAGAGAGACACCCTTAATTGTAACATCAAATTATGAATGAATTCCAGCATCACATGTTTAATCCCAGAATCACACACTGTAGATTCAGCTACGTCTGAAAAGTCCCACTTATGACTGCATGACACTTTGGAAGGTCATCTCAATTCAAGCCATAACAAAAAGCAAAAATAAGATGAAAATAAACAGTGTCACAGAAATTTGTGCCAGTTGAATTTGAGTAAATTTCCTACTTGGGCATCTACTGTCTCTCAACTTGTTTCATTTGCTGTTTTTCATGACCTATAGAGACAAAGAATCTAAAATATCTGAAGCTGAATTCAAGGACTTCCACTATATGTATGTATGTATGTATGCATGCATGTATCTATCTATCTATCTATCTATCTATCTATCTATCTATCTATCTTTGCAGAGTTTCAGAGAGCATGGTTTTTGAAAAAAATGCTTATTGAATTCCTACTGTACATCTGCTACACTTCTTTGATCTTTATAACAACTTGTAAGGTGGTATATCCCTGATTTATAGGTGATGCTGTGATTTGAATGTGCTCTCTGAATTTCATATGTGGAAACTTAATTCTTAAATATATTGACTAGAGGTAGAACCTTTGGGAGGTAATTAGGATTAACAGGGTCATCAATGTGAGACCCCTTGATAAAATTACTGGCTTTATGAGAAAAGGGAGAGAGATGTGAGCTGACATGACCCCTTGCTCTTACCATTTCATCTTATCATGCAGTACAAAGGCTCTCATGAGGTAATGGTGACAAGTTCTTAGACTTCCTATCCTACAGGTCTCTGAGTCAAATAAATTTCTATCCCTTATAAATTACATGTTCTGTGGTATTCAGTAACAGAAAGTGTCTCAAGTTATGTAGTATTTTATTTGTCGTGGTAGTACTTTCCAAAATGGGAGTACCTTCGTTTTTTTTTCTTTTATGGTAAGACAAATGTATAGCCAAAGTTAAAATAAGTAAATAAAATACTGAAAATTAAAACAAACAAACAAACAAATAAGCTGGGGATTTAGCTCAGTTGCATAACGGCCTGCCTGGCAAGCATGAGGTCATGAGTTCAATGCCTGATAAAAAAATAAAGCAAACAAGAAAAAGACCACTGTCAACATGTTAGTTCTAAGACATTATGTGCCCTTTTATTTCTCTATCACTTTATCTGTGTTTGAGTCATCCAAAAAATATCAGTTTATATCTGAACTGATATGACAGACCCAAGTAGTGCAGAATGCTTTTTTATTTTCCAATAGACATACTTCTGCATCTTACTTGCACCTGAGAAAAAGATCTGTCAGGAGAGCTGGAATTATTCTAAAATACCAGGCATCAGTTCAGGTTGAGTTTCATCAGTTTTTCTCCCTTTGGTGGACTGTGTTTCTCTTCCACACTTTTTATCACACTCTACTTTTTCACACCCTCTGAAAAGGACCCTGAACCTCTGCATATTGTATGTAAGGTATAAAATCTTTGTTGAAAAGAGTATTGGTTTAGCCATGCTCAACTTCTATGCTTCCCAAACCTCTGCACATTTGGAACTATGGCATGCATAGAAGATATTTCTATGAAACTCTTGTAAAAAGATGAGATTTTAGCATTACAAGACATGAGCATTATGAACTGCAGACCAAGACAGCAAGAAATCATAATTAGCAAACTTGTAATTCATTTTCAGGAGAAGACTGATTTGGAAATATTGATTGTTAACAAGGTTCTCAAAGACACATCTTACTCTCCCAGTTATATCTCTTTTGACTTCTGCTTATAACTTCCTCATGGCTTCTGATAGATATCACATCTGTTACAGATTGTCAACATGTTAGTTTGTAGCCAATTGATGTATGGACTGTAACTAGAATGCCTTCATTCAAAAAAAAAAGTGGGTGGCTGACAGGTACTGCCATATCATTAAGTCAGCCTATAAAATTCCTCTTGCCCCTGAAGAGATATCAAACAGTTGCATCAGATACTGTAGGAAAGTGCTTGAACCTAAAATAATTTTCAAAAAGTCTGCTGTTTCTCAGAAATTTCACATTTAACAACAAGTGATGTTCAAGGATCTGAAAGATTATCTAGTGTTCTGGCAAAGATTATGGTGTTTGAAACACTTCCATCAGAGTCCCAGTCTTAGCTCTGCTACTCACTGGTTGTGTGATTTGAACAAGTTGCTTGGCTTCTCTTTACCTCAGTTTTCCCATCCAATAAAGTGGGAACAATAAAAGCAGTTCTGGTGGTTATGAGATTCCTGAAGTGCAGGGGAATGAGTAATGTGCTCTTGAGAAAGGTTGAAGCAAAGCAGATCCCTTGCACCAGAACTACAATTCAATAATTGTTGTAGGGTAAGAAAGTACAGAGGCATCTTAAGAGTGAAGGGATTAGGATTGTTATTTCATTCCTGAAAGAACTCTCAGAGCACTGGTCAGGAGTAATTTCTCCTGCTCTATAATTATCCAGCCTTTCCAATGTTTAGCAATTAAACCTTAATTAGAGATTTTAGGAATTGTGGTCTAAAGTAGAAGCTACCCTCAGTAGTCTGATGTTTTCAAAGACTACAGGGAACATTCCTTCATTGCTGGGATATGCCACTGGCCATACACTAGACGTCTGACACAGGTTGGTCATTTTGGCTAGTCACCATTCAGGCTTGTATTTCTCTGTCTGTCAATAAAATCTAAATCACTTTTTCTACAATTAGACAGATGATAAATATTTTAGGCTTTACAGACCGTATAATCTCTGTCTCAACTATTCAACCCTGTTGTTGCAATGCCATACATAAATAAGTGGAAGTGGCTAATTATTCCTATAAATCTTCATAAAGAAGGCATAAGGCAAGATTTGTTCTACAGGACTGCAGTCTTCAAACTTCTACTCTAGAATATCTCAAGAATTTGCCACACTTTAGTAACGCTAACATATCTACTTCATAATATAGGTTTTCCATTCTCAATAGTGTGGAAGGTAGTAAAATCTATCAATGTGTCAACACTATTTTTTTCATGTTTAAGCACATTGGTGCTCATGTGTTTCATACAGACTGGCTGAAATTCTCTGTGATGCATTTTCAAATGTCTGATTATTGTCTTGGGATACTTGGAAAAATCACCATCAAACTCTCTTTGCTCATCTCATTTCTACTTAGCACTTGATACTGTTATCTTTCTTTTTGCTGTATGAAAGGTGTCTTCACACTTGAGACATTCTTCTTTGGCTGCACTAAGTAGAACAGACCAAACAGGACTTGGAGTCAGGAAAAAAGATCAAAGTGTGAGTTGTTTCCCCCCAAAGACCCTAGATCTATGTTTGGCCTTCTGATTAGATATTCTCACATTGCATTGAAACACTAAGTCTTAAATGTAATGTGAGGCCTTGATTGGACCATAAAAAATAAAAAAGACACCAGTGAAAAAACTAAGAAAATCTAATAGTATATTTAATAAGGATGCAGCAATCTTAATTTCTTTCTTTTGAAAAATTTATTGTGATTACATAAGATGTTAACAGTAGGGCAAAGTGAGTGAGGGCTATATAGGAACTCTGTACTACCTTTGCAATATTTCTGTGAATCTAACATCACCCAGTACATAGTTTCTTGGGAAAAATGGTCACCCACTTAACTGATCTCTCACCCTAAGCGCTCCTGTTACATTATCAGGTGTCAGAGATCTCTTTTGTGATGATATCATTTGAGGTAGAACATCCATTATGCCACTCCTCTAGATCAGTCTCAACTCCTACATTACTTCCCTGAAATCATAGACATATGCTAGGGAAGCTTCTGGAGTACAGGAATGCTGTATTATATTTCTCTCTGACTCAAAACCTCTCAGAAAATTGATACTTAACACACAGAGAGAGCAAAGAATGTGTGAAGAGTCTCTTGAATTGTGAGTAAGAAAATCGAAAGTCCTCTTGGTTGGTTCTTGATCTAGAGGTCATAGCTATTATAGTTGGAAAAGAGCAAAAAGTGATTTTTTTGGGTTGAACCCTCTTCAGGAAGATATGTACACTAAACTTTTTCTAAAGCATGGTCTGATCAATATAGGAGTTGAAGAGAAGAGCCAGATAGGATGACCAAACAAATAATACAAAGGCCTCTAGTTTTCATTGTCTATATTTAATGTGAGCTGAAGTTATTCACTCCTAAGAGCTAAGTGTAAGGTCTATTACAAACTAATATTACTAGGGACAGGGAAAAACCAAGTGAAGTGCAAGAGAACCTGAATGAAAGAGTGGGATCTATAAGGGGGCTATGATTAATAGTGATATTTCTGCTTCATATATTTAGATCAAAATCATTTTACATACTCACAAGTAGTAACATAAAAACAATTGCAAGTAAAAAAATTAAAAAAAATTTTTGTGGGTGCACCATTTTATGTGCAAAAATGCTTTGATTTAGCTATTATACTCCATGTGTACTATGTGAGTCTGGTCATCCCTCAAAATCTCCTATGTCAGTAAGAAAAACAAAGGATTGAAGGCAGAAAAATTGGGGGGAATCCAGTTTGTGCTGTATATATTAAACAGATGGTGGTTTAGGCTCAAAGAGTCAGCTAACACACAAAAAGGAAAAACAAATGTCATTCATTCATTTATTCAACACATTTTTTAAGATTTAACTATTTGCCAGGTATTCTATGTAGTGAATGAAGATAGACAAAAACTTCCCATCATCATGGGAGTTATAATGATGATAAACAAACACATATATATACAGCTCTGAAATTAAAAAAAAATCTAAGATAAGGGAATAGTCATGATGATGGGTGTAGACACTGACTCAGAATTGTTGCACTTGCTTTAGACTCAAGGTGAAAAACCTAATATTTCAAGAAATTCATTAGTGAACAAGTGATACTAAGGACAAATGCTAGTTGTAGGCCTGACATATGCTCTCCATTTTCATTTGTGCCTTATTGGATATGAAAGATTAGCATGTATTGGTATGGATTAAAGTCCTAAAAGAGGCTGAAGAGCAGTGGCCTGCTTTACCTCTGCTTGAGTGTGTGTTACAGCAATGTGTATATATTCATTGAAATGTCTGGACTTTTGAAAATATCTTTTTCTATACTAACTGTGCCTTATGATTCTTGGGTGACACATGTTGTTTCTACTTTTCTGATAACCTATAACCTGAATTCAAGAGACAGGTTAGAAGAAAATAAACAAAAAAAAGAGAGGAAATTCCATAGTAAAGTTAAAAAGTCTTAAAATAGGCATGTAGTTTCCAGCTCCAGAGGCTCAGACTTTAAATATGACTCCTATTAGACCAAGACCCAAAACATTATGACAATATTTAGCACAATACTTGACATAAAGCCTGTGTAGATACTTGAATGAATGCATTCATTGAACTAAGGGCACAATGAAAAGAGTAAGTATAAACAAAATTATAAATGGCTTCCCATTATCTGACTTTTTCTCTGAACACAAATTCCCACTGTAGATTTTTGCATCGTTTGAAATAGGGTCACTCACAAGCAGTTAATTAAACCTTCTTCCCTTCAAAGCCATTCTAATTAAATGAGGTCAGTTCATTTTTCTTACATTAAGCAACTAGTTAATGGGCCTAACTGACTTATAAGTCAAAGCAATGTGATCTTGTTTCATTCATTTTCTTTCAGGATCTTGGTCTTCATGGAGCTAAAAGCAACCTCAAAATTGCTGCACTTAATTTAAAGATGAAAGGAAGATATTTTTCTCCATTTTTCAGTTGTTTGATTCAAAGGCTTCAGGATATCAGACTAAATATGTAGCTGTTATCTTTCTTTCTTTAAGAAATTTCTTCATAAATTATAGCCTTCACCATGATGCTTGAATTACTTACTTGCTTTGAAACTCTTATCATTTATATTTTTTTCAAATTTTAATTAGAAAAACTATATTCAGTTCAAGCTGTACAACAACAAACAGTGAATAGGACAAAAACTTTGTTTCATTTATAGGCCACATATTAGGAAAATATGAATATTTCAATCTAGACTCCTTAAAATGCATTTTGTTGTTGTTTGTTTGGTTTGGGCTTGAGAGAGATTCATTACATAGTGCAGATTGGCCTTAAACTCACTTATGTAGCTCAGGTTTGCCTGAAATTCATGACAATCTTCCTGCTTCAGCCTCCTAAGTGCTGAGATTACAGTTGATGCCACCAAACCTGGCTTAAAATGGGATTTGTAGGGCTCTCCTTCCCACTTTTTCTCTAGAGAAGAGAGTGAATTAATTTTAGTACATGTTTTCCTTCTTGGCAAATGCAGAAATTATTAATCATCCTCTGAGGAGAAGGTCATGTGGTTTCCTTGAATTGTACTTTGCTTTCACATTTGGCTGTTTGATAAAACTTCCCTTGGAGACTTTTGGATGAAAACATCATCTCTCTAAAATGACTTTGTTCATCTGTTTTGGTTGTAACACAAGGATGTAATTAAGATATTTTTGAAATGACCTATAGCCTATAGTGACTGTAAGACTGGTTTTCAGGTAAACCCTCCAAACTATTCCTTTTTTCTCCTCAGGAGTTCCTTCAAAACTGCCTAAGTGTTAACTTATTCTGTTTTCTTTTAAAGCACTGCAAATAATCAGGAGTCTCAGAGTCTTTATCCAACTCCTTTCTTTACTCTCCTGAGAACATGGATAGGTCCTAAATTCTTAGGCTACTGGCTATAGAACCCTAGATCAGAAAGGAATCTTAGTGATTATAGACTCCAATCATCTTATCTTAGAATAGGGAAACTGAGGCTCAAAGAAGTGAAATCACACACAAAGTCCCACAGCAACTCAGTGTTGGAGCTAGGATTTTAAAGCAAGTTTTTTGATTCTTTATCTAGTGTACTGTGTTAATCAGTGTTTTGCTACCATGACAAAATATGTGAGAGTAATAATTTAGGAATGGAAAGGCTTATTTTGCCTCATGATTGAGGTTTCAGGCCATAGTCATCTAGCTCCAATGTTTTTAGGTCTGTGGCAAAGCAGAAACAACATGACACAAGGGCATGGGAGAGGAAATCTGCTCACTTTATGGAAGCTAGGAAGCAGAGAGAAAGTGAAAGAGCCAGAGAAAAAGAAAATATTATACCTAAGGTGATGCCTCCATGAGTCACTGCTTTCAACTAATCCACATCTCCTAAGTTTCCATCGCTTCTCAATTATACTATCAAATTTCAACCTTACTAATGGATTCATCCACTGATGAAGTTAGAACCCTCAAAATTCCAATCACCTTACAAAAAATGCATCAGCTGGCAACTGAGTTTAAACATGCACTTATACAATCCTCTCATCAGTACTTAGTTTTACAAATAACTTCTGCATTGTTAGGCTCTTGGCAGGCTAATAGCTTTGCTGTAGAGATCCACTGTGTTCCAATAGTGGTTTCAACAGAAGGAAAGGCTCCTGCTTTTTCCCACTTTACTCAAATTTAGACAGACAGGTTAGGATTTTCCTCCTTTATCAGCTATTTTATTAAAGATATTTTTCTAAGCTAAGACATATTTAGGATTAGTAAGTAGGCAGAAATAGATATTCTCATTCAGAGTCCTTTGTTATATTTTATGTTGTCATAGAATGGTGTTTATTTTCTCATAATGTATATTTATCTCTGTGCATAATTACAAAGTGAGGTTTGATAGGTAGACAGAAGAATAGGCAATCACACACACACACAGTTTTGTGCTAGATTACTTGGTTTCAAAACTTTGTTTCCTCTGCAGCAGCAAGCAGAAACACTGAAATGACATTCAGGATTTGGACGCAGATTTATTTTCTTTGATGGGTACTATTGGGATCATACCTAGAATATCAGGCCCTGATCTCTGGTGGTGTTGGGCCTATATAGGATATATAGGATAAGCAAGGAGGAAGTACAGAGGCAGACTGGCCCATCAATTGGAGACTTGTTTATACAATGTGCATCATATGACCAACTATGCACCACAGTGACCAGCCATTTCTAGGAGACAGAAGCAACCAGAACTGGAACAGGAACTATTATCTGGGAAACTATGAAGCTGAAATATACTAGCTGTGGTGCAGGAGCATTTTCTGCTACATCTCTATGCATTAATTCTTTGACTTTGGGCAAGTTGCTTGACCTCTCTATGCCTTGGTATTTTATCCTCAAAATTTTCAAAATGTCATCTGCCTCAGTCTCAGTTATAGTGTAATCAGTTTAAAATGGATCTCATAAAGATATCTGGAACCTATGCTTGTTGTTCACCAACCTCCAGCCTTGGTGATGCAGGCACACAAGAATGGCTGGTATAATTTACCACAAAGATAACCACATATCTGGCCCCAGATTCAGAGAAATTGAAAGGACATCCAGCAAAAGCTGAAGGAACTGCATCTCCAACCCGTCTCCATGACCATCACTTGAAGCAACACTTAGCTGCATGATGTATTTCAAAGTATTGAAAATGGCTGCTTATTCACTTTCATTGCTTGAATGTCATTCAAATTTCTCTTTTAGCTGACCCTAACTTGATACCACATAGTGAAAGTAATTCTGAAAAGCACAGTTACAAATTACAACTGGTTTGACACAAAGTCAGTACTCAGTGTCTGGCATATAAGTACATACTTGTTAGCTCTTATACTTGCTAGTATGTATGATATGTGATCTGTATTTTTTCTTCTATTGCATTACAAGCACTCTGAGAGGAGACAATGTGTATGGTTTTATGTACCATGGCATCTTCAACACCTAGCCGAATGGCCAATATATGGTGGAAATTCATGAAATATTTTTTGAATGAATAGAAAGGAAACTTGAAGGAAAACAAAATGGAGAAATTGTCACACTTACAAAATAATCTCCACCAAGTATTTATAACATTAGAGGGTAATAAAGAGAGATGCATAAGACCTGATCTCTGCTTTAACTGAACAGTGGAGAATTGGACATTGGAGTTAGCAAGAATCTCAGTGCACTAAGTAGTTTGAGCCTGACAAGAATGGTGATAGCAGAACTACCTGTCAGGGTAGTTTCCAGCAGAAGAATTTACTTGTAGTGACTATTTTCCATCTGTCCCTCTAGGTGCTGTCACTTCCTTTCTGCACTCTGCTATATACCCAAAAAGTCTGACCTTTGATTACTATGTTAATGATGTAGGGATGTTCTTATCACTAGTATGTAGAGAGATTAATGATGATAAAAATGGTGATAATGATGTTAGCAATTAACAATTATTGAACTTTTACAATATGCCAGGCACATTCCCTACCTACTCTTTATAAACAGTATCTTTTCTTCCTGCAGTATTTGGAGTTGAACCCAGGGTCTTTGCATTGAGAAAAATCTCCAACTCTTAAAATTCCTTTTTAAATTTTGATACTGGACCCTTTATAAGTTGCTCAAGCCAGGCTCAAGCTTGTGATCCTTCCACCTCAGCCTTCTAGAGTGCCAGTATTATACGTGCTGAGTATCACACCTGGGGTTACACATATATTAAAGTTTTCCAAGAGTTCCTATAGAATCACTATTGTTATTATCTTCATTTTACATATGAAGCAACTTGGAAAAATGATTAAACATTTTACTCAAGGTGCTGGAGCTATAGTTGAGCCTAGGGATGAATGACGTCAAACTCTGTATTCATAATTTCTGTGAGACTGCCTCTATTTCTTATACCACTGTCTTTTTTTACCTCTAATCTTCGAATGGTCATTTGTCTTGAGGTTGATATTATCCCCTCAGAAATGTTACAAAGGATTTAATGGCCTTATTTATGATCATAAAAAAACTGCCTTCATTCACAGGCAGACCCTGAGCTCTCTGCCTAAAGTAATGGACCTGATAGGAATAGTCTTGCAATCCCTCTCCATTTGGACAGTAGATGATGAAAATGAAAGTCTGCAAACTTTGAAGTTGCCTTTGGAATTGCCCTTTACAGTTTCCCCGAGGAGGCCTTAGAATGAGTCACCAACTTTCCTGACTGCATTTACTGATCCTTGGAGAGGAAATGTTCTCTAGTCCTGACGCTGAACTTTTATGGCCTTTGCAGTGGTCCTAAAGCTTTGGGAAAATACATTTTGCCTTTAGAATAAAAAGGAAATATATCTTCAAAAAGCTCAAATTTATTTAGTGTGTTCAATTATCTTCTCATTTTTATAAACTCACTTATTATTTTTAAGTAAATGCCTGAGTTGGAAAGAACTTTAAGGTTGTAATCTTATCTTCTCAGCTTTCAAATGAGAAAAGTGCTGCTCCAAGAGCACAAAGGACTTCTTCTGGCCTTTAGACTGTTTGTCCTTTCCTGATCATTTACTATCCCTGGTTTACTTTTGTAAGTAGTGTGTAAACTCTTGAAGATAATGGCCTGTTCTATATTTTTGTATGTCCGTGAACTTATCAAAGGTGCTTGGTAAGCAGTGGGTTCTCTGTGAATGTTTCTGGATTAAACTTTTGGGTTTTTTTTGTTTGTTTTGGCTGACTATAATGAGCCAAACAAATCTTCCTGCTTGAGAGCATTGACTGGGTTTGGACCCATCTTTCTCACTTTAATTTCATTTGTTCCAATGGAGAAACCTGTTGAATTCCTTACCCTGAAAGGATGTTGCCTAATTATCATAAAATCTTCCCATAAGTACAAAGGAGTTAACAATGTCAGAAGCTGTATTAAGTATCTAAAAGTAGTGATATAGGGGAATGAATCTTGGTGGAAGACCTCCAAATGATATAAAGGAATGAAACTCCCGAACTACTATGTCCGCGAGTTCATGAACTCTAAAATCGAAGAATGAATTTTGGGAACAACGGAAGTAAAGAGTAGAATATATGTATTGAGAGAAACAAAGCTTCTGTCTGAAGATGGACAGAAGGGGGTTCCGAGAGGGTTGCCCCAGACTCTTGTCTTTTTTAGGGACATTTATAGAGTAAAACTATGGGTTCAAGGTGGGGGAAGACAGGGAACTCACAAAGCAGATGGGCATAAGGTGGGACATATCTATAGTTAGCCAATAAGATCAATAGCTCAGGTAAAATTGATTACATTAGGGACAAATAAGAAAGCAAGTCATCTAGGAAGCAGGCATTCTTGGAGCTGTGACCTTTCCCCTAGAGGGATGGGATAGTGACTCCATGGTGAGAAAGAGGTAATTAGAACATCAGTCCCCAGGATGTAAATGCATTTGTTTCATTCTTTGTCTTGAGGTCTGGGCCATAGCAGGAGGTGTCTGTCTCCCACACAGCTGCCAGTTTTCTGCACTGGCTAACCCTAAACCTAGCCCTATCTCACTGCCTATAATATTTTTGATTAACTCAGCTGCCTGTAACAGCAGGACATGCTCAAATACTGAGGTCAATTACCCTGAATACTCTAACATGAGTGGAAGTGTCTAGGCACCAAAGTTGGTGGGGTGATCCATCAAAAGTCAGTAGGCCCAAACTATAATTCAAGATAGAAGTATCATTATCATTCATGAATCTGCAATCATTTTAGTTGGCTGTGATGTTTTGGATATATGCTCCCTTTTAAACACTAGCATCTCTGCCCACAACCAGCCCAGTGTAAAGGTGAGTTTCTGTATTTTCCAGGGGTAGATGAAATAGAGTATACTAAACCACAGGAAGGAAAGGAATAATGAAGAATCTCTTTTATACTGATTGTTGACATATCATCTTCACCTTATTCTACTATTTTCTACTCTGTTATATAAATCACTTGCTTATATTCCCAGATTTCTCAAAAGTAATACCTCCTGTATCATATAGGAATCTTTAAGAGAGTAAGTGCTTTTCATCAGTGGTTACAGTGTACTTCAAATATGTCAAGGTCAGACAATTATAAATAATACACAGAAAGAAGAAGGGGATTAAAAACACCTAAACCATTAGAAATAGAGTTGAAAACCAGGTAAGAAGAGGGAAAGTGCCTTTGAAAAATCAAATCAGGCTGAAATGAGAACCAGCAGAGCCTCCTTCTATGTGACAATTGTGTTTATTTTAGGATGTACATTTTGCATTATCTATTTACTTTTTAAATGTATGCTGAATCTTAATACTTTATTTTGAAATAATTTTAGTAATCTACAGTTGTGGGAGAAAATACAGACATATTACTAGTATAGTTTACTTACCTTTTTCTAAGGACCTTTTTTTTTGGTACCGGGGCTCGAACTTGCAACTGTGTGCTTGCAAGGCAGGCGCTTATGCTGCTAAGCTAAATCCCCAGCCCTTTTCTAAGGATCTTATCTTGTAGAAGTAAAGAATACATCTCAACAGAAAATTTATATTGACATAATCCACCTCTCAAATTTCTTGTTTGGCATAATTTAGTTGTGTGTGTTTACTTCTGTGCAATTTTGTTCCATGAGCAGATTTATGTACCACAACTCTGGCTTAAGACATAGTACAGTTCCATAAATACAAGGGTCTTCTGTGTTTCCCTTTAATGACTGTACTTACCTCTCTCCTGCAATTTTCAACCATCCATTACACCTTGGAAGCACAAATCTGCTGTCTGTTTATGTACATTGGAAGATGCAATATAAAATCTTGTGATTGGTGTTTTTTTTTTTCACTCAGCATAATTCTTTGGAGTTGCTTCTATTAGCAGTGCATTGCTTTTTAGTTCTCAAAAATACTCTATTTTATGAATGTGTACACTGGTTTGCTTTACCATTTACCTGCTCATGTTTTGCTATTATGAGTAGAGCTTCTACGAATGTCTATAGTGGATTTTATGTGCACATGAATTTTTAACTCTCTGTAACAAATACATGGTCTTTCTGTGTTGTATGGTAGTTTCATGTTCAGTTTTATAAGAAATGGCTGAACTGTTTTCCAGAGCTGATATACCACTTGAATTCCATTCTGTCTTCTATGCTCCTCTGCAGAATTTGCTGTTGTCAGTGTTTCTAGTTGTTTTCATTTTTAATGTTCTGATAATCGCGTAGTAATATATTACTGTTTTAATTTTCATTTCTTTGGTTATTAATGACGTTGACCATCTCAAGTGTTTATCATATATATTTCCATTTTAGCGAAATGTCTTTTGCCCATTTTTTACCTGGATTATTTATATATTTATTTATTTATGTACTTTTACTGTTGAGTTTTAACAATTCTTTATATACTCTAGGTACTAGTCCTTTGTTGGAATAGGGATTGCAAATATTTTCTTCCACCTGTAACTTGTTTTTTCATTCTAACAGAGTATTTTACAGAACAAAGGCTTTTAATTTTGAAAAGACATTGATCAAATTGTCCTTTTGTGGACTGTGTTTTTGTAGATTGTTGGGAATAAAATTTTTCTTGCTCGTCCTTAGATCTTGAAAACATTCTTTTACTTTTTTGCTTAAATATTACAATTTGTAAATTTATGATTCACTTCTAGATGTTTTGTTTTCTTTTTTCTAAATATTTTCTGTATACAGTGAGACCAAGGTTCAATTCTACATGTAAGGATATCAAAGTACTCTAGCACCAGTAGTTGAAAAAGGTACCATTTCTCCATTGAATAGTTTTTGTATCTTTTTCAAAAATAAATTGTACATATGTTTGTGGGTCTATTTCTGACGTTTTTTGTTCTGTTTCATTGATCTATGCACCCTCCCAGTATTACAGTGCTGCCCTGATTACTTAGCTATATAGTTACCCTTTATAGCAAGTAAACTGATTTCTGATACTTTAATCTTTTTTGTCAAACTTATTTCAGCTATTATAAGCCTTATGCTCTTTAATGTAAATTTTAGAGTAAGCTTGTTCATATCTAAAACAAACTTATTAGGCATATGATAAGAATCTTTAAAAGACAACTTAAGTCAATTTTGAAAAACTGACATATTTATTATGTTGTTTTGTAATACATGAACATAGTATGTTTCTTCATTTATATAGATCTTGTTTGATTTCTTTCATCAGCATTTTGTATTTCCAATATGCAAATATTATATGTGTTGTTAAAAATCTACCATAGTTTTTTTTTAATTTTATTTAAAGAGGGGCAAAGCAAAACAGAAAAAGGGGTAGAAAAAATACAGAATTTCAAAAAAAATAAACAGTAAGAAATCACTATTTGATACATTACATATTCTCTTCTTGGATATAGTTGTTCAAGTTACAAAATTAAAGCATACAAAGTGGACATTCAAACAGTGAGCCTGCAAACAGTTCTGTTCACTGACACAACAAAAACTTAGTAACATGGTTATCAGTCCTACACACTTAAGTATACATACAGTTATCTCTTTCAGAGCACTTTCTTTTCCTCCTCTTGCTTTTTTAAAAAATTGTTTTATTTAAAGAAAAAATTTTGAAATGGAAAGACGGTAGAAACAATACAAAATCTCAAAAACAAAACAAAACAAAACAAAAACAAAAAAACAGTAAAAATCACTATTTGATAATTATATACTTTCCTCTTAGATGCAGTTGTTCAAGTTACAAAACTAAAGTCCACAAAGTAGACATCCAAACAGTGAGACTGCAGTCAGTTTTGATCATCCATCCAACTAAAACTTTAGCAACATGGTTATTAATTCCACACATTCAAACATACATACAGTTATATCCTTTAGAATATTCTCTTTTCTTTTTTTCCTTTACAATAACTATAATCCATTCTCTTAAACTACTTAGAAGTTCTACACATGTATAAGTCTCTACACATATACCTAGCCTTTCTGTATTAGAGGGAGAAACAAATAAAAACAAGTCAGCAATACAAATTCCTAGAGAAACACAAGATGAAAAGAACATACAAAAACATAACATTAGGTGATCTACAGTAGTAACTATGATGCCTCTATTTATTTTCAATAAAATTGTCTATATCTTCAAATATAATATAAACTTAGCATTACTTTACATTATTAATAAAATCTAAACATTGGAGACATTATAGGACTTAAAAGGCAGATAACAATCAAACCAGAATGGGTATCCTATTGAATCCTGTCATCTTCAGAGTAGTTGCCCCTACTCTCAGACTCGACACTCTCAAGCATACCAGATTCAAATAAAATCAGTCAAGATAAAACAGTGATATAATCAATCTTCTCTGTTTTATCTCTGCCATGGTATTTTTCTGTTGTTACTTGTTTATTTTCTCCTTCATTTCACTGTCTGCCCCTTTCTTTGAGGCCTTTCTACCATTATTCCTGGAACCCTGGTGGTTTTCTTCTCTCTAGAATGTCCTTCAGTATTCTTTGCAGGGTTGGATTGGTGGTCACAAACTCCACCAGTTCCTCTTTGTCTTGGAAGTATCTTGTCTCTCCATTAATTTTGAGAGACAGTTTTGCAGGGGACATCATTCTGGGTTGGAGGTTATTTTCTTTTAGGGCTTGGAATATTTCACTCCAAGCTCTTCATGATTTGATGGTTTGCATTGAGAATTCCACTATGATTTTGATGAGTTTTCCTTTATAGGTAATCTGTTTCTTTTCTCTGACCACTTTTAATATTCTGTTCTTGTGATGGATTTCTGGGATCCTGATTATTATATGTCTGGGTGTAGATTTGTTTGGGTTGTAGCTGGCTGGAGTTCTATATGCCTCATTTATCTGAACTTCACTTCCATTACCTATGTTTGGGAAGTTTTCCTTAATTATTTTTGTGAATAGACTTTTTATTTGTTGCTGCATCTTCATTCACATATTGTATTCTTAGGTTATAAATCCTCTTGTCATCTTCTAGCCCTTGTATCATTGCTTCCTGGTTCCTTGTTATTTTTAAGAGATCCTTCCTTTCACAATCATACTTTGCAAATCTATCAAGTTGTGAAAGTTTGTCTTTAGATTCTGTTAAATGGTTTTGCAAGGTTTCAATGCAGTTTTTAATTTCCTGATATTCTCTTTGGATCTGTTTCACATATTCTAGGTTTTGTTTATGTTCTTCATCAAAGGCTTCTCTCCTTTCTCTGGGTTCCTCTATTCTTTAATTTGTGTCTACTAGAGGATTACCCAGGACTTCTTTTATTTCAATAACTATAATCAATTCTCTAGTTATTTTCAATAAATGTATCTTCTTATATCTTGCTTCACCTGAGTTAGAATTTCAGATTTAAATTCAACAATGAGGTCATGGATGTATTTCTTTATTTCCAATGAGCCTGTCTCTGACAGTACAGGTTTGCTGCTCTCAACCTCCTCTGTATTTACCTCTGTTGAACTCACTTTTCCTGGTTTCGCCATTGGGGACCTTTTGCTCTTTCTCTGTCTTGTCATGATTTTGGCCCCCTTCAGACGGGTGGGTGATGGAGGCCTTTGGGCCTTTCGTTTTTCTTACAGTTTTTTTGCTGCGCACTTGCTTGGGAAGTACCGCCCCTCCGTCTGCAGCTGATCTGTGAGTTGCATGCTGAGAGCTGGCTCCTTCCCCTATGCCAGTCAACCAGTTTATGCTTCAACAGGTTTGTGTGTTCCCTGGGGATGCCACTGGCCCAGAAAAGCCTCGTCCCTGGCTATTGGGTTTCAACCAGGGGCGTGGCCCTGCCCGAGCAGATCCCACCAATCTGCTTTGGACTAGGAGTCATCAGCAGACACTGCCTAAGGCCGCAATTCAAGCCGGCCCTGCTCAACTCCAAAATGTCACCCAGCCAGTCCTCCCGATTTGGAGATTCCAGTTCCCGTCACTCACCAAAGTTCGCACACCTCGAATGGCTGTTTCCACTCCCCATTTCAGGGCCTCCTCCAGCTGAGGGTCTGGAGCTCACAAAGCCCCACTCTCCGCAGGCCCACAACTTCAGCTCGATCGTGAGTCACCTGACTTTAAGATGTTCCGGTACAGAGATCAGGGCTCACCCAGCTCCAGCCCTCTGTCCGTGCTTCTTTTTCTTCTTTCTTTTTTCTTTTTTTTTCCCCTCAGTTTCTTCCTGGGTATAAAGTGAGAATTCCTCTCTTTTTGTCTGTTTTTCTCCATGTTGCCAGGTTCCAGCATCTGAGTTGTTTTTATTTTTTTTCCCTCAGAGAAGCTCTCTTATCGTGCTGCCACTCATTTGGCCATCTTGCCTCCTCCCAAAATCTACCATTGTTTTTAATTTTCACTGGAGCCAGTGTAAATTCCACTGTTATTGTTATTTTTGGTTTCCATGTATTCATTCTTTGTATATAAGTGTAGTTCATTCTTATGTGGTGATCTCGTATTATGTAAACTTGGTGATATCTATTTATTTTCATTTCTCTCCCAGTGCTAAGCCTTACAAATCCAATATCCTATCTTGGAGATTAGTAGGATGGAGGAAGAGTCCCTCTGACAAGTGTGCTTACAGCAGTGTGATACAAATAAATTGACATAAGGGAGTGGATATGTTTATTAAATTGCCATGAAAGCTCTATAAACAAAAGTTATTGGATTTTTTTGCACAAATTATACTCACCCCAAACATCTTTTAATAGTTGAATTTCTTATACAAGGTATTAAAAATTCATTTCCAAGTTCTAAAAAAAGTAATTTATGACCTAAGAAGTCAAAATGAGAGCTCTTAATATCTCAGGGGAAATGTTCAAATTATACAAAAACATTTTATCTTTAAAAATGGGGCATACATAAAATTATTTTAGAAAGACATCTACACAAAATTTGAATCAAACTTATTAATGCAGGTAAATGTAGCTAGGTTGATCATTCTGAATAGTTTATTTCTTAGATATACAGTGTGATTAAATTTTAGTTTGTATGTTCATAGTCACACAAGTGCATGTAAACATACACACTTAGCCCTTTACAATTCAGTGTGTGAATTGATTTGCATTAATTACAACATGAGGAACGTGTACCAGCAGTCAGAAGGACTTTCCACTTTTGAATAAGGGAGTAATGACTGAGTGCCCAGTGGTACTTATAAATATAATTATTTTTCCAGTTTTGATTGGAAGTCTTATATCTACAATGTGTTGGAATATACTATGGAAACAGCCAATTCAATGGGAAAAAATCCTGGCTGACCATGCACTGATAAGATAGTGCATCAGAGGAGGGCAGGATGATTAGATGGTGCACTAATCATCTGGGGCTTCTCAGATGTCATTCTTAGATGTAGGTGACAGTTTTAAATTGCTTACACATTTTTTTACTGCACTGATTTGAATGTTGTTTGCACAGGGTTAATATTGGCAGTTCTCTGTACACATTTTTAAACTCTCATTATTAACTTTGTGTTCTTCTGAAAGGCAGGGGAAAAAGTCATTTTAAAGGCACATCAGGATGTTTTTGTCTTTACATCCCTAGAAATCAGAGATTAAACCTTGTTAGGACATGTTTTATCCTCAGTGACAATGTAAAGCAAAAATTAGTTTGCAGTAGTTTTATCTATACATTTTCTCCAAGTCTGTTCAAATCGCTACTACTTGTGGCTATTCTTATACCTGAAAATGTGAGTGTTCAGTCAAGTGACAACATCCTATAAGGTGGAAAAATGATAATTCCTTACTTTTCTGAAATTCTTCCTAAGTATTGGCCAAGCTGAAATTTTACCATCACTTACCTGTTTTCTCTCATCCAAAGTCAGAAACTTTTGACTATACACTCCTTTCTGAAACATGTGCCTTTTTAGATCTCATGATAGCATACTTTTTGTGTTGTTTTTTGCCTTTCACACAGTGTTTCTTTTCTGCTCCTTTACTGGCTTTCCTCATTCATTGTATCTAAAGTTTGGATTCCCTGGAATATAATTTCAACTTTCCTTGTCTTCTCCATCTGTACTCTTTACATAGGCTATCTCACTTAATTTTATGATTTTTGTATCATTCTATGCTTGATTCCTAGATTTACATTCCCCTAGTACTTCAGACACCTGTATCCCATTGACTTCTTGACATCTCTTGAATGTTCAGTAGATAACACAAATATGATTCTCTTATAACATGTTTTAGTTTATGTAACTTTATACTATTCTCTTTGCCCTTGGTCAAACTTATCTGTTCATTTTATAAAACTTTTTGTCCCATTTTATACCATTGCCATTTACCCAAATACTCAATGGTACAATCCAAAAATAATCATTTTCTCTTAAAATTCCCATTTAATCTATCATCAAATTATCTCAGTTTTACTTTTAAAGGCACATCCCTCATATGTATACTTTCCTCAAGCTTGGCAATTACCACTATATTTCAGGTTAATAAGCACTACTTTCCTGAACTATGGAACTATTGCACTAAATCTCCTTAATACTTTTTTGAATTCTTTTCATACTTTCCTTCATGAAGACATCTGTTTTAAATGTAGGTAATCATTTTAGATTTCTTTGGATCTTTCTGATGCAATGATTTGAATGGTCTTTGAATGTGGTTAATATTGGCAGTACTCTGTACACATTTCGTATTTCTCTTTGTTGATTTGTGCTCTGCTTTGGAGTGGAGAACACTAGGGCTAGTCTTTTGTCAGATAACTATGTCAGTTCATGCTTAAACTCATTTAATGATTACATAAACTCTCTAATCTCAACTTGTGTCACTCTAAACCTCTTGCACTAGTTCACCAAGTTCCAGCTGCATTATTTTCTTTTCACTATCATCTTATTCCAAATATAGCCTTCTTGGAGATCTTCCCTGATCCCCACCCTATCTAAAATAGCTCTTTCATATACCACTATGGTCAGTATATCCCATTATCTGAATGATAATTTTCTTCTTTATGATTGTGAAAGCAGTTGAATTTATAATTGAGAAAGTGTTTTGAGATGAACAAAATTGTTTTAAAATGGATATTATATCTCACATTGTCTCTCTAGTGTAATAAATAACAAGAATGGACAGAATAATGGTATCCAAACTATAATAGATATAATAGAAATTGTAAAAGAGAAGGGGAAGGAAATTGCTTTAAAGGATATAACGGTATGTTTAGTGTATAAAATAGATGACCATATTACCGAACTTTTGTTAGATCATTGAAAAGAAGAGTTTGTACTGTCAAAGTTTGTCTAGCTGCTTTTTATGCTTTGATTTTATAACTTAACAACTATTGTTAAGTTGACAATATGTAATGTATCAACTAATGATTTTATGATGTTAATTTTTTTGAACTCTGTATTCTACTTTTCTTCTTGTTTTTTCTATTTTATCTTTTTAACAATTTTCTTTTCTTTTCTTTATTTCTTAAAATAAAGTTTAAAAAAATAAAATGGATATTATAAATTTATGTATCACAAATATTATCTCACATTTGTGAGAAGGCAGTTTCCTTGTCACTCAAATTTCATGACTTAGATTCCACCCATGTTCATGGTCAACAAGATCTGGATAGATTGGAGTAATGACCTATGAAGCAATGGTTATTCTTAATATATCTTTACCAGTAGAAATGCCTTTTTGTAAATGTGTATTCTGTCAAACTTCAGTAAATGAAACTGTTAAATAAAATTGCTCTGATGAAGCAGGTGTTAGGGTGGTTATGGTGCCCAGTCAGTCTTTCACCTAAAATCTTCTCTAAAGGCCCCTAAGACTCACCATGGGAATCCTTCAGGCTCTAAAACATGTCTTAATCTATTGGTTTCAAGACACAAATGGATAGAATGCAGTCACAATACCAGGTCTTCTTTCTGTAGCTTATGCTTAAATATATACTTAACAATTGTAATGGACATGAGAGATTCCATACAAATTGACCCCATTGATTTACATGACTGAAAACATGCCCCATTAAGATAGGTATTAAACCCAGGACATGGTTCAATTAACTGAGAACAGGGCTTGTGGCATAGAAGTCATAGATTAAATCAAAGTATCCACGCAAAGCCAAGAGAAATTGCCCTTGAAATTAATGGTTGATCTTATTATTCCAAACTGCTATTGTTGATGAGTAGTTCAGTGAAAGAGGTCACCAAATAATTGTTAGAGAATTTGTTTGTGTTCCTCTGTTTCTTGATAAATCACTAGTGTTTATACAGATGATGAATATTGCCATGTTATGAAACAGGACCTACTGTGAGTGGCAAAATGCTTGATCTGAGAGGCCTCATGATTAATTAAACTCATATTGTTCAGCTTGCAGCAGCATATCATTCCAAAAGTGGGTAGTGGTGAGGTTAATTTCTCAGATTTGTCAGTTTAATTTTTAGTAATTGATTAAAAAAATAAGATCCTTTAGCTCTCTGCTAAAATTGTTTCCATGAACTACAATGATATTCAATGAAAAAGGCCATTTGTTGAGAAAGAAAAAGTCAATATAACTCTCACCTACTTGAACTGCTACTCAAATCAAAGGAGAAAGGCAGCTTCAGTATCAGTTTTACTAGATGAAATCCTGTTAGCCACTGAAAAACAGGTTAAATTATCAGAAATGCTGAATATGTATGATGTGAAGACATTATCATAAATAATCTAACCTAATTTCAGGTCAGATTGACCTAAGGAGCACAGTTCAACTGTATTTGAAAAACTTTGAGAGAGGCCTTTTTTGTAGCCTCCTTCATGAATTCTTCAGGTGTAGTATGACCCAAGCCCCAATGTAATATCACAGCCTAAAGAACTGTACTAGGTAGGTTTTCTAGGTAGGTTCCAAGATATTTTGTTGTTCTTAGAACATTCTCAATAGCAAAATAACCCTCCAGGTCAGACTGTTTACCAAAATGCATGCTATAGTTTAGATCTCTCAGAAGCCTCACATGTTCAGAGGTGAGACTTATGGAAGGTGATCAGAACTTGGGGATAATATAAAAGTATCTTACTCATTGTTAGGAAGTAGCACCAGATTGGAAGAGGTGGATCACTGGAAATGTGACCTGAAAGGGTGTATCTGTTCCCCTGGCTCCTCCTTTCTCTCTCTTTCCCTGGCTACCATGGGTTGAACACTTTATTCTCTCTGCCATCCTGTTACTGCCTTGGAGGCAGCCAATCATCAACTAAAACTGTGCAGCCAAAAATATTTCTCCTCCTTTAAGGTAGAGGTATTGAATATTTTGTCCAAATGCTAGGAAAAATGACTGAAGCGACACATCTGAAGAAAGAAGGTTCAGTGTAACCATGTACTATACTTTTTTCCCTACTATCATTCATAGGCAGTGCTACTGTCTTTTAAATGTCCAGGCAAGTTTGGAAATATGGATTTTGGTGTTTTTGGAGAGATTGGTCAGAAACAACTACACATTTATTCTTTTTGCATCCCTATTTTTTTTTTGTCTTTTTGAGACAGGGTCTCGCTATGCAATTCAGGCTGCCCTTGAGCTCATTTTGTAGCCCAGATTGGTCTCAAACTTGCAAAGATCCTCCTGCCTCAGCCTCTCGAGTGTTGGAATTACAGGCATGAGCCTAGCCTTGCATCCCTATTTCTAAGGCAAGTTTCTGCCAGCATGTTCTTAAACCTGATTTCATTCTCATCTCTTGTTTTTAAACAGCCCTATTGAAATATAATTGACATACCATAAAATCTACCCTTTAAAACCTTTCAGCTCAAAGATTTTTAGTGTATTTAGTTGTGACATTACCATTATGATCTACTTTCAGAACATTTTCATCATATCCTAAAGAACCACACACCTGTTAGTAGTTACTTCCTGTTTCCATTCCCCTACCCCAGAAGTACAACAGATTTGGTAATTTTGGAAAGTCTACACTTCTTTGATGCATTCTTTTCTCAAAAGTGCTTTCATAGACATTAGGGTAATTCTTGATTTTCTTTCAAAGCTACCTTAGAATGTTTGAATTCTTAGAGATTGTTATCAATATAAGCCAATGATAATCATTTCATGCTATTTTTTTTACTTTTTTATTTAAAGAGAAAAAAACAGAAAAAGGGTAGAAATATAAAAGAATTTCAAAAAAGATAAACAGTAAGAAATCACTAGTTGATAAATTACATATTGTCCTTTTAGAAATAGTTGTTCAAGTTACAAAATTAAAGCATATGAAGTGGACATTCAAGCAGTGAGACAGCAAACAGATCTGTTCAGCAATCCAACAAGAGCTTAGAAGTATGGTTATCAGTCCTACACACTTAAATATACATGCAGTTGTATCTTTTATAGCACTGTCTATTTCTTTTCTTTTTTACAAGAGCAATTACACATTTAAAAAATTTTAGTTAAAGAGAAAAAATCAAAACAGAAAAAAGGGTAGTAACAACACAGAATTCTAAAAGTCATGCTATTTTTTCTAATTTGTTCCTCTTAAATCCTTCCTCCTGTTTTACGTGAGAAGCATTGTAGGATAGATGTTAAGAATATATTTGTAGTTAGGCCTGTTATAATCTCAACTCTGTCATTTACAAAGTTTTTGATCATAGATAAAGTTATTTACCTCTCTATATCTATGTTTCCTCACATACACAAAGGGAATAGAAATGGTACTTCACAGAGTTGTGAACATTAAAAACTGGGTGCATTAAAAAACACTTGGAATAGTGCCTTGCATATGTTAAATGTATGTATAATGATCATATTTTTTTATTTATTTGGTAGTGTGTATTTAACCCAGAGTCTTCACACTGAGTTATAACCCTTTTCTTAAAATATATATATTTTTAGACAGGATCTAGATAAGTTGCCAAGCTTCCCAGGCTTGACTTGAACTTGCAATCCTCCTGCCTCAACCTTCCACAGTTCTAGGATTATAAGCATAATTTTTATAATTCCTAAATCACTTCATATCATGTAACCTTGATTATGTAGGAACATGCAGATATGGTAGGTTCTGTGTGATCTGGATCAGCAATTGCATGAATGTTGAAAATATTGATATATAAAGCACATATACATTTTTCTTGTACATTACTACATTTTCATTATATCATCCAAATGTCTGCTTACTTTGCTGAAAATCAGAAATCCTTGTTTCTTGTCATCTTATATTCAAGCTGAGCCCTCCTGAACCTGTTGGAAAGCCACAAAACAGTTAACCTAGTCAGTTGATTTGCATTCCTTAAAGTCCCTAGGGAAATTTTCAGATGGGTTTCAAAACATCCTATCCAGGGGTCAAAAAGAGAGTAGTAGGCCTTATATTTCTCAATTCCTGTGAGAACTTAAGAAAAAGCCCTTTAGCTTGGACTTCACAAAGTCTAAGAGAATTCCAAATTTTCCTTAAAAGAGAAGGATTCTTTTCCAGAGAACTGTTTCATAGGACATATATTCCCTCATCACTATTAGAATCCAGCAATAGGAATGACAAAAATAGAAGGGAGTTTTTCTTTCAAAACTGTTGTTTTATATATTCAAAGATGCTCTGTGAAAAAAAAAAGAATAGTAAGGCATTTGAGATGAGACTTCACTCTCTTCAAAAAATGACTCCACATGAAATGCTGAATATATTTCTCTGCATGAGATGATATTGGGGCCTAGAAATAGAACTTTGTAGAATGAAGCACACAGTCATAAATAGACAACTGAAAGCTTGGAAATACAGGAAGGGGATTTAATCAGGAAAATGTACTTTTAATTTTAACATAGCACAGCCACTGAGGGCTTAGAAACAAGACTAATCAAAACAGGCAGATGGAGGGTGAAATAGAATTTTTAGTATTGAGATTGGTACAACACAGGAAATGTACATTGAAGTATTTGCTTCTCAAGGAACGTGTGGGTCTACTTGTGCAAAATGCCACCTAGGCCTACCCTATGTGTAAGAAGCTTTGTTGGAATGTGTGTTCCAGTTGGAACAGTGTTTCCTGGAATTGAACTGTGCCAAAGGCAAATGGAACAAGACAGCATTTACTGTTTTAGGAGATCTGACTGTTCTTGATTTGCTTGTTTTCATATAGTTCATAGAGTTTATTGTGAGGTTTGTGAATAACTGATCCAGGGAGTTGGACAACATGTGAAATTGGCAATCCATGGCAACACAACAGTGTAATTTAGTGGTTAAGAGCACAGACCCTGAAGTTAGATCTATCTTGGTTTTAGTTTTTGCTCTTTGCTTTCCTTTCTTTCATAAAAGTTAACTGAATGCTAAGTTAGATATAGGTACTGTGCTAGACAAAGGAGTTATAATGTGGAATGCAACCAGATATAGTTCCCTTTCCTTGTGGAATTTATAGTCTAGTTTGAGAATGAGTAAGTAAATAAAGTAAATACAAATTGTGGGGATTATTATGTAATAAACAATTGTTTATTTTTGTTTTTTATTTATTTATTTTTTTATTGGTACTGGGGATTTAACTCATGGCTGCATGCTTCCAAGGCAGGCACTTAAGCTGCTGAGCTAAATCTCCAGCTGAAACAATTGGTTTTGTGATAATAGTAAATAAGCATATGATCAGATGGGAAACTTTACTAATTCACTGTACAAATTTTACCTCTCTTAGTTAAAAATTGTCTCACCTATAATTGAGGGATAAAAATACTATTTTACTATTTGGATCAGTTCTGGGTACTTAGTACAACAATTGCTATTTACTATTTTGAACAAGATGTGATGCATAAGGGATCTCTCTCTTATGCAAATTAAACATCTTGATTACCTGCAGATATTCTTTCCCTAAAACACTTTCCTGATCTCTTGCTGTTTTGGTTCTCTTCCTTCCATATTTAGAGGCTGAATTTTTGAGAATTATCTTTACAGCCTTAAAAGCTAGACATGGAAGAGAACTCAGCTGAGGTTCTGAGGGAGGGTTGCCAGTGGCAGAATAAAAGTGCAAACTTATTGACAAGGTGGGCCCGAGCTAAAATACCTAGCAAGGAAATCAGTGTTCAATGTTTTCCCAATTGTCGTTCAACATCTCTCACTGGATATTTCCTTCCCTAATCAAAAACATCTCTCCCTGTTAAAACCTATTATCACAAGAGCCGCTAGTTTTTTTATTTTAAAGAGAATAAAACAAAAGAGGACAGAACAAAGCAGCTCAGAAAAGAACAGTGTAAGCAACACAGCACTTCATAACAAAACAACCGGATATTAATAATAGCTACCATAATGTCTCTTTCTTTGAAATAGGTGAGCATAGCTTCACACAAAATAATATCAAACATAACAAAATAGTATAAAACCATTCAAGAGAATGAAAGTATTACAGGCCATTCTGAATCAAATAACAGAAAATGAACAATGGCTACTATAATATCTCATTTTCCATAAAAATTTTGTTTATACTATCACACATACTAAATTCCAATAAGACACAACATGATAGAACCAATGATAATAGAACAAAAGCATGATAGTACTTCAAAGCAAGATGACATTAAATCAGCAATGGCTGCCATAAAGTCTTGTTTTCTTCAAAATAGCTGTTCATACTATTACACATAATATAATCAAACAAAACAGAATAAAATCATCCTAACTAATGAAGGAAAATATTATAAGGCTTCAAAGCAATATATTAGGGAATCATGATTACCACAAAATCTTATGTACTCTTACCATTTCTTACACTAGGGAGACTACAGTATTTATACATGTGAGTTTGGTTTATTTCACTTATAAGTATTGTCTCAAGTTGCATCCATTTATTTATAAATATCTCCATGTGATCATTCTTTATAGCTGAGTAGTACTCCACTGTATAAAATTACCACATCTTTTTTTATCCATTCCTCAGGTGATGGGCACTTAGGTTGTTTCCAAGATCTGGCTATTACGAATCGTGCTGCTATAAACATGGGTGCACATATATCACTGTGGTAAGATGTTTTCAGTTCTTCTGGGAATACGCCTAAGAATGGAATAGCTGGGTCAAATGCGACTTCCAATCCCAGGTTTTTGAGGAATCTCCAGACTGACCTCCACAGTGGTTGCACCAGTATACACTCCCACACACAGTGCAGAGGAGTTCCTTTTTCCCCACAGCCTTTCCAGCATTTGTTGCTGGTGGTTTTTTTGATCCTGGCCATTCCTTCCAGAGTGAGATGAAATCTCAGTGTGGTTTTAATTTGTATTTCTCTAATGGCTAATGATGATGAACATTTTTTCATAAGAGGTGCTATTTTTAATTTCAGTGATGTATGAAGCAGAAAGTTTACTTACACAGTTGTTTGAGCAGGGCTATGTCTTATGCTACCCTAATAGGTTTGCTTTCATTGATAAATAACCCAGAAAGGGATGTATTCAAATATCATGTGAGTAGTGATTTTGAAATGTTTATCATAATAGGAAGACCTGATAAAATTTTATATCTTTATTCCAGGCTTGGAGGAAGAGCCAGTAGATTATAAAATAAGGAATCATAGCAGTGGGGTCCATATGAAGTGAGGAGCTGCTTGTGAGGAAGGAAAAAATATCTGGGACTTATAATGGACCACAAACTTACTGTTGTCAAATTTAGAAGCCACATAATAGCTTTTCATGCTTCAATATATTTACAGTAAAAGAAGGCTAGTAATATTATTTACTTTATAGCGTTATAAGGAGGATTAAATGGGTTGATCAACATGGAGCAGATACTTAAGATCAATGCTTTGCATACTGCACATTCAGAAAGTTTCATTGTTTTAGTATGAGATTAAAACTGTGCTTATTAAAATCTCTGATGTAGATTAAAGAAATGGCAAGCATGCAATATTTGGGGCTGGCCAAACCACAGTTAAGTGGTCGAGTTTTATCATGAGGTACATATTTTTTTGATTATTGAGTGTTAGTTTGTTGTTGCTTTTGTTTCTTACTGTTAACAAAACTTCAAACTTTATTCAGACTTCCTAAATTTTAAATTGTGGTTGGATTTACATGACATATTGACCTTGTCAACCATTTTAAGTGTCCAGTTCAAGAACATTAGGTATGTACCAGTATCACCAACATTCATCTTTGGAAATTTTTCATCTTCCCCAAATGAAACTCTGGATTTTTTTTTGGTGTGGGGGATTGAACTCACAACCTTTCACTTGCCAGGTAGGTGCTTATGCTGCTAAGCTAAATCTTTGGCTGCACCAATTAAATAGGAAATTCCAGTTACTCCTTCCTAAGCCTTTTGGAAGCAGAATACTATTTTAAATTTTTTTGAGATATAACATACAAAATGCTGTGAATATTATATATATATATATATATAATTTTATTTTAAAGGGAATAAAACAAAAGAGGACAGATCTAAGCAGATCAAAACAGAACAATGTAAGTAACACAGCACTTCACAGCAAGACAATTGGATATTAACAGTAGCTATCATAATGTCTCTTTCTTTGAAAGAGACATTACACACAATGATTGCATTACACACAATAATGTCAAACATAACAAAGTAGAATAAATAACTCAAGAGAATGGAAGTATTCCAAGTTATTCTGAACCATATAAACAAAGATGAACAATGACTGCTATATTATCTCATTTTCCATAAAAAATTTGTTTTTACTATCATACATATTAAAATCCAATAACACACAGCATGATAGAACCAATGGTAATAGAAAAACAAAAGCATGGTAGGACTTCAGAGCAAGATGATATTAAATCAACAGTGGCTACCATATTGTCTTGTCTTCAAAGTAATTATTCATATAATCACATATATTAAGATCAAACAAAACAGAATAAAACCATTTAACCAATGAATGAAGACATAAGACATCAAAGCAGTATAATGGTGAACCATGATTTCCATAAAATCATCTGTATTCTTAACATTTTTAACACTAGGGAGACTATACGGTATTATACATGTGAATTTGATTTATTTCACTTATGAGTATAGATTCAAGATGCATCCATTTATTTATAAATATCTCAATGTGATCATTCTTTATAGCTGAGTAGTACTCCATTGTATAAAAGTACCACAATTTGTTTATCCATTCCTCAGGTGATGGGCAGTTAGGTTGTTTCCAAGATCTGGCTATTACAAATTGTGCTGCTATAAACATGAGTGTGCATATATCACTTTGGTAAGATGTTTTCAGATCTTCTGGGAATATGCCTAAGAGTGGAATAGCTGTGTCAAATGGGACCTCCAACCCCATCTTTTTGAGGAATCTCCAGATTGACCTCCACAGTGGTTGTACCAGTCTACACTCCCATCAAAAGTGCATAAGAGTTCCTTTTCCCCACATCCTCTCCAGCATTTGTTGTTGGTAGTTTTTTTGATCCTTGCCATTCTTTCTGGGGTGAGATGGAATCTCAGTGTGGTTTTAACTTGCATTTCTCTAATGACCAATGATGATGAACATTTTTTCATGTATTTATTTGCCATTCATATTTCTTCATCTGAGAACTGTGTATTCATCTCAGATGCCCATTTTTGGATTGAGTCTTTGAATTTTGGGGGTATGATTTTTTAAAATTCTTTTTAAGTTCTAGACAGAAGTCCTTTGTCTGAGGGACAGTTCAATAAGATTTTTTTTCCCAGTTTGTAGGTTTTCTTTTCACTCTGCTGGAGATTTCTTTGGACGTGTAGAAACTCTTTAATAAGATATGATCCCAGTTATTGATTCTGGGAAATATTTCCCGTGCAGTTTGGTTCTTGTTCATGAATTCTCTACCTACCCCTATGTCTTCAAGATTTTTACCTACTTTGTTTTGCAACAGATTTAGTGTTTCTGTTTTAATATTTAGATCTTTGATCCATTTGGATTTTGGTTTAGTACGTGGTGATAGGCATGGGTCTAATTTTAGTTTCAGCATATGGATAGCCAATTTTTCTAACACCATTTATTAAAGAGATGGTCATTCTTCCAGTGAACATGTTTGGCCCCTTTATCAAAGATAAGATGGTTGAGTGTGTTTGTAGATGTATCTTCTAATCAATTTGATTGATCTTCAGGTCTGTTTTTATTCCAATGTCATGTTGATTTTATTACAGTAGCTTTGTAGTATAACTTCAGGTCAGGGATTGTGATGCCACCTGCCTTTGCTTTGGTGCTTAGAATTACCTTTGCTATTCTAGGTCTCCTCTGGTTCCAGATGAATTTTAGAAGTGAGTTCTCTAGATCTATGAGGTATGCTAGTGATATTTTCATTGAGATTGCATTGAAAGTGTGAAACGATTTTGGGAGAATGGCCATTTTTACAATATTTATTGTTCCTGTCCATGAACAAGGGATGTCTTTCCATTTTCTGAGGTTCTCCTCCATTTCTTTTTTCAGGGTATTATAAGTTTCCCTGTACAACTCTTTTACATCTTTCATTAGATTAATTCCTAAGTATTTCATTTCTTTGGATGCTAATGTGAAGGGTGTGGCTTCTCCTATTTCTCTCTTGGTGATTTTGTTGTTAGTGTATAAGAATGCTATTGATTTTTGAGTATTGACTTTGTATCCAGCTGTTTTACTGAATTTATTTATTATATCTAGGAGATTTTCAATGGAGGTTTGGGGGTCTTCTATGTAGAGTATCATGTCATCTGCAAATAATCATAATTTAGCTTCTTCTTTTCCTATCTTTACTCCTTTTATTTCCCTCTCTTGTCTAATTGCTCTGGCTAGTGTTTCCAGTAATATATTGAATAGGAGAAGTGATAATAGACATCCTTGTCTTGTGCCTGATTTTAAGGTAAAGGCTTTCAGTTTTTGGCCATTTAATATGACACTGGCTGTTGGTTTGTCACAGATGGCCTTTATCATATTGAGGTAAAGACTATCTATTCCAATTCTCTGTAAGGTTCTTATCGTGAATGGGTGTTGGATCTTATCAAAAGCTTTTTCTCCATCTATAGAAATGATCATGTGATTCTTGCTTTTGGCTCTATCGATATGGTTGATTACATTTCTTGATTTACATGTGTTGAACCATCCCTGCATGCCTGGGATGAATCCCACTTGGTGATGGTGTATAATCTTCTTGATGATTTGCTGCATCCTGTTTACCAATATTTTATTGAGAAATTTTGCATCTGTGTTCATTAGGGAGATTGGCCTGTAGTTCTCTTTTTTAGTTGGATCTTTCTCAGGTTTTGGTACTAGAGTAATATTTGCTTCCAGGAATGACTTAGGGACAATTGCTTCCCTTTCAATTTGATTGAAGAGTTTGAGGAGTGTTGCTATTAAGTCTTCCTTGTATTTCTTGTAGAATTCTGCAGTGAATCCATCTTGGCCTGGGCTCCTCTTTGCTGGTAGAGACTTGATTACATTTTCAATTTCATTCATAGAAATTGGGTTATTCACCAGTTTTACACCTTCTTGATCCAACTTTGTTGGTTCATGTTTCTAGGAATCTGTCCAATTCTTCTGTGTTATCGAACCTATGAGAGTAGAAGTTTTTGAAATAGTTGTTGATGATTGTCTGTATTTCCACAGGGTCAGTAGTGATTTCTCCTTTTTCATTCCATATTGCATGAATTTGAGTCTTTTCTTTCCTTTTTTAAATTAGGTTGCCTAGGGGCTTGTCAATTTTATTTATTCTTTCAAAGAACCAACTCTTTGATTCATTGATTCTTTGAATTGTTCTCTTAGTCTCTATTGCATTAATTTCTTCTCTGATATTATAATTTCCTCCCTTCTTTTGGCTTTGGGATTGGCTTGCTCTTCTTTTTCTAGATGTTTCTGGTGTAATATCAGGTTGATTATTTGTGTTTGTTCTGTTTTCCTAATGTAGGAACTCAGTGCAATAAATTTTCCTCTGAGGATTTCTTTCATTGCATCCCACAGGTTCTGGTAAGTTGTATTTGTATTTTTTTCTGCTTGTAAATATTGTTAAATTTCTTCTTTAATTTCCTTTGTGACCCACTATTGGTCAAGAGTGTATTATTTAATTTCCATGTAGTTTTTGCAGTTACTTTTATCTTTAATTTCCAGTTTCATGGTGCCATGATCCGATAACATGCATGGGATAATTTCAGTTCTTTTGCATTTACTTAAATATGTTCTGTGGATTATTGTATGGTCTATTTTAGAGAATTTCCCATGTACTGTTGAGAAGAATGCATATCCTGATGTTGTTGGATGGAACACTCTGTATACGTCTATCAAATCCATTAGTTCACAGGTGTGATTCAGTTCTGTTATTTCTTTGCTGATTTTCTGTCTAGTTGATGTATCCCTTTGTGTCAATGGTGTGTTTGGGTCCCCTGTTATACCTGTTTTATTGCCTATTTGATTTTTCATTTCTGTTAATACTTGCTTTGTGTAGTTGGGTGCTCTGTAATTTGGTGCATATATATTTAAGATTATTATCTCTTCCTCTTGCAGTTTTCCCCTAATTGGTATATAGTGACCTTCTTTATCCCTTTGGACCATTCTTGGTTTGAAGTTCGCATGGTCTGCAAACAGAATAGCTATCCCCGCTTTTTTTTTTGATCTCCTGTTGCATGGAATATTGTTTTCCATCCTTTGACTTTCAGTCTATGAGTTTCCTTTTGGGTTAGATGGGTTTCCTGTAGACAGCATATGGTTGGATGTTGTTTCTTGATCTATTCTGCCAGTCTGTTTCTTTTAATTGGTGAATTGAGGCCATTTACATTAATGGTTATAACTGTCATATATGGGTTTATTGTTGACATGTTATCTTTCTGATGTTGTATCTTAGCTTTCCATCCTGTTTAATTGTCTGTCTTGCTTAATGTTTTTTTCCTGTGTATATCTAGAATGTCTTTCAGTATTCTTTGTAGGTTTGGTTGGTGATCATGAAGTTCTTCAGCTCTTCTTTGTCATGGAAGTGTCTTATTTCTCCATCCATTTTGAAGGACAGTTTTGCAGGGTACATCAGTCTGGGTTGGAAGTCGCTTTCTGTAAGGATCTGAAAAACTTCACTCCATGCTCTTCTTGACTTCTTTGTTTGTGTTGAGAAATCTCCTGTGATTCAGATAGGTTTTCCATTATAGGTAACCTGTCTCTTGTCTCTAACAGCTTTTAATATTCTGTCCTTATGTTGCATTTCTGGGATGGTAATAATTATATGTCTGGGTGTAGTTTTGTTTTGGTTATGGCTATTTGGAGTTCTATATGCCTAACTAATCCATATGTCAGTTTCCATATTCATGTTTGGGAAGTTTTCAGCTATTACTTCTGTAAATACCCTCTTGATATCTTTTGTGTTTTCCCCTTCTTTTTCTTTTATCCCTATTAATCTTATATTATTTCTCTTTGCCTCATCTTGCAGCTTTTTAAATGTTATTTCTTGATTTCTTATTGTTGTTAGAAGATCTTTCCTTTCCTCTTCACTAGCTCCAATCTTATCTTCGAGGTCTGAAATTCTATCTTCACTTTCATTGAGGTGGTTTTTGTAACTTTCATTAGAGTTTTTGATTTCCTGTATATCTCTTTGAATCTGCTTAATGCATTCTGTTTGTCTCTTAAACTGTTCATTCAGGGATTCTATCATTTTGCTTTGTTCCTATAATTGTTTAGCTGTGTCTTTGTTGGATACATTCAGTATTTCTTTCACTACTTTTATCATTTCTTCTTTTACTGGGAGAATATTTCTGATTTGAGTTCCCTCATGGCTTCCTGTACTTGCTTCTTTATTTCAGTTGATATCATTTCATACATTTCAGGTGTATGTGTAGTGTTTTCTTCTGTGTACATGGCTCCTATTTCTTAGGATCAGCTGGGAGTTTGAGATTGCATTTTGGTCTTTCGTTTTGTCATTTTCCTGGATTTCTGTGTTTCCACCAATTTTCTGAAGCTTTCCTTCATGGTGCCACACTGCCTTGGTTCCCCCTTTGGTTGGCCTGGCTCTCCTGGTTGAATGAAGGTCACTGGGCGCAGTCTACTCAAGCCCACGGGACCTTTGTAGCTATTCCAATGACCCAAGGGGGCTAAGCAGGCATGCAGCCGCTGGGATCAATGGTCCCAAACCCTTCTGGGTAATTTCTGGCCATCTGCAACTCACCTCACTGTGTGTGGTGCTGGCTTGGCTCCCCCTTCTGCTGGTCTATTTCCCCTAGTTGAGTGAAGGTCGCTGGGTGCAGTCCACTCAAGCCTGCGGGAACCTCTGGAGCCAATCCAATGACCCAAGGGGGCTGGGCAGGCACCCAGCCACCAGGATCGATGGTCCCAAACCCTTCTGGGTCTGTGTTGACGTTCTGGAACTAACCTCATGGTGCGCGACACCAGCTTGGCTCCCCTTTGGAGGGTCTGGCTCCCCTAGTTGAATGAAGGTGGCTGGGTGCAGTCCACTCAAGCCTGTGAAAACTCTGGAGAGTAGTCCAATGACCCAAGGTGGCTGGGCAGGCACCCAGCCACCGGGATCAATGGTCCCAAACCCTTCCCTAGTATATGTAACTTAATGAATTTCAATATCTCTATATACTCATGAAACCTTCACACAATCTATGTCACAAACTTATCTATTCCTTCCAAATGTTTCTTTTCCCTTGTTATTGGTCTATTATCATTATTTGTCTATTATTATTACTCATTATTCTGTGATAAGAACACTTAACTTAAGATCTATCCTCACCAAAATGTTAAGTATATAATACAGTGTTGTTATGACACTATGCAGTAGAATAGATCTGTAAGATTTACTCATCTTGTATAAATGAAACAACTTCAAACCTCTTGTTTCCTCTCTTTCCCTACCTCTAGAAATTACCCTTCTACGTTGTGCATCCATGAGTTTGATTATTCTAGTTTCCTCATGTAAGTAGTATAATGTAGTTTTTGTCTTTCTGTGTTGGGCTTCTTTTACTTAGCATGATGTCCTCTAAGTTCACCAAAGTGTCATAATCACAAATAATAATACTTTCCTCTTTTTTGAGGTTGAATAAAATCTGTGTGTGTGCATGTGTAAATACACAAAAACTTTTTTTCAATTGTTACTTTCTTTCCTTTGATATTATGACCAATGCTCCATTGAATATGGCCAGGAGATATTACTTGGAGATCCTGATTTCAATTACTCTGAATATAGAGACAAAAGTGGGATTTCTGGACTACATGTTAGTTCTATTTTTAATATTTTGAAAAACTTTTGTGTTCTTTTCCTTTTGTGGTTGCATCACACATTCTCATCAACAGTTATAGAATCACTCTCCTTCATATCCATGCCAACACTAGTTGTTTTTTTGGTTTTTTTTTGTTTGTTTTCTAAAGTAGATATTTAAATGGGTGTGAGTTGATTTTTCATAATTGCTTTAATTTACATTTTTTTATTTAAAGATAAAAAACAGGAAAAAGGTAGAAATATTACAGAATTTCAAGAAAAGAAGATAAACAGTAAGAAATCACTAGTTGATGAATTACATATGGTTCTTTTAGAAATAGCTATTCAAGTTACAAAATTAAAGCACACAAAGGGGACACTCAAGCAGTGAGAGTGCAAACAGATCTGTTCAACAATCCAACAAGAACCTAAAAATATGGTTATCAATCCCACACACCTAAACATACATGCAGCTATATCTTTTATAGTGCTTCATATTTCCTCTTTTTTTTACAATAGCAATTATACATTTTTAAAATTTTATTTAAAGAGAAGAAAAAAAAGTAAAACAGAAAAAAGTGTTGCAACATACAGAATTCTAAAAGAAAGAAAAAAAAAGAAAAATGAGAAAAAGCCCCACTAAGAAATCAGTAATTTCTAATTACATACTGTCATCCTGGATGTATTGTTCAAGTTACAAAGTTAGAGTGTACATAGTAAATATTCAAATAGTAAGGCTACAAACAGTTCTGCTCAAAGATCTAACAAAGGTTGAGCAATATGGTCATCTATTTTACACACTCAAACATACATGCAGTTGCACCCCTTAGAGCACTTTCTTTTCCTCTCTTTTTCCAATAGCAATTATACATTTTGGTTTTATTGCACTTGTAGTTCTTATTTACTTTTTACACTAGAGAAACAATATGATATTTATAAATATGATTCTTATTTATTTCACTAATGAGGATAGTCTCAAGTTGTCTCCATTTGCCTATGAAGGCCTGAGGATCATATTTTTTACAGCTGAGTAATATTCCATTGTATAAAAATGCCACATCTTTTTCATCCACTCTGCTGTTGATGGGCATCTTGGTTGTTTCCAGGATTTAGCTATCACAAATTGTGCAGCTATGAACATGGGTGCACATATATCACTGTGATATGAACTTTTCAGTTCTTCGGGGAAAATACCCAGGAGGGGAATAGCTGGATTGAATGGGGCTTCCAATCCTAGTCTTCTGATAATTCTCCATATGAATTTCTATAATGGTTGCATCAGTGTACATTCCCACCAACAGTGGAGCAGTTTTCCTTTTTCCCCGCGGCCTCACCAACATTTGTTATCAGTTGATTTCATGATGGCAGCTATTCTTTCCAGAGTAAGGTGGAATCTTAATGCTGTTTTAATTTGTATTTCTCAAATGCCTAGTGATGGTGAACATTTCTTCATGTATTTATTTGCCGTATGTATATCTTTCTCTAAGAACTGTGTGTTCATCTCAGATGTCCATTTTTGGAGAGGGTCTTTAAATTTGGGGGCTTGATGTTTTTCAATTCTTTATATATTCTGGACACAAGTCCTTTGTCTGATGGGTTACTGGTTAAATTTTTCCCACTCTGTTGCTTTTCTTTATACTCTGTTGGTGATTTCCTTTGAAGTGCAGAAACTTTTCAGTATTTATTGATTTGCATATGTTAAATGATCCCTGCATTCCTGATATGAACCCCACTTGGTCATGATGTATGATCTTCTTGATGATTTGCTGCATTCTATTTGCCAGTATTATGTTGAGAATCTTTGCATCAATGTTCGTTAGTGAGATTGGCCTATAGTTCTCTTTTTTGGTTGGATCTTTCTCTGGTTTTGGTATCAGAGGAATACTTGCCTTCAGGAATGATTTAGGGAGGATTGCTTTTTTCTCAATTTCATTGAAGAGTTTATGGAGTACTGGCATCAAATCTTCTCCAAATTTCTTGTAGAGTTCAGCTGTGAACCCATCAGGCCCTGGGCTTTTCTTTGTTGGTAAGTTTTTAATTGTGTTTTCAATGTCAAGAGCTGGTATTGGGTGGTTCAAAACTGCTATATCTTCTTGGTTGAGCTTTGGTAGTTTATATATTTCTCAAAATCTGTCCATTTCTTCTGTATTTTCCACACTATGTGAGTAGAGATTTTTCAAAGTAGGTATTCATGATCTTTTGAATTTCCATGGGATCTGTAGTAATCTCTCCCTTTTCCATTCTTATTGAATGAATTTGGGTTTTTTCTTTCTTTCTCTTGATAAGGTTAGCTAGGGGTTTGTCAATTTTGTTTATTCTCTCAAAAAACCAGTTTTTTGATTCATTAATTCTTTGTATTTTTTTTTTAGATTCAATTGCATTGATTTCTGCTCTAATCTTTACAATTTCCCCTCTTCTATGATCTTTGGGTTTAGCTTGCCCTTCTTTTTCTAGAAGCTTGAGATGGAGCATTAGGTTGTTTATCTGTGCTCATTCTGTTTTCTTGATATGACAATTTATTGCTATATATTTCCCTCTTAAGACTGCTTTCATTGAATCCCACAGATTACAGTATGTTGTTTCTATATTTTCATTGAATTGTAGGTATTGTTTTATTTCTTCTTTAATTTCATCTGGAGTCCATGGGTTGTTGAAAAGGCTGTTATTCAATTTCCATGTATTAATTCAGGTTTTACAATTTCTTTTGCCATTAGTTTACAATTTCAGTGCACTATGGTCAGATATTATGCATGGCATGATTTCAATACCTTTGGATTTATTTAAGACTTTTATGGGATTATATATGTTCTATTTTGGAGAATGTCCCATGTGCAGCTGAGAAGAATGTGTATTCTGATGTGGTTGGGTGGAACACTCTGTAAAAATCTACCAAGCCCAATTGCTCAGAGGTGTGATTCAGTTCTGTTATTTCTTTGCTGACTTTTTGTCTAGTTGATCTATCTCTTTGTGACAATGGGCTGTTAAGATCTACTGTTATAATTGTGTTCTTGTGTATTTGGTTTTTCATGTCCATTAGTATCTGTCCTATATAGTTGAGTGCTCCTGTATTTGGTGCATATATATTTATAATTGTTAGTTCTTCCTGTTGAATTTTCTACTAACAAGTAAGTATTGATGTTCTCTATCTCTTTTAATCATTTTAGGTTTGAAGTTCACATTGTCTGCAAATAGAATAGCTACACATGCTTTTTTCCAGGTTCCTGTTGCATGGAATACTGTTTTCCATCCTTTGACTTTTAACCTATCAGTTTCCTTTTGGGTCAGATGTGTTTCTTGTATACAGAATATTGCGGGGTCCTGTTTATTGATCCATTCTGTCAATCTATTTCTTTTTATAGGTGAATTGAGGCCATTTATATTTATGGATATCACTGATATGTACTGTCTCGACTTTGCCATGTTATGTTCCAGTTGTTTCTTTCTGCTTTTCCTCTTATTTAATTGCTTATCCTACCTAGTAGTTTCTTTCTGTTGTTGTTTTGGGGATTGTCGTCATTTTTATCTCTGTGTAATATGTCTTTTTTTACTCTTTCCAGGGTTGGTTTGGTGGACATGAATTTCTTCAGTTGTGCTTTGTCATGGAAGTATCTTGTTTCTCCATTAAATTTGAATGAAAATTTTGCTGGGTACATCAGTCTGGGTTTGAATGTTGTTTTGTTTCAGGGCTTGAAATACCTCACTCCAAGGTCTTCTTGACTTGAGAGTTTGTGCTGAAAGTCTGCCATGATTTTAATTGGCTTTCCTTGATAGGTGGGTTGTGTCTTTTCTCTGACAGCTTTAGTATTCTGTTTTTATGCTGTATGTCTGAGATCTTAATTATTATTTGTCTGTGTGTGGATTTATGTTGATTGTGACTGTTTGGTGTTCTGTATGCCTCACTTATCTGCATATCAGATTTTTTCCCATGTGTGGGAAATTTTCTGCTCTTATTTCTTTAAATACTTTACGTATATCATTTGCCTGGGCTCCTGTACGTTTGCTAATGCCCATTATTCTTATATTGTTGCTCTTGGCATCATCATGAAGCTTCTGGATTGTCATTTCATGCTGAATTTTTATTTTTAGAATGTCTATCCTTTCCTGATCACTAAATGTGATCCTGTCCTCAAGGTCCGAAATCCTATCCTCAGCTTCCTTTAGGTGGTTTTGCACACTTTCAATAGAATTTTTTGTTTCTTGGATGTCTCTTTGAGTTTGTTTCATGAATTCTTCTTGTTTTCTATATTGTTCATTCAAAGTTTCAATCATTTTCCCATGCTTGTGTACTTTTTTCTCTAGTTCTTCTTTAGCTGCATTCAACAACTTGTTTACTAAAGTTGTTATTTCTATCTTTACATGGGTGAGTACTTCTAATTTGATTTCCTCTGTAGCCTGAGGCAGTTGTTTTTTTTATTTCACTCGCTATCTTTTCAGAGAATCCAGGTGTGTTACTTTTGATGTCTTCTATTTCAATATCTCCTATACTTGCTTCTGGTGAACTATATGTTTGACACTGCATTTTGCTTTTTTGTTTTGTCATTTTCACCCTGCCTGATGTTTTTTATATGTAGGAGGGGATCACACATACTCTTTTCAGACTCCCCAAAGTCTTACAGTTCATTGGAGGGAGTTTTACTACTGGCCCTATTTATCTCCTGTATACCTCTATTTTAGGGGTGTAATCACCACACTGATATTGTTAATCTGCAGTAGTCCAAGGTTTGCTACCTGGGAGCAAAGTTCCAAATTTTTTCACACTACTTGGAGCCTTCTGAGACCTTCTGATATTCCACGTGCGAGGGCGGGCCCAGCTGAAGCAGTCCAGTGCAGTTTTCTATCTTGGGCGGACCTCCTTGATTTTCTAGGGGGCAGGGCAGGCCCACGGTGGAGATTCTGGGCAGCCTACCCTTGATGCAGGCTTCAGTTGTGTTCCCAGTGGCAGGGTGGGCCCAAGGTGGAGGTTCCCGGCAGCTTATGCCAGATGCAGTCTTCCACTAAGTCTAATTTGTATTTTTCTCAAGTTTCGTGTTCATGTATCTGTTCAGAAATGTCTGCTCAATTGTTTTGTCCATTTTCTTCATGAGGATTCCTTGTTTTTAATGGACTTGTAAAAGAAGGAAGTATTACTGACTTAGAAGTCTCTGGCATAAAATCTTCTCATCAATAATGTTTATTGTGGGGCTGGGGATTTAGCTCAGTGGCTTAAGTATCTGCCTAGCAAGCATGAGGTTGTGAGTTCCATCCCTGGTAACAACAACAACAAAAAGATTGTTTATTGTAGTATAAAAGGGGTAAGAAGTTCTCTCTAGCATCTACAAGGCAATGAATTGGTTAATTTCTTCCAATGGTAATGGAACAGCACATTAACATCTCTCCAAAGAATTTACATCACCTTACTGCTTTTAGCCTCTGCATACTTAATTGGAAATTTAATCCAGCAGTCCCTCACTTTGTGAAGAGTTAATGACTAATTTTTGACAGCAGGGATCATCCAAAATGTTATGAGCCTTGAAATCAATAGCTTTCTTTAACCAATAGAAAAACAGACATTCCTTGGCCATAGGTTAGTGCTGGTTGGTGCAATCATTGGTGAAAAGAAATTAGAGAATAAAATAGTAGAATCGATGTGAAGTTCTCAGTGCTCTGGATAATGAAGAGGATGGACAGTGTGAGCCTGAAAGTTGTAGAATGTAGAATGACTCCTAAAGCCTCATGAACTCAGGGGCAGAGTTTGAGGAAGATGACTGGATTATGGAGATACTACAGTTGAGTCATCCTTAGGAGGTGGGCCCCTGTTAGAGGCAGGTCATTGGGGATGTCACCTAGAAGGGTGTGTCTCCCTTCCAGGCTCTGTCATTATCTCTCTGCTTCCTGGCCAGCCTGATGTCAGTAGCTTACTTCCAGTGTAGGCCCTTCCACCCTTCCATTCCTTTTCTGGAATTGACGGACCACACACTTCTAATCTGTGGACCAAAATAAACCTCTAAATTGTGGGTTTCAAATATTGTGCCTTAGCACTGAAAAAATTGACTTAAGACATATGCACACCCGTGTTTATAGCAACATAACTCATAATAGCTAAATCTTGTAAGTTATCTATAGGCCTGTTTACAGATGAAAGAATAAAAATTATATCTATATTTATATCTATCTATGTATATATTATTAATGTGTTCTTCAAACCAAAGTTGCTTTGAAAAAATATTTATTAAGCCACATACTCATTTTGTAAAAGTTTACTTAATTAGATATAGAAATATAATTCATAAATGCACTGATGCTGCCATATATAAACTGCAGTGAATCACAACATTTTCAAAGAAAATAGATGAGTTTCTAGTTCTTGAGTTCTTAGCCTTTCCTTGGAAAATTTGTAAATTTTAAGTGGCATAAGACTCTGACATACTAATGGAGGCAAGAGGCAGCTATATGAAAAAATATGCTGAAGATTTATGTGGTTTAGCCTACTTGGTCTGTATCTGAGAAATACTGAAAGTGGGTACAGAGAGACTGAGAATGCATGTCCTCAGTAGACAATGGAAAACTGGGGAAAAAAAAACAACAAAAAATATTCCCAGAGAGAAACCCTGTGGAAAGATATCTTCAGGCTAGTCATGAACTGATTTTTGACTTCAGCACTAGATATCAACACATAATTCTGGGTCATCAGCATTACTTAATAGATGGCTTAAAAGGGGCCCACCTCCTAAGGATGACTCAACTGTAGTGTCTCCATAATCCAGTCATTTTCCTCAAACCCTGCCCCTGAGTTCATGAGGCTTTAGAAGTCATTCTACATCCAAGCCACAAGAGCATGTAGCACAGTAATGTGCTATCTTTAACTCTTTCTGGAAGGTAATCAGAAGAGGTATACCTTTGTATCCATAATGCTTTGTGAAATAAATCAGATTTAGAAGTTAAATATCATGTAGTTTCTCTTATGAGAAAATATAAATAATTTAAAGAACAGATGAAAATCTATATGATAGAAAACAGGGAGATGGTCTTTGTGGAGATATGTAAGGGGGTCTGGGAAAGGCAAGAGGGGAAACGGTGGTGTGAGGAAGGGATAAAAATGATTAAGATACAAAATGTGTATTTCCAATTCCCCATAATGAATATAATTATTATTCATGGTAAATATATACTAATAAGCTAAAAAATGAAGATCATAATAATAATGTAAGTAGAAACAAACTGCATAAAGTAACAAAGTTGGCTATTTTTTTTTCTGATGTGAGCATTTCATTTGTCATTTGTGTATAGGATGAAAACTCATGATCTCATTCCTATAGTTTGGAAAAGCAGCTATCCTGCATACAAACCAAACCAAACAAAATAAAGACTATTTGAAAAAACTATATTTATATTATCCTTAGCAATCATACCTTATTCTAGGAAAATATTTTGCCTTGAAATATTAGTAAATCATAATTTTAAAAGTACATAATTTATAGATAATTACCCCAGATTGTTTCATAATTAGATACATGATGAAAAATTTGGAGATAACTAGACTAGAGCTTCTGTCCCATGTAATGGGTCTAGCACTGTTTAGACTTTTGAAGATGTAATCCAAGGGCTGCATAGAGTAGAAAATATCTTCTTCCCCCATTATCTTGTCTCGTTCTGTTTCTAGCATTAACTCTGTCTCTTCCTTTGGTGGTTGTTTTCCACTTTCCTTAGATACAAATTACTTCAGTTTTTCTCTGCTTATATGTATATAATATGTTTACTCTTTAAAAACTTTCAAGAACAGTTTTATAGTATGCTCTTGATACTAATATATCTCTTGAAAAGGGAACTCTGTTCTCTTTTCCTAGAACATAATTGGATTTCTTCAAGATTAAGGTCAAGTTGTTTTCATAGTCTAGATTGTGTTTGGTGAACTGAAAAATATTTTTCTTGCTGGCTCACAGCATACTTTTAAAATCTCTCTAGCAAAGTTGAATTTTAGCAGAATTGAGGCAATGGCAACACTATTAAGAGTAAAGCCAGTAAGCATTCAATTAATTGGGTTTAAAAGAACTTTAAGATGCTCTCCAAATAACAGATACAATGAGATTGTTATTTGTGAATTGGGATGTTTTCATTTGTGGGCAAAGAAAAGATAATTCAAAGTGGTTTTATGGTCACGTAACTGACCATTTTGAGGTGGTATTTTGCATCATCAAGATCAAGGTAATGCAACCAGGTAAGGAGAACTCTGTCTCTATTTCTTGGCGCTGTCTTTCTAATGTTGATATCTTTTCATTAAGCTCTTCCCAAGTGCTAGAACATTTGGTCATCAACAGCTCTAGACTTACATTTTGCTAGCTTAACTTTCCCAGAAAAAAAACATACTACTTTTTGTGATAATTTCAGTTGACATATTGAGATTTATGTTTTTGAACAGCTGTAGTAATCTGCTTTTCTGTGGGGTCAGGTGGATTGTATCAGCCTCATCTAAAACATGAATGAGAATGGTGGAGGGGTTGATTTCTGAAAAAAAATTGAACTGTAATTGTCAAATGAAGGAGCAATGAAGTATGAAAACCAAACATTTGGGCACCACTTGGGCTGAATGTGATTGATTCCTTTGGGGCTGATAAATTGCTTTATGTTGTTTCAGTGGTTTTGTTATCTGTGAACATCTGAGATTTTTCTTGAAAATACTGCATGTCTCTTTGTTCTGCACAATGGGAATAGTGAATGTAAATTAAAAGATTTTGAGCTCAATTTATTTTAAGCCCCATATTCTCTCACCCAATGGACAATAAATATCAAAGGAAAGAACCAATTTCTTAGTATAGAGAGTGTATTCTAAAATATCAGTAAAGGAAATATATCACATCTTAAAAGGGTTAATAAAGTTATAATTTTTTCTTGAATATATGGAAGTTCACCAGACCCACAAGACTCCTCATTCATGATTAGGAAAAAATATTGATAGGCAAACACTACTTTCTTTAGGATGTCTTGAAGATTAAAACTTGAAGATTTTACCAGAAATTTCTTATCTCTGCTTCTACTCCACCTATTATGACAGGGCCTTATACTATCAGGATTGGAAATACATTACTTTCCAGAAATATGGAAAATGAAATAGAGCTGCAGACTTGTGGAATCAGGGAATCAGGGATAGGCCCCAGCTTCCTTAGTCAAATACAGTGGAGCATATTTTTTGTATAGTCTGCAATAGTGAAACTATTCCTGTCATTCATTAAAATTCAATCAAATAAATGCTGAGTCTAATACCATATAGTTGGCAAAAAAGCTCCTTGGCTTTGGTGTACTGTGGACAGCTGTCTTGAGGTTTGCAGCCAGTTGCTAGTGAAGGGAGTCAAGATGGGGAAAGAGAAATCATTAATAATGTTTTCACCATCATTTACTTCAGATTGAACATATTATGATAAAAACGTTAATTCATCATTAAAACAGCATTATGGAGAATTCTTGGCAGCAGGATTGCACAGGAAGCTGAACACTGTTCTTTCAACTGACATTTTACAAATAGCCCAAACAGAGTATGTGGTGAGGAAAAAGGATCAGGAGATTATTATCCTAGCCAATGTTTTCTTTCTGTTGATGCTGTCACTTTTTAATTATATTCAGCTCTTGTTACGGTTGGTAAAAGAGGGCAACTGAAAAAGACTGCCAGCTTTTTAATTTATTTATAATCAAAGGCTGATTGACTAGCACAACTGGGTTTGTACTTTAAAGAGCTTTTAGGCAACTTTCCACCACCTAATACAGGTAATTCCTTGACAGCATTCCAGAGATAATACAATTATTGCTGAGTTTCCTTAGACAAGATTTGCATTATCTACTAAAGAAGCTTATTTTTGCTATCATGTAACATAATGTGGCCTCAACTATTTTAAATGAGACAGCCTAAAGACAAAAGGTTAAACCGGGAATGGGGTTAAGGTGCTTGCTCTATTTTCCTCTCCTGTGAGACAATGTATAATTTTTCAGGGGACCACAGGCTCCAACCTCTGCATCACTATAGACATTTGTGGTATCTTGAAGCACTTTCTGTGGATTATTTCCGGTTATTATACTCCTATGATGATGTCTTGAATGAATGTTTAATTCATTTTCTCTCCTCTAGGAGGGGCTCCATTTGAACAGTTCCAATAGACATTATCTCAATTTTAGAAAGCCTGTAAAAGTAAGGTCCATTTGCCCTTTTCTGCCAAACCAATAATCCCTAGCATTGTTTATTACCTTTTTCCTCTCACAGTGCTCATTTTCCCTCAGTAAAGATTTTCAATACTGTTTTCTTCACGTAGTTATACACTATAATTTCTAGAAACCACAATCAAGTTATTATTTGGTCCTTCTTGCCAAAACTAATAATTTCCTATATTTTCCCTGTATTATCTCTTAATTAGCAATCTGCTCTCCTTGGCACCTGCTTGATTCTTTACATGCTTTGAACTTGTAGAATTCAGAATTGATCATGATTTCACAGTAAAAACAGGTAGAGATTGGAACTGCTAGGGAGTGTGGGCTAGTCAGTCTCACTATAAATCATGCTGTACAAACATGGCCTACAAAAATGAAAAAATGCACCTTTGCATATTGGGTAACACTAAATGAGCTTGGAGAATTGCACTGATATGTATTATAAATAATAAAATTAATTAGAAACTTTCCAGATTCTTTCAGAAAAATAGTTCAGCCACCCACAAAGTAGGGGTGCTTGTGCTTTCTGTTTGCTCATATGTCACTTTATTGGCAGGCAAACTCTCATATCAGTAACATAAAACAAACATAATGGCTGTCATTCCCAGTCAAGTCAACATTTGGTAGAGAATAGAGGTCAAATGTTACACTCTCCACAAACTTTGTTTTCAATGAACAGGTGCACTAACTTTAACATAAAAACATCAAAAGCAATATCTGGCCCCTCGCCTGAAATAATATTTTCTTTTCTGGCTGGTCAATTTTGTTTAATGAGCACAGATAGTGCCTCTTATGTACCACCTGATTTAGTGATTTCATAAATAATAATTTATTTAATATTAATGAGGATTCCACCAGGTATTTACTAATACAGTAACTGCCTCATTTTAGAGATAAACAATATAAGATACAGAATTATTAAGTTACTTGTTTGAGGTCACCACACTAATAAATGTTAGAACAGAGTTTTCAATACAATAAGTTTGATTCCAGAGCTTGCCTGCTTATGTACTGTACTTCAGTGTCTTTTTTACTTTCTTCTCCAGCTCACTCTGTAAATCCACCTCTTTTCTAAGACTAACAACTTGGTCTTGTTTAAGCTCTGGTTTTCTAGTCATTCCCTCTGGCATATTATGCATGCACATATGAGGTGCAAACAAAACATACAGGGAATGTTAATTTTTTTTAAAAAAAAGTCTTACAGTAAAACACTGTACACATTGTTTTTAATATCCCCCTCAAAATACTTCTCTTGTTTCAAACATAGCTATCCCACTGTTCCTGCCACTTTCTAAAGCAGTTCTGGAAGTACTCTTTCATGAGTGTACTTATGAGCTGTGATGAAAAATATGGTTAATGCTACTGCCATCCAATGGAAAGGCAGTCTCCAAAAAGCATTACAGTGTGTATTTATCCATTTTATTCACCAAGATATTCACCATATAACTTCCATCTCTTCCACAAAGTCAAAGTGATTGTAAAAAGCAAATGCTTTCTTTTAATTCAGAACATTGAGCTGTCAATAATAATGTCACTAAGGACATGAAACAGGACTTCCAGAATTGCTTCAGGAAGTGGCAAGAATGATAATTTAAATATGTTTGAAGTGAAAGGGAGAATTTTAAAGAGATTAATGATAATTATCTTTTGTATAAAATTTTTTTAAAAGATCAAACTTAGACATTCACTGTATTTTTTGGTGATACTTCAAAATGCAAAATTTGGGATGAGAAGTGACTGGGAGAAATGGTCTTTCCTAAATGTTAAGTTCTCTTTTACTTTGTGCATTTTGTTGTAGTTTTTTCTCCACAACTTCATTTTTAAAATTAATTAATTTTGCTGGTATATTTTATATATACATAATGATCACATTCATCATAGGGACTTTGTAGCTGTAAATGGTATATCTTGATTCTTCTTTTGTTTTCCATTGCTCTCCCCTCCATTCAAGCCCTCTTCCCTTCTAGAGAAAAGCTTTATTTCCACGTTTTCTTTTTTCCTTTTTCTCTTTTCTCTTTCTTCCTTCTCCCCACCCCTTCCCTAGTTTCCCTTCCTGATTGGACAATTTTTTTCCTTTTCACAATATCCATTATACACTTTGATCCTTATTTACATTTTACTTTCTCACATCAGAGAATATCCATTTGTTATTTAAACAAATATGTCTGATTTAATTCATTTAAGAGTATTGTCTCAAGGTGCATCCATTTACCTAGAAATGTGTGAAGTTTATCCTTAATGGCAGCTGGTACTCCATTGTATTAAAAACTACCTTCTTTATCCATTCATGAAAGGATTTTTTTCAGATACATAATCAGTTACTTTCTCAATGGTAAAACAGAAAACCTAGTGAGAAATTTGGACAATTCTGTCTATTTCTCAGATGTTCATGATTGGCATGAGCTGAGAGCCCTGAATTTTAGTTTGGCTGTATTTCCTATTCCCTGAAATTCCTATCTACTTGAGATGAAACAGAACCCTAGATCACTTTCAACATAATCATGAAGTAGTAATGTGGAGGATCTTGTTAAAACACAAACACCTATGTTTTACTCTGATCCACTGAGTTTGAATTATGGGAAGGCCTAGGACTCAGCAATGTAAATATGGGTAAATACACTTTTTGATGCATACCTAAATTTGGGATCCACTATCCTACAATTTTAGGAATGGTCAACCTGAAAAAATTGATGTAGAACTTTTGAAAAATGCAGATGCCTTTGTCCCACCACTGGCGAGTTTGTGCTGTTAATTTTCAACCATCTTTTAAAAGTCAAATTATTTGTAAGCATTTGCTACTTTCCATTGTGTAAGTAATTGCACTTATTCCAAGCTTTATACATTAAGTCATTCAACTCAAAGTTGGGAAGACATGTACACAATTGCTTCTTCCAAGCCAATACAAGCTAACATCAGCACAAGGGAGGTAAGAATGTGGGAGGGTGTGTACAGGAAGTTGGTACAAATGAATATGCAAGACAATGAATGCTGCTATTGGTAGGTAGCCCCAGCTCTTTTTCATTTCTGCATTTTCCTTGCTTTTGTACATACTAGAGTTAGTTTCAGCAATAGTCCTTCACTTTAGCACTTTCTGTGAAAATTCTAACCATTGTTTAGGAAACCAAACATCTTTCATGTGTCATTTTCTTACTTTCAACATACATTTTCTTTTTCATCTGCATGGGATAGTTATGGAGATATATCATTATTTGTAGCATGTTCCTTAAACAGATGATAAGGTAGCATGGTACAGGAGGGCAATGGGGCTTGATGAAAAGTATGAGTTTTGACCTTGCACTTGCCAGGAGTTTGCTTGTGATGCTAACTATATGCCCAGCCTCAAAAATGTGAGTTTTGGAGTCAGAGATAAATAACACAATCTCTAGTACCAATATTGAGCAGCTGTATAGAGAGGTAATGATTTCTCAAAGCCTCAATTTCCACATATGTAAAATGGGAGTGAGACTGACCCTTCAGGATCATTATAAATATTACTAGTAATTTACAGGAAGTGATATACACTCCTAAATTGTTCAAAAAATAGTAGATAATATTATGTATATTTGTTCTGTACCAAAAAATGACACTCATACTTGGTATACTCAAGTATTTAATATCAAAGTCATAGGCTATGGTGTAGCTTTCCCTTATCATTCCACCACCCACCTGACTTAAAGGGCATCATTTATTCCTGTGTTTGCTGAATCTTATCCTTGTTCTGAGCCCTGATCAAGAAGGTTGACACATGTAGGAACTATTCCTTTAGTTGTCCTGCATCTCACAAAGCTCTAATGACTGACTTTTTTGAAATTCCTTACACCTTTCTTTTTTCTAGCTGGCAATCTTAAGTAACTGAGATGGCAAGAGGATGGGATTGAGATGGGGCTATATACCAGAGTGTCAGTATCAAAGTTCACTTGTATGCATGAACTGTGGTGTCTTGAGCAACAACTAGGATCAGTGGCTAATGAGTTGATGAAGAGGTTGTCAACAAAATAGTCAGTATCAACCCATCACCTTAGCCTTTGGCCAGCAGAGGGGACTCACCTGTGTCTGCAGTTAACAAGCCTAGTCCTGGTTCCTCAAAAGTCATTCCTGCTATGTTGACATTTGTGATACTTAACCACACATAGGTTTGAGATTTCTCTAGTCTTTGTGGAATATTTTCTTTTTGGCTAAGACATTATTAAACTAAGTATAGTAGTTATATGAGGGAATGTTATCTTCTGTTGACACATATAGAGAAATGAGTATATCAGATAGCAGTTCACTAATACTGAGTAAAAGTCAGGCAAGTAAGGTTTATAGTTGGGACCAGGGTAGGTAGTTGGTAATTGTTTGGATGTCAGAACTTGTCAGAGATTAATACAATGTCTGAATTGCCGGAGTCCAGCTGCGGCAGGGCTCAGGGGTCCCAAAGGTGGTCAGGGAGTCGGTGAGTGAGAGACAGAAGACACTGCACACCAGTCTGTGAGTGAATCTGAATCTACTTTATTTTTTAGAAGCTGGAGTATATATTTGCTAACTTTTGGCAGTAACCTAATCCCCAAGCAGGAAGCGTCCCAGGCTTAGGGCCAAGCAGGGTTAATCTTAAACAATATGTGTTAATTAACTTTTTTCACCTTTGTTACACTTTAATCTTGTTACTTAATTAGCTTGGGAAATGTAAGCTGACGCACCTGGATGCCCACAGGAGGGAGAGTTTGAGCGGCAGCTGTGAAGCTATTATGTCACTCCCTACATTTTTTCCCTTATCACTTATGGGAGTATGGCAGGCCCTGTGAGGATAGTGCCTGCCTTGGGTCAAGGAGTCTTCATATGAACCCAACCAGGCCTTACCTGTCATGGGCCTGCAGGACAGCAATTGGTCCTGTGCCTGTCTTAGGCTGCTGGTGGTGTAACATATGTGTCCTAGTTGCCCGTCTCTGGCTGCCCGTAGGACAGCGCCTGTCTTAGGTCAAGGACTCTTCATATGAACCCAACCAGACCTTACACGTCATGGGCCTGCAGGACAGCAATAGGTCCTGTGCCTGTCTTAGGAGGCTGGTGGCGTAACATATGTGTCCTAGTTGCCCATCTCTGGCTGCCTGTAGGACAGCGCCTGTCTTAGGTCAAGGACTTTTCATATGAACCCAACCAGGCCTTACCCGTCATAAGGTGTGGATGGACTAGGACACGGCACTGAATAGTAGGTATGATGATAGGGGCAATATTAAAATACATTGGACATAAACCTGCCCATTCAAAAATGGGTGTGTGCCTAAAGATAGAAAACTCCCAGATTTTGCTGTCTTTCCTCAGGTGGATTCTGGTGCCAGGCTCAGAACATCTCTTTGAAACCTTAAGTATCAAATGCCTTTAATTGCTTGAACTGAGAAACAGTAGATAATGGTGTGGCAATATTTGGACACATTGTATACACTTGTTGACAGCCGAGGAGTTGTGGGGTTGCAGAGCTATATTTCAACAGCCTTTTTCCAATACTCACTCTATCTGTAGAGGCAAGCATCCTTGGGGATATGCGAGTCATGATATGCATAACACTGAAAAAAGTCAGTGTTGACCCCTTTTTGCAGAAGAACCCTAGATGAGGAGACTGGTAGCTGGTGAGGGAGCTGGGAATCAGAATCATAATGGGCTTATTCCCTGACATACCTACAAGTTCTAATGAACCATTTTTCATTTTCATGCTAGCACAGTGAAGTTGGTAAAAGATATATTTTTCTTTTTTATGATTTTTAAAATATTTAATTGATAAAATTATGTTTTCAAGGTGCATAATGTTTTGTGTGTGTGTGTGTGTGTATATATATATATATATATATGATTTCTACAAATTGACACATCTGTCACTTTGCAGAGTACTCTTTGTGTGCATAGTGAGGACATTTAATATCTGATCTTTGATCAGACTTCAAGTTCACAATACAGTGCAGTATTAATGACTAGAGACTCTATACTACATATTAGATCTCCATATTTTATTCATTTTATAATTAACGATATGCATTTTCACCATTATCTCCCTATTTCCTCTATACTCTAGCCTGTCTCATCCATATTTTTACTCTCTGATTCAACAAATTTGATTTCTTTAGATTCTGCAGGATCCATTCAGTATGGCCCATTCATTATTTGTCTTTCTACACCTGGCTTACTTCCCTGAGCATGGTGTACTTTTCTCACTGTATAATTCCAGTTTGCCTCAGCAAGATTTGATTAGCTGGGAATTATTACAGGAAAAAAATTTAAAACAATTCACTAAAACCAAGCAACTGCACTCAGAATCTTCCCTCACTGACTTCCTAATAAAGTAAAAACACCAGATACCCAAACTCTGCCTGGAGTGAGTAAAGCTTGGCATTTATACCAATAAGATGTACCCTCCATGGGGAGAAAAACCTCTATAAGGATTAAACTGCATTAATCCTCATTTAGCTCACTAACTGTCTTTTTCACTACAACCAGTCTCTCTAGGAGTGGTGCTTTGTTTACTATGTCCCTCCTGATGGAGGTACTAGGCCACTTTGTTCAATAAATATTTAAGGAACATGTATTAGGTGTCAGATACTATGCCAAGCATGGAGCCTAAAAACACAAATAGTTATAGCTGTTACCATTTACTGAGTACTGAGTACTGAGTATGTGCCAGGCACTTTAGATGTATTACTTCTGAGATTCTCCCAACAGACCTGGTAGATAGGTACTATTTATCCATTCCATTTCATGGCTGAGGAAACTGATGGACAGAAAGGTTAAACAAATTTCTCATGGTCACAAGTGGTAGAGGGAGAAATTTAAACCCAGTTTCCTCTGGTGCCAGAGTCAAATTCTTACTGTATCTTGTATGTTCTGTGGTAAAGATTTTGTCTTATCTTATATGATCTTCACTAAAACCCTATAAGTACAGGTGAAGAAACTGGTACTGATGGTGTTTATGTGTGACTTGTATGAGGCATATGAGGAATAAGTGGTGGAAGAATGCTTTAGGTGTTGATAATCTGACACCAGAGCATATGTACTTAATTACTCTGTTCCATAGCTTGCATGGAAGTGATCTATCATTATTACATGAATATGAAGAGGTGAATAGGGCATATAAATAGTGGTAATTTAGGGCAAATGAGGAGAGAAAACCTAGGAAGATGAGCTTAGGGTTAACTAGTCATTAAGTTGGACCAATGGAATGTCAGAAAAATTACCTGAGATAAGGAGCAGAAGATAAATATTTAGCTTCAGATACAGAAGAAAAACTCAGAAATATCAGACAAGGCAAATAGGAGCATAATTCCACTCAGTAAAGAAAGCACTACATCTAGTATTCTTACAGAAGTCAGGAGATCTTCTTTTTGGTGATAGTGGGAAAATTTAGACCTCCTTCTTGAGTCTCAGTTTCCCCCTTTATAAAATCATAATTAGAGTTCCTTCTCTGTTTATGTTATATGAATATTGTGAGGATAAAATCAAATAACAGATATTAATGTACTCTTCTACTGTTTTCATTTCTATTGAATTTATCCTTAGAGTTTCTAGGTCTGTTTTCTGATTTGGATTTTTTGCATTTTATAAGCATAATATTAGTTTATTTGACTGTTGTTGGTTAAATGATTTAACTGATTCAAATGGACTTACCAGTTGCTTTTAGACATATTTAAAAATGAGACACAAGTATTCATTATTCAATAGGCATTTTGATGGCAGGTAGATGGTGCAATGCCTGCAAATCTGAATATTTGAGAGGCTGAAGCAGGAGGATTTCTGTGAACTCATGGCAAGCCAGGACTCCATGTTAAGATCAAGGTCAGTCTGAACTACATGGCAAGACCTTGTCTCAAAAAACTAAAAACAAAACAAAACAAAAACAAATCTCCTTGGGAACTTGTGCTGAATGCTCTGGGCATAAAGCAGAGCTGACTTTCAAACATTTTTATTACTGCTATGAGTGTTTCAGCTTGGCCACTTACCTTTCTGAATTTGACAGAAAATCTCCCCTTTTATGTGTTCCTTTATGTGTTTGGGATGATGTTTCTTACCTCCTTTGACCATTAATTGTGGCGTGTCAAATTTATGGATTAAGAAATGCCCATAAAATGATCATAGCACATTTTGGGTGTATCTGGGTGAGTCATAGAGATGTGACCTTAGCTACTTTATATAATACCTTGGTTCTTCCTTTGTGGCACTGGTCTCCTCTGCTTTCTAACCAGAATGAACTAAGCATCATTGCTCTGCCATGCCTTTCTGCTGTGATGTTTGTGCCTTAGAATCAGCTGATCATTGTTTGAATTCTTTTAAATCATGAATCAAATTAAACTTCTTCTCTTTAACTTGTCAGTATAAGATGTTGTGACTCAGCAATGAGAGAGTTAACAAACCTCCCTACCAAGATAAAAATTCTAGGAGAATAAAGACTTTCCAAAAAGTTTAGTTCAGTATCTTAATTCCTACGATTTCCACTCCTTGAAGAAAACTGAACTAAGGTCTAAAATTTTTGACATGAATCTCAGGAAAGGGAGATGTAGATGATATTGTAGCCACTGTCTCCTATATCCAAAGCAAAAGGAAACGTTACTAACCAGTTGTACAGTCTTTAACTTCCTTGCCTCCAAGGAACATCAACAGCTCAGTAGACTCATATTACTCCTTTAGATTATAACAACACAAATGCATCTGATTCGGCAAAGGGGGAGAACAGGCTTTATCTCCTCTTCTCATTGTCATAGTCATGTATTAACTATACAGCTGCCAACAATGTGTGACCTGAATAAATGTCACAACAAAATAGTTGATCATGTGGTACAAAGGAACCTAAGGAAAGACCTAACGCTTAACTATTCCAAATTCATTAGTTGATCTGTCTTTTCGTGGTAACCTGTGTTTTGGAGTGTGTCTCATATGTGTTGGATAGAGCTCAAAAGCAGCCTGTTCTGGTCCAAAGGCAATGAACAATGAAACTGAGCCTTGAAGCAAAGACAAGAACTTCTACTCTTGATCTAGATAGACTAAATACTTCAACATGTCATAGAATCATTTCTTTTTGATGAAGGAATGGCAGCAGAAAGAATGTTGTTGGGCTTTAAAAATTATTTCTATCATTACTCAAAGATACTGATTTGTATATTGGAAGATTTTCTCTTACAATAATATGTTGCTTGTGACTTTAGAGTTAGATAAAATTCTTATTGACTGTGTGACCCTGGACAATTCATCTAATCTTTCTAGGCTACAGAGTTGTTTTTTCTCTGTCCTACAGGATTATTAATATTATCTGCTGCATTTTACAACTTAAGTGCTCTCCCAAAGGTCAGTATGTTAATGGCTTGGTCCTCAAGCGATACTGTTGAGATGTGGTAAAGCCTTTAAAAGGTGGAGCCTGTCAAAAGAGGTTTTCAGGTCATTGGGAGTATGGACTTGATGAAGACTGTGGAGCTCTCCAATCAATTTCTTTCTTCCCTGACCATGAATTGAGCAGTTTCACCTGCCACATGCTACTGCCTTGTCTTGCCTTGCTACAATGCCCAAAACAATGGGGCAAAAAAAAATACCATAAATTAAAACCTTTAAAAATCACAAGCCAACATTTCTCATTATAACTTGTTTATCTCAGGTAGTTATTTTTTATTTTTTAGCAGCAAGTACATTTATTAGAAAAGAAAAAAGTGGTGAAATATTCTTATATCCCTCATTGAGAAATTAAAAATAAAAGACAAAATAAAAACAAAAGCGAATAGAAGATAATAATAAAGATCAGAAAACACAATCTCTTATATCAGGTAGTTTTTACAGTAATGGAAACCTGAACAACACACCCTCCTCAAAGATATGTATTGAAGATTACGCATGTATATAAAATAAACTGACCGTGTTCTGGTAGAGCACATGCACAACAAGTACCGAGTCCATTATCATCATTACTTTGGTACTGTTTGGCAATGTTATGTGAAAACTGATTTACCTTAGAAACAAAAACCAAAACAAAATTTTCTGCAACAAACAATATGTGGTTGAGGTGTTAATCTACATTATCTTCTGTAGTGGAGTGGCTACACTATTATTTTTATAATCTTATGCCTGTGTCCTTGTTCAGCTCTGCACAAATAGAGAATAGTTATAGAAATGGGAAACCAGCATGTCTGAAAAAAAACTAGGATTCATTTGAAACAATGACATTTTCTACTCCACTGTGGGAGAATCCTCATTAACATTATATATTCCTGGGGCCTGAGAGCCCCTGGGTATTGAACAGAAATGCAAGAGCGCTACCTCCATCATTACAGACAATTCTAGGACTAGTGGTCAAGTTGATATGTACTATGTTCAACACGACATACTTAGGGCAAGATCTGCAAGTCATGAGTCACTGTTACATCCTACCTACCTGCTCACTGATCTTTTTTCTCTGTCTTTGCCAGAGCAAATGAGTGGCTAGAGAGACACTTGGTTGGTGGGCTCCCTTTTGTACTAAAAAAAAAAAATCTGATGTTTTAATATCTAGTTCAAGCAGGTAGAATCAAGAAGTACTCCCTTCCAGTAAGATAGAAGTTGTGATCACTTAATTTATCACTTCAAAATGATTTTGTTATGATTGATTGGTACTTAATGGAGCAAAGTAGTAAAGTGCACAGCAGACCATTTATGAATCTGGTCTGGAAACTAATATTTTTTCTAGCCTTGTGATTTGGATAGTATTTATCAAGAAGGAAGGTCAACTTGGATTCTTAGATATGTTTGGACATTCTACTCGGTGAGGTTATAATTTAGACTTGTCTATTTTCAGTATTCAAGTATTTTTCCTTCCCTTTTTTAAATTCCAAATTGTTTCTGTCAGCAAACTGAGAAACAACACCAAGTTTTGCTCATAGAATTAGTTGCCACAAATGGTATCAAATTCAAATGTATACATATTTTACGTTTTGGCTTAAGAGTCATCTGTGGTCCACCACAGACAAGTGCCATCAATGGACACAGTCAAGCACAATCAGAAAATAAATACTCTGGGCTAGAATACAGGTTTGTTTACAGCAAGTAACATGACCAAATCTCAAATGTGAATCATGTCTGAGCCTTCAGTCTGCTCAATAAAAGATAATGGATTTCAGTATTTAGAACTGAAACAGTATTTAGAAGAGGCATTCTGGGCTGCCTCTTCTAAGTTTGCAAAATTTTGTAAAATTTTATTGCTATATGTTTGTGATGTATAAAAATTACACTAGTTTTGATATATATATATATATATATATATATATATATATGATCATTTTCAATCCTCTTTCTCTCCCTTTTCCTTGACAATTTCCCCATTGCCAAAAAGTGCTTCCTTGTTTCCTACCATATCTCCTTCATTTTACTCAATTTAGTTGTGTTTCACATTACTTCAAAATGGCAATATTCCTTTGATTTAAGTCCAAAACAATGATCATAAATAACTTCACTAACAGGAGTATCGTTTACCCTACAGGCAGCATGAGACTGCCTTCTGTGACAGCAGAGTTACAACTAAGCCTATAGTTGAATTGAGTTCCAAATCTCTAGTCTAAAACCTTTCTTCTAAAACTATCGTACAATATCTTTTTAGTTATTTGAAGTAAGAAAACACATAAATGTTAGTTGTATCAAATAAAATTGCCTTGTCAATTAAGGAGTCTACAAGATCTACAAAGGCCTCATTGAAAAGTTAGATCTGGTGCTCTTCCCAAAATATCAACAACAGGCTTTACTGGTGGGTGCATGAAGGGAGGAGTCATTCTTAAAGCAAGAATTCTGACTTTGCTCCTAACCTGTTTTGGGATGTTTAAATATGAGCAATATTATCATTAGCATGTTGGGAATCTTAGCTCCCAAGAGTCTACATAGATTAATATTGAAGGAATGATCCATTTTAGAGCTATAAATATATTTGTGGAGGGGCTGGGGATTTAGCTCAGAGGTATTTGTGAGTTCAATCCCCAGGACCGATAATATATATATATATATATATATATATATATATATATATTTGTGGAAATAGCTCCTTAAAAGTAGTCATATGGGGGCAAGCATCCAAGGCTGTATCAAATACTTTTGGCAGTGAAGAAAACTCCTGTTGTAGAGGTGTGGCAGGGAAGAGATGAATTGATAAGTGACATTGTGAAATAATAAAGACTGAAAAACTGGCACAAGTTCCAAGGAAAGAAAAGAGAATGATTTAAATAAACTTAACACTTCACCTGGATGGGCATAGTGGTACAGGCCAGTAATACCAACACTGTGGAAGCTGAAGTAGAAACCTGAATTGCATAGCGAGTTCAAGGCCAGCATGAACTTCATAGTAAGACCCTATCTCAAACCCCCAAAAAGACAAAAAAACCTCTTCACCTAACAGCTATTTTGGTCTAATTTTGGTAATTTAGTTTAGGGAAACTAGTGTCCCAACAATATTTTTTCACATATGGTTTGCTACTTCCTATTTATGTAGTCTAGATAAGTGATACAACCTTTCTCAATCCCAATATCCTCATTTGTAAAATAAAAATGACAGTATTTATCTCACAATAGTATTAAATACCTTTTCATTCTCCTATCCCTGCTGTAGTGCTTGTTTCACACTCTTCTAGATATAATCATAACACTGTATATTATCTTTTTGGAGAACTCAAAAAGTAGAAAAATTCACAATATCCAACAACAAACCAGGTTTGATATCAAGAATCAATAGGATGCCAAAGATATAATACATCAGAAGTTAGGACTACGCAGTATATAAAACAGCAAAGTAACACTCCTTCAGGGTGAATAATCTCCTGCTCTACCCAAAGATGTTCACATTCTAATTCTTGGATCCTGGGAAAATGTTGCCTTATGTGACAAAAGTGTTATTGTACATTTGATTCAATGAATAATTTTCAGATGGTATATTATTCTGAACCATCTGGGTGTGCCCAATGTAATAAAAAGGATCCTTAGAGAGTTTTGGAGCATCAAAGGTAATGACAGAAGCAGAAGATAGAATGATACAACTTTTGGGTTTAATGATGAAAGGGGATCACAATTCAAGAAAAATGGGCAGCCTCCAGAAGCTGGGAAAAATGAAAAACAGGATACTCTCCTAGAGTTGTTACAAAGATACTCCCTCCAATTAAGTGGACTCTAGTAAATGCTACATTCCAATACAGTCTGTTTTTCTTCTAAATAGGACTCATCTGTGTTGTACATCAGCTGAGAAGGTGAATTTATTTAGAGACATCAAAAAGGATTACCTTGATTTTAAGAATTCACATTCAATGTCCACTTTGTATTTTGAACAACTACTTCTAAGAGTACAATATGTAATAATCTACTAGTGATTTTCTACTGTTTTTTGAAATTGTGTATTATTTCTACGCTCTTTCTGTTTTTTTTTTCCTTTAAATAAAATTTAAAAAAAGAATTCACATTCAAGTTGTACAGTGAAGAATTTCATGGGTTTTTTGTGAGGACAAGACCAATAGACATCAGTCTATGGAAGCAGAATAGATTGCTCCACTACTACAATTCATGAGGTATACAGATAATTTTGCCCTGAGAATTTGCTGAGGGTCAGCACAGTGACCTTCAACTTGGTATCCCTTCAATCTGAGGAATTTTGAAGGACAAGTTCACAGGAGAATCATTGCAGCCATCAAGGGACAGATGGCTACTAACTGCTAATTGGTAATTTCTCCAGGGTTTAGCTTCTGCATTATTCTATTTTAAATACAAAATAAAAGATAAAAACAGATTTTTCCCTTCCTTCAGGTCTTTACAATCTAAAACATCCTATCAAATTTTCAGGGTAAATTAGTCTGACCATTGCTATATATTCTGTACACATTATATATATTTTTTGTACATATTTTGTAACTAAATGTGGCCTGTCTCTTATTCAGTAGTGTGTTTTCACTGCGGGGCATTTGCCAATGAATGGAGAGCTGTTTGTTCAGAGAGTCAAATGATGCTGAGTCTCAGTGAGAATGGGATATTGGAAGCCTGAAAAGCATGCTCTACTGAAAGAATAGGTCATGCTTTTCTAAAGTGAAGACAGTGTCCCACTGCATAATGATTCATTTTGAGAAAATTTCATTTCAATAGTTTGGATCCTCCTATAAACTGAATGTGTATTTTGCATTCCATTAAGATATTTAAGAGATATATGTATTGAATTATGATATTGTATCTGAATTAGACAGCTTTCTGTTGCTGTGTCAAATATCTGAGATTAAAATTTTATAAGGAAGAAAATTTTATTTTGGCTCTTACTTCAGAGGTTTCAGTCTATTGTTGCTTGGCCCGTTCACTTTAAGCCTGTGGTACAAAAGAACATCAAGGAAGGGAAGGGGTGGTATGAGAAGGGACAAAGCTCCTTGTTTTATGGTAGCCAGAAATCAAAGATAGTGAGGAAGGCTCAATAGTAAGTTTGGAGGTGAGAGAAAAAATAAACAGTGAACTCAAATTAGTTTTTCAGGTTACAAGATCAAAGCATAAAAAGTGGACAGACAATCAAACAATGACAGTAGAAAATATTCTGTTTGATAAATTAACAAAACATTAGTAGTATGGTTATCTATCATGCACACTTATGGATACAGTTATATACTTTAGAGCACTTTATTTCCCTTTATTACAATATCTATTATATATTTTGTATCTTATTACTCTTTAAGTTATTTTTTTGAAATTCTGTATTATTTCTATCCTTTTTTATGTTTTGCTTTTTTTATCTAAATAAAAAAAACAGTGAACTAGAAGACAGATTAATGCAAAATGCCCAATCTGAATAATAACAGAAAAGTAGTGTAAAAAGAGGGTACAATGAAAAGAACTTCAGGGACAATGAACAATAACAGAAGATCTTACATTTGTGTTATTGTTACCGGGTTCTGGGATTCTGAGTTTCTTCTTCCAAGGTTAGTTTTTATGTTCTTGTCTTGATCAAAAAATTGAACTAAATAAGCTTACTAGGTAGTTAATTTTTATGTTTATTAAAGGAACAAAAAGAAACATTCTCTATAGAGTGAATTTGGGCCAAATAAAAGTAGGAAAAATATATACTCTACAGCATGAAAGTAGACTACTGTAAAACAGAAAACAGTAGCACAGAGCTCAATGGTGACTGTTTTATTCAGAAAGTCTTTGCCTATACCTATGTCTTCAAAAGTTTTACCTCCTTTATCTTCCAGCAGATTAAGTGTTTCTGTATTAATCCATTCTGATTTTAATTTAGTATATGATGAGTGATACGAGTCAAGGTTCAACCTTAAGCATGTAGACTGCCAGAATTCCCAAAATCAATTGTTAAGGAGGATTTCTTTCAGGGTGGCTCCTTTATTAAAGTAGCTGAGTTTCCTTGGTGTTGTTTTGGATCTTCTATTTTGTTCTATTGATTCACAAGTCTATTTTTTGTCAATACCTTGCTGTTGGTATGATTTCATTTTTTAAATGTATCATGAGGTCTGGGATTGTGATGGCCTGACTTTACACTCATTGACTAGAGTTACTTTTGCAATTCTAGCTCTCTGGTTTCATATGAATTTTAAGATTGCTTTTATTTATTTATTTATTTTTAATTTTAAGAGAGAAAGAAAAGAAAATTTTAAAAAGACAAAATAGAAAAAACAAGAAGAAAAGTAGAATACAGAGTTCAAAAAATATCATAAAGTTGCTAGTTGATACATTACATATTGTTAACAATACTTATTAAAGTTACAAAGTTAAAAAGTGGCTAGACACTCAAACATTGACAGTACAAACACATTCAATCATCTAACAAAAGCTCAGTAATACGGTCATCTACACACTATATATACTGTTATATCCTTTAGAGCACTTTCCATCCCTTTCACTTTTACAATATCTATTATATCTATTATACTTTTATGACTATTATACTTTTTGGATAACATTATTGTGTCCCTTCTTATTATTTCTAACAATAGAGAGACAATGTGATATTTACTAATGTGAGCCTTTATCTAACTGAGGATATTCTCAAGTTACCTCCATTTACCTATGAAGGCCTCAAGAGCATCCTTTTCTATAGCTCAGTAGTATTCTATTGTATAAAAATACCACATTTTTTTCATCCACTCTGCAGTTGATGGGAATATTGTTTTTTTCCAAGATTTAACTATCACAAATTGTGCTGCTGTGAACGTGGGGGCACATATATCACTGTGACATGACCTTTTCATTTTTTCTTGGAAAATACATAAGAGGGGAATAGCTGGGTTGAATGGAACTTCCAATCCTAGTTTTTTGAGGAATCTCCATATTGACTCCACAGTGGTTGCACCAATCTGTACTCCCACCAACAGTGGAGAAGTGTTCTTTTTCCCTGCAGCTTTGCCAACATTTGTTATCAGTTTTTTTCTTGATGGCAGCCATTCTTTCTGGAGTGAGATGAAATCTCAGTGTTGTTTTAATTTGTATTTCACGAATGACCAGTGATGGTGAGCATTTCTTCATGTATGTATTTACCATCTGTATATCTTCATCTGAGAACTGTGTTTTCATTTTAGATGCCCATTTTTGGAGAGGGTCTTTGAATTGGGGGGCTTGATGTTTTTCAGTACGTTATTTGTTCTGGATATAAGTCCTTTGTCTGAGGGATTATTGGCTAAGATTATTTCCCATTCTGTGGGTTTTTTCACTTTGTTGGTGATTACTTTTGAAGTACAAAAACCTTTTAGTAAGATGAGATCCAAGTTGCTGATTCTTTCAAGTATTTCCTGTGCGGTTTGCATTTTATTCATGAATTCTCTCCCTAACCCTATGTCTCCAAGATTTCTACCTACCACATCTTCCAGTGGATTTAGTGTTTCTGTTTTAATACTTATATCCTTGATACATTTTGATTTTAGTCTAGTGTATGGCGATAGGCATGGTTCTATTTTCAGTCTTCGATATGTGGAAAGCCAATTTTTCCAACACTATTAAAGAGGCTATCTTTTTTACAGTGAACATGTTTAGCACCTTTGTGAAATGTCAGATGGCTGAGTGTCTTTGTAGTTGGGTTTTCATCTTCCAATCTCTTCCATTGATCCTCAGGTCAATTTCTTTGCCAGTACCATGCTGATTTTATCACTGTGGCTTTGTAGTATAGTTTCAAGTCAGGAATTGAGATGCCTCCTGTCTTGCCCTTATTGCCCAGAATTGCCTTTGCTATTCTAGGTTACTTCTGTTTCTAAATAAATTTTAGGAATGTTTTCTATAGATCTCTAGTGTATGTTGATGATATTTTGATTGAGATTGCTTTAAATCTGTATAACAGTTTTGGGAGTATGGCCATTTTCAAAATGTTGGTTCTTCCTAACCAAGAGCAAGGAATAACTTTCCATTTTCTAATATCCTCTTCAATCTCCTTTTTTAGGGTAATATAATTTTCAGCCTATAGGTCTTTTACAGTCTTGGTTAGGTTGATTCCTAGGTGTTTCATTTTTTTATATGCTATTGTGAAAGGTGATATTTCCATAATTTCTCTCTTGGTGATTTTTTTATTTGTGTAGAGGAATGTTATTGGTTTTTGAGTGCTGACATTATATCCAGCTACACTGCTGAATTTATTACCTCTAATAGTCTTTTACTGTAGTTTTTGGGTTCTTCTATATAGATTATCATGTCATCTGCAAATAATGATACTTAAATTCTTCTTTTCCTATTTTTGTTCCTTTTATATCTTCCTCTTGTCTGATTGCTCTGGCTAATATTTCTAGAATTATTTCAGGATTGGTGATAGTGGACATCCGTGCCTTGTTCCTGATTTTAGAGTGAAGGCTTTCAGTTTTTTCCATTTAGTATAATGTTGGCAGTTGGTTTGTCATAGATGGCCTTTATGAGATTGAGATATATACCTTCTATTCCGAGTTTCTGGAGGGTTTTTATCATGAGCATGTGTTGGACTTTATCAAAAGCTTTTTCTGCATCTATTCAGATGATCATGTGATTTTTATTTTTGGATCTGTTGATGTTATGTATTACATTTATTGATTTGCCTATGTTGAACCATCCCTACATTCCTGGAATAAATCCCACTGTGTCATGGTGTATAATGTTCTTAATGATTTGCTATATTCTATTTGCCAATATTTAATTGAAAATCATTGCATCAATGTTCATTAGTGAGATTGGTCTATAGTTCTCCTTTTTGGTTGGCTCTTTCTCTGGTTTTGGTATCAGAGTAATACTTGCTTCAAAGAATGAGTTAGGGAGGACTGCTTCTCTTTCAATTTCATTGAAGAGTTTAAGGAGTATTGGAATTAAATCTTCTCTAAATGTTTTATAGAATTCAGCTGTGAATCCATCAGCACCCGGGCTTTTCTTTGTTGGTATGTTTTTAATTACATCTTCAATTTCAGTAGCTGATATTCAGTTATTCAAAATTGCTATATCTTCTTGGTTGAGCTTTGGTAGTTCATATATTCCTAGAAATCTGTCCATTTCCTCTATGTTTTCCATACTATGTGAGTAGAGATTTTCAAAGTAGGTATTCATGATTTTTTGAATTTTGAAGGGATCTGTAGTAATTTCCCCCTTTTCAGTCCTTACTGCATAAATTTGAGTTTTTCTCTTTCTTTTTCTTAATAAGGTTGGCTAGGGGTTTGTCAATTTTGTTTATTCTCTCAAAAAACCAGCTTTTTGACTCATTAATTCTTTGTATTTTTTTTAGTTTCAATTGCATTGATTTCTGCTCTAATCTTTACAATTTCCTCTCTTCTATGAACTTTGGGTTTAAATTGCTCTTCTTTTTCTAGAAGCTTGAGATGAAACATTAGGTTGTTTATTTGTGCTTGTTTTTTTTTTCTTGGTATGAAAATTTATTGCTATATATTTCCCACTTAAGACCGCTTTCATTGCATCCCACAGATTGCAGTATGTTGTTTTTGCATTTTCATTGAATTCCTTTATTTCTTCTTTAATTTCATCTGTAGCCCACTGGTTGTTTAAAAAATTGTCATTTAATTTCCATGTATTTATGCAGGTTTGCAATTTCTTTTGCAATTACTGTCCTATTTCAGATATTATGCATAAGATAATTTCAATACCTTTGCATTTACTTAAGAATGTTTTATGGGATAATATATGGTTTATTTTGGAGAATGTCCCATGTGTAGCTGAGAAGAATGTGTATTCTGATGTTGGGTGGAACACTCTGTAAATATCTACTAAATCCTTTTGACTCAGTTCTATTATTTCTTTGCTGACTTTTTGTCTAGTTGATCTAGCTCTTTGTGACAATGTGCTGTTAAGGTCCCCTGTTATAATTGTGTTCTTGTGTATTTGGTTTTTCATGTCCATTAGTACCTATCTTATATAGTTGGGTGCTCCTGTATTTGGTGCATATATATTTATAATTGTTCATTCTTCCTCTTGAATTTTTCCACTTATGAGTATGTAGTGACCCTCTTTATCTCTTTTAATCATTTTAAGTTTCAAGTTCACTTTGTCTGCAAACAGAATAGTTACCCCTGCTTTTTTCTGGATTCCTGTTGCATCAAATACCATTTTCCATCCTTTGACTTTTAATCTATGAGTTTCCTTTTGGGTCAGATGTGTTTATGGTGTGCAGCATATTGTGGGATCCTGTTTCTTGATCCATTCTGTCAACCTGTTTCTTTTGATAGGTGAATTGAGGCCATTTACAATTATGGATATCACTGATATGTACTGGCTTGACTTTGCCATTGCTGTGAATCTAATTTGTTATGTCTTTTCTCTAACAGCTTTTAGTATTCTGTTTTTATGCTGTGTGTCTGAGATCTTAATGATTATATGTCTGATTGTAGATTTATGTTGGTTATGACTGTTTGGCATTCTACATGCCTCTCTTATTTGTATATTAGCTTTCCCCACATGTTTGTGAAATTTTCTGCCATTACTTCTATAAACAGCTTAGTTATGTCCTTTGTGTTGTCTCCTGCCTCCTCACTGATGCCTATTAATCTTACATTGTTTCTCCTGGCATCATCTTGAAACTACTGGATTGTCATTTCATGCTGATTTGTTGTTTTTATAAGTTCTACCCTTTCATGATTGCTATCTGCGATCCTATTCTCAAGGTCTGAAAATCTATACTCAGCTTCATTTAAAAGGTTTTTCCAGCTTTCAGTACAAGTTTTTGTTTCTTGGATATCTCTTTGGATTTGATTCATGAATTCTGCTTGTTTTCTGAATTGTTCATTCAGAGTTTCAATCAATTTCCCATGCTCTTGTATTTTTTTTTATCTATTTCTTCTCTAGCTATGTTGAGCAACTCATTTACTGAGGTTGTTATTTCTGTCTTTACATAAGGCATATTTCTAATTTGAGTTCCTGTATAGCCTCGTGGATTTGTTTCTTTACTTCATTTGCTATCTTTTCAGAGATTCCTGGTGTATGACATTTAAAGCCCTCTATTTCATTGTCACCTGTACTTGCTTCTGATGCACTAGGTGTTTGAGATTGCATTTTGCCTTTTCCTTTGGTCATTTTCACTGTTTTGGTATGTATATGTACTTTCCTTTCCAAAAGTCACATCTGTGTGGTTGATGTTTTATCAAGTTGCTGGGTACCACAATGAAGAGGATATCCAGTCACCTGACTTCCTTCTACAGGGCCTGTTGGGTGAGTCTTATATTCTTTCTGAGCTGGCTATAGTGTATGTATCAGCTGAGGCCCTACTGTGTCACTGGGGGACTCATAAGCTCTTTTCATTTTCTCTTAGTTGGGGGGGTGTTATTGGCACACTTCTCACCCTATCTGATGTTCTCTTTGTGTGTGTGGGATTACCCACTCTCTTGCCAGATTTGCCAATGTCTTACAGTTGGAGAGAATTTCACTTCTGCTCCTATTTACTCACTGCAGACCTCTATTTTAGGGACAAACTCACCACACTGACTGGAGCCTGCTGAGGTCTTCTGTTTGGGTGAGGGGTTCCTGAGTCTCTCAAACAACCAGCACAGTAATCCACTGTATTCGAGGTTTCTATGTTCCCAGTGGAAGGACAGGCCCAGAGGTGGCAGTCCCAGGCAGCTTAGACCTGGGGTGGGCTTCCACAACACCCCTAGTGGAAGGGCAGGCCCAGAAGAAGCAGTCTGGTGCAGTTTAGGCCTGGGGCGGGCTTCCACAATGTTCCCAGTGGAAGGGCGGGCCCCAAGATTGCTTTCTTCATCTCTGTAATGAATATTATTGATGTTTCCATTGGAATTGCATTTAATCTGTATAAGGATTTTGAAAATATGGCCATTCTTATCATATTGGTTCTATATAAGGATAGGTGATATCTTTCCATTTTCTGATATCCTACTCAATCTCTTTTTTCAGAGTACTATAACTTTCATTATATAGGTATTTGTCTTTCTCAGTTTGACTACTTCCTAAGTATTTCATTTTTTTCTTAATGCTATTGTGAAAGATATCATTTCCCTAATGACTCTTTCATTGAGTTTGTTATTTGTATGTAGGAACACTATGGATGGTAGAGTGGTGACTTTGTATCCTGCTCTGTTACTGAATTTGGTTATCAACTGTAGAAGTCTTTTGGTGAAGTTTAAGTGTCTTCTGTATAGATGATTGAGTCATTTGAAAATAATACAATTAAATTTCTTTTTTTCTATATATATATTCTTTTTATTTCTTTCTTCTGTCTAATTGATCAAGCTAGTATTTCAAGAAATATGTTGAACAAAAGTTATAATAAGCAACATCTTGCCTTGTTCCTCAGTTTAGAGAAAGGCTTCAGCTTCTTGTTATTAAGTATGACATTGGCCATTTGTTTATCATAGATCATTTTTATAAGATTAAGATAAAGAAACTCTTATTTTCTTGAAAGGTTATTTTTTATCATGAATAGTTGCTAAATTTTTAAAATGCCTTTTCTGCATCAATTTATATGATCATACAGTTTTGTTTCTTAGCCTATAATCATGTTGTGAATTACATTTTTTGATTTGCACACATTAAGCCATTCTTGAATCCTTGGAATAAATTCTACTTGGTTATATGATCTTTTTATGATTTACTGCATTCTGTTTGCCATTATCTATTGAGGATATTTGCATCTATGTTCATTAGATTGGCCTGTAGTTCTCTTTTTCGATGAGCCCTTTTCTGGTTTTGGGATCAGGGTAATGTCTGCTCCCAGGAATGATTCTGGGAGTACTGCTTTCTATTCAATTGCATATGGATCAAACTCATGAGCTTGTACTTACCAGGCAAGCACTTGAGCCACTGAGCTAAATCTGCAGCCCACACTAAAGAGTTTGAGTAGCATTGGTGTTAAATCTTCTCTAAAGTTCTTGTGGAATGTAGCAGTGAATCTGTTGGCACCTGGGCTTTTCTAAGTCCGTAGTTTTTTACTTCTTCAACTTCATTTACCATACTAGCTTATTTAAAATTTTGTCTCTTCTTTATTAAGCTTTGGTAGTTCACATATATCTAGGAATTTCTCCATTTCTGAGTTTTCCATTTTATGGGTTACTGGTTCTCTAACTAGTTTAAAACAGCCTCCTGGATTCAGCAGGTTCTGTTGTGCTCTCGTGATTTTCATTTCTAATTGCATGGATTTGGGTCTTTTCTTTCAATTTTAAATAAGATTGGATAAAGATTTGCCTATTTTGCTCAGTCTTTCAAAGAATAAACTCTGATTCATGGATTCTTTGTATTGTGTGTTAGTCTCAATTTTATTGATGTCTCACTTGATCCTCAGAATTTCCTTCATCATAGTAGATTTTGGTTTGAATTTTTCTTGTTTTTTTAGAACCTCAAAGTGGATCATTAGGTTAACTATTTGAGTGTGTTTCATTTTTCTAATGTGGGAATTTGCTATTGTAAATTTCCCTCTTGGGACTGCCTTCATTGTGTTCCATAGGTTCCATTATGTCATAATGATATTGCTATTTGATTGTAGAAACTAATTTCTTCTTTCATTTTATCTGTGACCCATTGATTTTCAACAGGGTATTATTTAATTTCCATGTGTTTGCATATCTCCTATGGTGTCTTTTCCTATTGATTTCTAGTCTCTGTGCACTATGGTCCAATAATATGAAGGGATAAATCCAGTACTTTTTCATTTAATTAAGCATACTGTATGGGCTAGTGTGTGGTCTACTTTTTCAAAAGTTCCACATACTGCCAAGAAGAATGTATACTCTGTTGTTGTTGGAAAGAACACCCTACACATATCTATTAGGTCCATTTGTTTATGGTTTGTGTTCAGTTTTGATATTTCTTTGTGGACTTTGTGCCTATTTGATCTGATCCTGTGTGACAATAGAATATTGAGATCTCCCAATACAATTGTGTTGATGTTCATCTGATTTTTCATGTCCATAGGTTTTTGTTTTATAAAGTTGTGTGCACTGGTATTTGGGGTGTATATATTTATAATTGTTAATGATTCCGGTTGAACTGTTCCCTTTACCAATATGTAGTGACCTTCTTTATGTCTTCTGATCAGTCTTGGCTTCAAACTCATTTTTCATGAATTCTTGCTTTTTTTTCCTGGTTCCCACTTTATGAAATTATTTATCTTTTGATACTTATCTATGAGATTTTTTAACTAAATATTTTTCTTGGGTTTTTTTCTTCATCTATTCAAAAGATACAGATTGCCAGAAGGGAATTGAGATGCTTTACACTGAGAATAATTACTGAGAATTGTTGGCTTATTCCTTTCATTGCATTATTTTCCTGTTGCTGATTTCCTCATAATTTTTCTTTTGGCTTAGCTGCTTATTCTGCTTAGTGTATGTATTTCTTTTAACATTTTGGCATTATTGGCTTAATTGTGTCTTTCTAGGAAAACCTTAAAAAGTTTTTGTAATGCTGATTTGGTGGTTATGAATGTCTTGAGTTGCTCCTTTTCATGTAAATGCCTTATTTTTCCATAAACTTGAAAGGAAATTTTTGCCAGATAACAAAAGCCAGGTTTGGAAGTTATCATCTTTAAGGGTTTGGAACACTTCAGGTGAGTACTCCTGTCCTTTAAATTTTGTGTAGAGATATCTTTCATTATCCTTGTTGCTTTATTTCTATATGTGATTCATTGCCTTTCTCTGGCAGCTTTTAAAATTTTCTCCCTGTAATGAACATTTGGAACTTTGAGAAAAATGTGTCATAAAGAGTTTCTCTTCTGGTCATGGTTTCTTGGGGTTCTGTATGATTCACTTTTCTGTATGTCTTTCCCTATTTTTGTAAAGTTTTCTTCTATAATTTTGGCAAACATGTTTTCATGCCATTTGTATTTTCTTCTGACTTCTCACATATTTCAATTATTCTTAGATTAGTCATCTTTGCATCATCTAGCAGTTTTGTTAAATCTATCTTTCATTTTCTCTTGTTGTTTGTAAGGTGTCTTTGTGTACTTTTTCTTTTCTTTTTTTAATTTTTATTTAAAGAGAAAAAAAGCATGCAAAGGGTAGAGATAATACAGAATTTCAGAGAAAAGATAAACAATAAGAAATCACTAGTTGATAAATTACATATTGTGCTCTTAGAAATAGTTGTTCAAGTTACAGAATTAAAGCATACAAAGTAGATTGTCAAACAGTGAGAGTGTAAATGGCTATGCATACATATCTCTACATGTATTTCTATCCTTTCTGTATTAGAAAGAAAGACAAAACATAGCAAGACAAAACAAAACAATTTCCTATAAAAACATGAAACCAAAGAGTCATATAAAACCACAGTACAAGGTGATATACAATTATTGCTATAATGTTTATTATTATCTTCAATAGAATTGCCTATATCATCAGGCATAAATGAATATAGCAGCATAATTGAATATAGCAGTACATAACAATATTAGTAAAAAATAAAACATTGTAGACAATATAAAACTTCAAAGGCAGGTAATAATCAAACCAGAGTAGATATTCTAGTGAATCTTGTCATCTTAAATGCAGTTGCCTATACACTCAGACTTGATACTATCAATCATAACAGGTTTGAATAAAATCTATCAATACAAAACAGTGATCTAACAAACCAGATTCAATTACAATCAGTCATGGTAAAACAGTGTAGGCTTTACAGAGCTTTAGATTGACTTAATAGGAAATTAAGGATGATTGTCATACTATATCCTGTTATTTTCAGGATTACTGTTTGTACCCTCAAATCTAGTGCAGGTAGAATGACTGGAACAGAATATAATACATCTAAGCAGAGTAGTGTGAGTAATGTGGGTTTTTAAATCCTGGTGTACTATTAACAGTATAGTGTATCAAGGCCATCTATGTTAGAGATTATAGCCAACCTTCTCTGCCTCATTTCTGCTATGCTATTTTTCTGCCTGTTTATCTAGATTTCGCCTTCATTCTACTGCCTGCCCCACTCATTGAGGCCTTTCTGCCATTGTTCCTAAAATCCTGGTATTTTTTTTCTCTCTCTCTAGAATGTTCTTCAGTATTCTCAGTAGGGTTGGATTGGTGGTCACAAACTCGCCCAGTTCCTCTTTGTCATGGAAGCATCTTGTTTCTCCATTAATTTCTAGTGACAGTTTTTCAGGGTACATCTGGGCTGGAGGTTATTTTCTTTCAGGGATTGGAATATTTTGCTCCAAGCTCTTCTTGATCTGGTGGTCTGTGTGGAGAAGTCAGCCGTGATCCTGATGGGCTTACCTTTATAGGTAATCTGTTTCTTTTCTCTGATGGCTTTTAATATTCTGCTTTTATATTGAATTTCTGGTATCTTGATTATTATATGTCTGGGTGTAGGTCTTTTTTGGTTGTAGGTGGCTGGGATTCTTTATGCCTCACACAACCGAATGTCATTTTCTTTTCCCATGCGTGGAAAGTTTTCCTTAATTATTTCCATGAATAGCTTTTGTAATTCTCCTGTATCTGTTCCTGCTTCTTCATTCACGTTTCTTATTCTTAAATTGTAAATTCTCTTGTCATCTTCTAGCCTCTGTATTGTTACTGCCTGTTTCCTTGTTATTTTTAAGAGATCTTTCCTTTCATGATCACACACTGCCAACTTGTCTTCAAGTTTGATAGTTTATCCTTAGTTTCTTTTAAGGAGTTTTGCCAGGTTTCAATGGAGTTTTTAATTTCCTGGTTGTCTCTTCGAATCTGCTGCATGTATTCTATATTTTCTTTATATTCTTTATTGAATGTTTCTCTCCTTTTTTGTGTTCCTCCCTTCTTCCGTCTGTATCATCCTTAGAGATGCTTCCTGAGAGCATTTCTTTTATTACTCTACTCATATCCTGCTTTACCTGATTTAATATTTCAGTTTTGAGCTCATCCACAAGGTCCCAAAGATATCTCTTTATGTCCATTGAAGCCATGTCTGATGTTGTGTGTTTGCTGCCTTCAGTCTCCCTTGTTTTTCCTTCTCCTGGATCAGGTCTCTCAGGTTTCTGGGCTGAGGGAGTCTTCCTGCCTCTCTCTCCTGTCATGGCCCTGGCTTCCTCCACAGGGGTTACAGTGCAGGTCCCAGCCCCGTTCCCTGTTGGTCATGTTTCCTCTGAAGCACACTGGTGAGGGATCTCTGCCCTCTCTTGTCTGCTCTTGTCACTGAGGTGTAAACAGCTTTTGTGCATCCTGCCCCTCCCCATCGGGCCAACCAAACTTCAGCTGCCTTCAACAAATTAATACTTGCTAGGTGCAGGGGATCGATTTGGGATGGCTCATTGTGTCCTGGCCAGGGACACAGCCCAGTCCAAGCAAATCCCACAAATCTGCTCTGGGGAGGGAGCAATCAACTGTAGTCACTATCTCTCCCAGTTCAGGCTCCTCCTGCCCGATTCCAACATGTCACCCATTTGTTTGCACCCTTCCCGTTGGGGGGGTCTCATTCCCAGCACTGACCATGGATTAATGAAGGGCCCTTCAACAGCTCTGCTCTCCGTTGGGCTCACCAACCCCTGACTTCAGCGCTGCTGTGTTTCCTGTGAGTGGTGGCGGGTACGGGTTTGGGTGGCTCTGAGAGCTGGTGCGGGTTCAAGCTGGCACAAACTTGGTGAGTCACCGTGAAAACACTGTGTCCCTTAATTTTTAGCTGTTTCAGTTGTAGTCCCGAAATATCTGATGAGCTTTTTTACATTTTAATTTCTTCCTGTGTCAAGAGGATCCATCTCCCTCTGTCTGGGTCTCTCCAGGGTGTTTTATTCTGGCATATGAATTGTTTCTCCCAGGAGGCTTTGTACTTTGTTGCTCACTGATTGGCCATCTTGTCTTCTCTCCTTCTGGTTCCAGACAGCACAAGGACTTCCAGAGGACATCCCAGCATGCTCCTTGAAGTAAGGTCCTGAGAGTCTTCCATAGGAACCAGACTTCCCTTTGTTCCTAATTGTATTTATTCCTCTCTCATGGTTCTGTTGCCAGAAATTTGGGGAGGTCTCAGACGGGCAGTTCTGGTTCAGCGGTTCTCCTGGCATTGCAATTGTATGTCAGCTGGGGGCAGTCATCTGACAGCTCCTTGCAGGTAGGGGGATTCACTTCCAGTAAGGCTCATTAACGTGACTGGCAAGTTGGTTTCAGACTCTCCACAGGGGCTCTCATGTGGCTGCAGGAATGTCTACCTGGTACCACAGCTGACCTCTCCGGACATCTATTAGTTTGGGAGTTTCCTTCCTTCATATCACTATCACTTCTTCCTTATTTTATTGGTCATCTATTACTTTTTGTATGTTGTTGTTTTGTGTTGTAGTTAGGTTGGTGGATGCTTATAGTCTAAGAACTTTGTTATCAGTATAGTGATCCTGTTAGCTGCTTTTCATTGATATAGTTTGTACACATCTTAATATAATCCTTTGCCAAAGCTCCAAAATCTGGCCACCTTGATCAATTTGAGAGGCAAAGATGCAGAATATTTAGCCTAATATTCAAGATCTCTTACAATGTACTGTAGTACTGTTAATGTGATGGATGCTGTCTGAGTGTTGGCTTACAGACAGATAACAGCAATCATGTGACGATGTAGACATTAAGCCAATCACGTACAGTAATATTTCCCAAGACAAATTAAATATTAAAACACCATAAAAACCAATTATGTGCCACCCTTTATCCTAGACAAGTTAGGAATTTTGCAAACATTAAGACAAGCCAGAAATTGATTTATAACTGATATGTACTAGATGTGACTACTATATCTTTCCTAATGGTAGAAAATAATTCAACAGTAATTTTAGAGAGTTAAGTACCAAAAGACTAATAAAGCTTTCTAGTTATACTAGTAAAGGTATAGTGTTTGGTAGTGAGAGAATGCAGGAGAAAAACCTTGAAACATTAAACTCTATGATAGAAAAAAGAGATAAAAGAATTGCAAAAATAGTATTAGGGAGAAATGTATCTAAGAATTAGATAAAGGAGATATTGGAGTGAAGTATTTCAAGTACTTAAAGAAAATAAATTCCAATCCAACCCATATTGATACATTATGTAAAATTATCTTTCAAATTGATGGAGAAACAAGATATTTTGATGATACAGAGCATCTAATGCAATTTATGACCACTAAACAAACACTCCAAAAAAAGTTTAAGGTTATCCTAGGAATAAAAAGGCGAACAGCTTCAAAATACCCAATAGAATAATACACCAGGCCCAATGACCTATTATGTAGAAAGCAATGAAAAGGACTCAATAGCAGGAAAATAATATAATGACAGGAATAAGTCAATCCAAGCAATTATATTTATCAAAGTGAATGATCCAAATTTGCTAATCATAAGACACAGTTTAGCAGAATGAGTCAAGAAACAAGATCAAACAATATGCTGTATGCTAGAAACACATTTAACCTTCCAAAAAGTCATAGACTGAAAGTCAAAGATGGGAAATAATATTAAATGCTACAGGAACTAATAAAGATGCTATTCCATTTTCAGACAAACTGGAATTTAAGCCAAAAGTGATCAGAAGTGTCAAAAATGGTTATTACTCATTGATTAAGGGAACCATCGGACAGGAAGAAATAACAATTATAAGCAGTTGCATCAAACAATGGTGCATCCAACTTATAGAACAAACACTACTGGAAATAAAAGATCAGATAAATAAGAATATATATATATATATATATATATATATATATATATATATATAAATTCAGCAAATATAAGTGTTGAACCAAACCTTTAAGCAAGTGTATTTAATAGTTATATAGTGATCCACTCAACATCAACAGAATACATATTCTTCTTGGAAGCACATGGGACATTCTTTAAAAGAGACTACCTATTAGCCTAAAAAGTATACTTAATTAAATGCAAAATAATTGAAATCCTACCATGTATATTATTGGATCACTGTGGAATGAATATAGAAATCAATGGAAAAAGAAACTAGAAAATCTGAGATAGAATGGAATAAAGCAACATAATTTCAAAAAATCAATGAGTCATAGAATAAATAAAGAAAACGATTCCTAGAATTAAATGAAAATTCCAGTATAACATACCAGAATTTATGGAATACAATGAAAGCATCTCTGATGGAAGTTTTGTAGCTGTGAATTTTGATATCGTAAAAACAGCAAGCCTGAATATGTAATCTAATGATGTAAATCAAAGTTCTAGAAGAACAAGTACAATCCAAATGCAGAGCTAGTACAAGGAAAGAAATTATAAAGGGCAGAAATGAATTAAATGGAGACTCAAAACAATACAAAGAATCAATGAATTGAAGACTTAGTTCTTTGAAATAATAAATAGATAAATCCTTACCAGGCTAATGAAAACAAGAAATGAAAGAGACACAAATCAATAAATTAGCAATGAAAAAGGTGAAATCACAATGGACATTGCTAAAATCAAGATTATTATGTGCAACTACTATGCAATAAATTTGAGAAGACTCAGAAGAAATGGGAAGATTTCCAGATACAAAGCAATTACCAAAATTGAACCAGAATATTTAAAATCCTGAATAATCCCAATAGCAGAAAATGAATTAAAGCAGTAATAATAATAATAATAAAACTATCAACTGTAAAATCCTAGGACCTGATAGATTGCCTGCCAAGTTCTGTTAGAAGTTTAGGGATTATCCAATGCCAATACTCCTCAAATTCTTCAATGACACTAAAAGGGAAAAGAGTACCCCTAATATCATTTCTGGAAGGTAGTATTATTCTGATTCCAAAACCACACCAGAATTCAACCAAAAAAAGAGAATAATCAGCCAATCTCTCTAATGCACATAGATGTAAAAATCCTCAACAAGATACTAGCAAACAAGCTGCAAGAAATGATAAAGAAGATCATACATTGTGACCAAGTAGGTTTTAGCCCAGTGATACAAGGATGGTTCAAAATGAACAAATAAATTAATGTAATTCATCGCAAAAACAAAAACAAGGGCAAAAATCATATGATCACCTCAATGGTGCAGAAAGTGCCTTCGACAAAAATCCAGTATCCATTCATCATTAAAACCCTGGCATAGTAGAACATAGTAGGCATAGTAGAACATTATCTCAACGTAATAAAAATTAAGTGAAATAAAGCAGACTTGCAAGTTTAAATATCACATGGTTTCTCTTATGTGAGAAACTCCAAATATAAATAAAGTGCAAAGTAAAGGACAGATAATAGGAAGTAGGGAAATCTTTTTCAAACATAAAGGGAACAAGAAATGGTGGGAAGGAAGGGAAAATTATTTTGAAAAAGTAAGAATCAAAAATATTAAAAATGGAAATAGAGTGTCTTAGTTACATTTCTTCTTGGTAAGACAAAACACCCAACAACCAAAGTTAAAGCAGGAGAGTTTTATTTGGCTTACAGTTTGTAAAAAGTTTCAATTCATAGTTGGTTGGCTCCAAAACAGGGTGTTATGACAGAGGGACCTTCAGAGCAGAAACTATTCAGGCAGGCAGAAGGCAGCAAAGCAGTGAAGTAGTGAGAAAGTAAGCAGCAAGTGGCAAGTGGCCATCAGGAACTCTCTTTCTGTCCTTCATATTTTATCCAGGCTACCTACCCTTAGGGTGTGTATCATCTATATCGAGAGTAAGGCAGCCATAATCCTAGCGTCACAACATGAATCAATCCCAGCATCTTATCCTTGATTCCAACAGCACACATCCTAGTTCCTACAGCCTCCATAAAGCCTACCTATGACCACATGAGGTTTTGGGGGGACACAAACCTAGACACAAGCCATAACCTAGAGCTTCCTTCCTTCCTTCCTTCCTTCCTTCCTTCCTTCCTTCCTTCCTTCCTTCCTTCCTTCCATTTGAGCAACTATGTAGTTCAGGTCAGCCTTAAACTCACTAAGTTGCTCAGGCTGCCTCGAGCTCATGATTTTCCTGCTTCATCTTCCTGAATATTGATATTACAGGTGTGTGCCACTATGTTCAGATCTCTTTATTTTTATGGTATAATGTATTGCACACATAATATGGATATATTATATAATATACAGTAGACTCATTGGGTGTATCATTTTGTTTGATCATCAGAACAACTTTTTGGAAGTAAATAAGATAATCTCTGTTTTAGACGAGGAAAATGAAACTCAGAAAGATCAAATAATTTGATCATCATTTCACAACTAGTAAATAACTGTGCCAGAAATTAAACCCAGATCTGATGCCATAGCTATTATTCTTTCCACTATACTCCTTTTCATTTCATATCCAAAATCAGATGGATCTGTTCCAAAAGATAATTTTGAATCTGCCCAATATCCAATTATAATAAATTTTTGGCCATAACAATAACATTTGAGGGTTCTATTGGATTCAGTTTAAGTTAGTTATTTTGAGAAGAGGAAAGAATGGTTTCCCTCAATCATGAAAGCTGGAGTTTCAAAACTGGGTCTCTAATATTTTTCATTCATTGACAGTTCTGCAGTGTGTAAACAGATTTTGCTTATATTTTCCATCTACAACAAAAGGGTTAAGTTTTTTCAAAATTTTAAAACAATTTATATGAAAATAATATGTTCATTTTATGTCATATATGAGAGTGATTTATTTAGTTTTTCATGCTTGATCAATTTGAGGTAAGCAGATAGCTTTAATTATTTCCAAGAGAAACTTGAATGTTCATGAGAACAGGTGTTTCATCCTATAGATTCTTTCTGAAATCTCTTTGAAAAGTAAATCTTTTTAATGGTGGAAAGAGCATTTTAAAATTTCTTCTCAGAAACTTGATAGCAGAAGAAAATGTGTTGAACAAATAATGTGCAGTTGGAAAAAGCAGTTTAGGTAGCCAGATTTTCAATGGATAATTGGATATTCTTAAATTGTCAGAGAGTGTAAGCCATCCAGGTAATTTACTGTTTTGAACCAAAACAACATTTCCTCCCCAAACCCCTACAGTCTATTTTTGTTGCCTGAAATGTTGTCTAACAATAGCTTTCTCCCTTCAACTCCCTATTCTACACCATCTGTTAAGAGAGTGCTTATTTTGCATGCACTGTTTCATACACCCTATCATTCTTATGGCTTGTAGAGGAGCCAGGCTGTTGTGAAGACTAAATCCTGACATTGGGAAAGGAAAGGAAAAAAAGGGTGGACCAAAGTCTTCAATGAATTTCTAAAGCTTTCTCTCCTGTAGCCAGATAAGCAGACACATGGAGGTCCATTCTTTGAACCTTATTCTGCCTGCTATGTGACTGTTAGTATAGGTCTATTTTTAATGTTTTAGAAGCATTTCTTTTAGGCTGAATTGCTATTTGTCTTTAAGGCATCAACTAGAGTCTAGCATTACCAAATAGGGAGAAAATCCAGGTGGTGTATTTAGCAAACTTGAATGCAGCTGAGTGAGTGAGGTTAATAAATGGTTAAGAAAACAATTTTAATTTCTTACCTTCTTGACATCAAATAACTCCTTTATGGGCACAGGTTTGGAAGAATAGGAAGTGCTAAGGGTAAAATCTTTTGGGTCATACTGAAGGCCATGAATAAAGATTTGAGAGGACACAAATGGAGACTAATGTGTGAACATGGGGTCAGCTTATTCTCCCATCTGATCATTCATCTGTATCAATCCTTAGATCCAAACCAATGGTAACTGTTTACCTGTATTGATTCATTTTATGTTTCAAATCGACTGTGTCACAGAATGCCCATACATTTGCTTAATCTTTATTCTAGAGGGTGTGTGTGTGTGTGTGGGGGGTGTTTCTAGATGAGATTAACACTTGAATTGGTAGACTGACTAAAACAGACTACACTCCCTAATGTAAGTGGGCCTCATATTCAATCTACTGAAGGACTGAATAGAGAATAGACTCAGTAAAAAAGAACTTTTCTTCTCCAATTGACGTCTTTCAGATAGGACATTAGACTTCTGCCTGAAGCCTCAGACTGCAACTGGAACTTGCATCACTGATAAATAGACCTTCAGGATAGGACAAAAATATACTATTAGCTCTGTTGAATCTACACATATCAGTCTCCAGAATTGCATGAGGCAGTTGCATTACATATATCCAATATCCTGTTGAAGAACCCTGAATAACACAGTATCAGTATTCTAATTTTCAATGTTTATCCTTTGGTCAATGCATGATAAATTATGTTATACCAATGTTTTCTTTTTTGGGCAAATGGAGAAATGTTTCCTTTTATTATTTGTGTAAGAAGAATAAATAATTCTCTTAATTGTAAAAGTCACATCAGCTTTTCTTCCATATAGTCACAAATGTACATGGGTAGGCTTCAAACTGAATAAGAGAAGTAAACCTGTGTAATTGCTGATTTCCTCAGTTTTGTGTTTGATTGTCTGTAGCTATAACAGCATAGGATTAGAATCAGCTCTTTTGAGTGGCTCGCTGGTCAACAGATGAGTGGAGAAGTTGCATAGGCCCAGCTTATGAATTATTCACGTATGAAGTGTCACTGTTATACTTGTTCACAAGACAGAGTTTGCATTTGTAGATTATCTGGATGGTATCAGTAATAATCCCTATACAAACTTATTCAGCTTTGATGATACAATTAGTACTTTGTTCTCTATATGCAGATATCTCAGGAGAAAGATGACTAACCAGAATCACAGTCAAGTTACATGGCTAAACGAATTTATAGTCATAAAATAAAATCATAGAGACATTTGGATTTTATCAGAGTGGTGAATGAATAATTAGCTCCCAGAGGAAGAAAATTAGATGTACAGATTATTTTTATTTCATAGTTCACAGGTCAAATCAATGAAATAATACCATTTATCTATGTGGTTTGGAGCAAATCCTAATATTTAAAGTTTGATATATATATATATATATATATATATATATATATATATACACACATATATATTACAGATAAGAAGGCAATATTTCTCTATACAAGATCTTTATACAGGCACAAATTAGGATGATGTTGATTATAATAATAACTATAGCTACCATAGAGTCAGTACTTACTCTCTTAGTTGCATTTTTTTTGCTGCTGAGACAAAATACCCAACACCCACAAACTAAATGAGGGAAGGTTTATTTAGCTCACAGTTTGTAGAATTTTCAGCCCATAATTGGCTAGGTCTATGGCAGAGGAACAACAGTTTGCAGCAACAGAATATAACAAAAGCAACAAGAGAGGAGGATTAGAGCAAATCTTTCTGTCTTTTATATTGTATGCAAAACTATCCTCCCTAGGATGAGTGTAGCACTCACACCTTTAATCCCAGTATTGGACCATGAATCAGTCACAAACTCTAGAAACTTGCCCTCTATGACTGCATGAAGCTTTGGTTAGGGGGACATCTAGACACAAACCATAACACTCACTAAATGCTTAATGCAGTTGTAAGTGCTTTACATTTAACAACTCATTTAGTCCTTAAAAAGATTGTCTTGAGCTACACAGCTTCATTTAGAGATGCTCCTTAAGTGAGAAAAGAAAGTATTTGAGGAATTCTTACACTGCTGAATTTGAATGGAAACCAAATTCTGTCCATTTTTGCTTACTGTTAAAATGTGAAGGGTTGTATTTTCTTTCTTTCTTCCTTTCTTTCTTTCTTTCTTTCTTTCTTTCTTTCTGTCTGTCTGTCTGTCTGTCTGTCTGTCTGTCTGTCTTTTCTTTCTTTCTCTCTTTCTTTCCCTCCCCTCCCCTTCTTTTACTTCTTCTCCCGTAATTTCCCATCATCTCTTCTCTCCACTCTTTCTTTCCTTCCTTCCTGGGATTTAACTCAGGGACTCTGCACTTAGCAATATACTCAACCTTTTTTTATTTTTTGAGAAAGTGACTTTCTAAATAACTAAGTTTCTCAGGCTTAGCTCAAAACTGCAATCCAATTTGCTCAGCCTCTCAGAGTGCTGAAACTGAAGTAGAAGTCCACCATAACTATATACTATTTTCTTAAAAAAATAGTGTCTTTTGTTTCTTGGACTTTGGTAAACATCAAACTCTGTCTTTCTGCCTTTGTTCCCTCTCCTCTGATCCTTCCCTGTCTAACTACATTGCTAGGGATGGTATTCAGGCCTTTGCACATTCAAGGTCAGTACTCTACCCCTGAGCTGCATTTTCAGTTTTTGTTTTTTCATACTTTTTAAAAATCTTCTCTTCAGGATTTATGAAGTTGAAATGCATTCTTCATTTTTTTTTTCATCCTGCACACCAGGTCATTAGAAAGCTTCTGAACTACTAAGGGGATTCCTCAGTATTCACAGTCTCACAGCATTTAGAGTGAATAATTAGATATAATCATATTTTGTCAGGTAATTTTTCACTACCTTCCATGCTTATATACAGTTACATACATGATACATATTGTATGTGTGAGTGTGTGTTGGATTTAAGGATATAATTTTAAAAGTGACCCCATATTGAACCTGTCTGCCAGAATTTCACTTTTAAAGTTTTTACATTTCTAATTCCCAGTCTCTATTTCTCAAAAACTCAGTGTTTTGGTTTGTATTTGGATGTCCCCCCAAAGCTTCATGCAGTCATGGAGGTGGCTAAATCTAGCATTTGTGATTGGTTCATTGTCTAGTGCTGGGATTGGTAGTGTGAGTGCTACATCTGCCCAGGGGAGAATAACCAGCATACAGTATAAGAGAGAAAAAGATGTATGTTTTTCTCCCTTTGCCCTTTTGCTCTTGTTGCTTGCTGCTGCTGTGAACAGTTGCCCCTCTGCCCTCTGCCCTCTGCCACCCTGCCTAGGAGCCAGCTGAGAATGGACTGAAACCTCCAAAAACTGTAAGCTAAATAAAACTTTCCTCCCTTCATTTTGGGCATCAGGTGTTTTGTCTCAACAACAAAAGTTACCTAGGCACTCAGTGATGATAACCTAAGATAAAATACCTTTATAATTTTAAAGTGTATATGATGTTTTATTTTTAAAAATTATCACAGTGCCTGTGAGAAAAACAAGGGTACTTTGATCCAAAAGATTTACTTGGTAAATTGCATTCTAATGAAAATGTGTCTTTGAACCTTATGAAAATGAGTTACACTGTTGAATGGAAAGTGAATTTCAACTAAAGAACCCAAAGAAAGACAGATCAATCTCTTGAGAGCCCTGCCATCTGAGCTGTGGTGGGTGATTTGAGTGGAACCTTTTTCAAATCATCAGTTAATGTCCTCTTTATCATAAAAGACAAACGTCTCCAGATGAAATTATGTTGACCTAAAATGGACTGATTTTAAGCAAAAATAACTCATGTTTTCTCATCCTAGCCCAAAGTATTCCAGGTAACCTACAAGGACTCTCCTTATTGCATAAAATGAAGCAATAAAAACACAAACTTATTCCTCCATAAGATCAATTTACTAACAAATATTACTATAATAAGCAAATATGGATTTGCTTCCCAACTTCTAATGCAAATTGGTTACTAAAATAAAATTTAGAGTGTATTGAAACTACTGTATTTAGTAGAGAGGGAGAAAAGGCTTATGAGAGAGGCTTGTGTAGTCATGATTCTGTGTGTAAAAGTGCAAAGTAGATCCTGAGTGGTGTGAAAATTATGAAGTAAATATAGCCTGCCATTAATATGGTATATGCTGCATGAACTGTGTATACTCTAGTTTTCCTGCTGCCCAAATCCTCTTATTATAGTGTTCCTATCAGATTTGGCTCTATACCTGTTTTTGAAGTTTTTCTGTTTTCTGTCATAGCTTGCCTGTTATTTAGGTAGCACTTGCTAGCTGATAATGACTACCCTTCTGGGCTGCAAAACAGAAGTACAGAGCGTCAGAGCTAAATGCAATTTGGATTAAACCTCTCATTTTGTATTTTGGTGACCCTGGAGCCCAGAGATGAAAGTGGTCCAATCAAAGACATACAGCTTGTTAACAAGGATGAACAGGTTAACCCTTCCAATGTTCTACTTTAAATGTACTTTGTGTTTAATGCTTCAGCCTAAAGGATTACCTCTACTAGTGTGCTTGCTCCTAAATGGTGTGGAGCAATAGATGTGAAAAGGTTTGAGCCACTTTGAGAGTGTAGCAGAAAATCTGTTTCTGTTTTCTGCAATGAATTTGAGTTTGCCTCATGAGATGTAAGGATTGGGGACAAGGAGACCTGTTATTAGTGAGTATGTCATCTTAACTAGTTATACCTGTCACATGCCTAGGTTGCTTGTGCTGTTTGTCAAAGGAACTGCTAATGGCATTTTCTTAGACAGAAGTCTGGGGAGGGAAGAGTCCATTGTAATTTGTTGAAGAAATTTCATTGAGCTCATTTCCATTCCCTCTATTTTGGAAGTTACTGATGTGACAGCTTAAGTTAAAAAAGCATGGGGCTGTTCCCTAAGAAATTCACAGTAGGAATCCATCCAGGAATACCCTCAAAAATTACAGCTATCCTTATACTTTGCTTCCTAAATTCTACTTAAAACTGAATATAGCAAAAACTGAAAGAACAAGTTAGCTGGTGTCATAGACCTGTGGCAGATATACAGAAATGGAATGAATTTTATCTCGGGCTTCTGTCTCTCAGAGTTCATAGAAGTATGTGCAGGTCTTTGCCCTGACCTTTCACATTTCAGTAACCTGAGAGTTAGAAAAAAAATAGAAATTACCTGTTACAACCTCTTTCCTTGATTAGGCTCCACCTTTAGCCCCTGTTCTTCATTTGGACCTTGAATCCAGAGTGTTAGAAAAGAAACTTGTTAAGTTGCTTCTTACCCTTCTTATCTCATCAAATTCCTCATACTTCAACCTTAATTTCAAAGTCCTTGGCTTGCCTTTATCTTAATAGGCCAGTTTAGCAAGAATCTCCCTACCCTTTATTATTCCTCTTAATCATTTACCATCTGCTGAACCCTGCACACATCCTCCCTGCTCCTTGATTGACTAAAATTCCCTACTAGTCTTCATTGTATTCAGAGTTGAGTTGTATCTCTCTTCCTTAGTGTAAGTTTTGAATAAAGTTCCTAACATTTTAACAAGTGTTATAATATTTCTCTTTGCTTTAACACTTCCAATAGTTATATCTCATCTCATCCGTAATGGGTGATAAGAAAGGTTCTACTTGAATATTTAAGTGACAAGAAGCTCATTACTTTGAATCAGACCATCTTTTTGGATAGTGTGGAAAGTGTAAAAAGTGGCTACTTATTGCAAAAATCATGCACTTTGCTGTTAGACATACCTGGGTTAAATGGTTTCTTCCTTTTAACCTTCTTTTTAGCTTCATTAAACAGACATTTCGTGAATAGAGAGGATGGATTAGGAAGCTGTTTTAAGAGGAGCTGTATTTATGCTCTTAGAGACAAGAAATTAGCAAGAGAGGAGGTAGCATGATAAATGTGAAGATATAATTTGCTGAAAAAGACAAAGTCATGACTCTAACACAGGTGTAAAAATAAATATATGTTATTTTACTCAAATATGTAGCAAAATGCCCAGGTGTTTTACATGTGAACACCTGTTTAAATGAGTTTCATTTCTTTCAGAACATATGTAGTGATGTTTTAAACTTACAAATGAGATCTGTTTTGTTCACTAAATTTTTTTAGTTAACAGATTTCTAGCATATATATGTTGAACCAACTATCACAGAATTATATAACAATGAATAGTAAATTTTCCTTTAGATATTCTGTCTCTTATCCACTTTTCCTGAAAGAACCATTGTTTTACATCTTTCCACTCTTATGCCATGATACAATGATGCCCACTAGTCTGTACCTTATCTTTTGCATTTAATGGTAGGTACAATAGAATTTATACTTTAGGCCAGGAATTTTTGGCAATTTTATAATAAGCATCTAGCAAAAATTCTGACATATTGCACAAGCTTTATAAATAATCGTTAAATGTTAAACAGTATATTTGACTATAAAATTTTTGTAGGCATTGTATTAGATTTCTGGATAAATATGGAGAAAACTGTAATCTTTCAATTTTGATTTTTCTCTCCAGGAGAATAACACATGAACATATTTATTTCTCTATCCATTGAAATTTTATTTTGTGCTTTTGATGTTATTAATTTTCTCTATAAAAATCTTACATTTCTGTTGTTAGATATATTCTTTAGTACTTGTAATATTCTCTATTATAAATCTTACCTAACTTGCTTTTTAAAAAAATTTTTTGTTGCTAAATGCATAAGCTTAGTGTTTGCACATATATCTAACAATCTTTTAGGTTGTAATGTAAGTAGTAGTTTCTTTGAACTTTCCATGTTGACAATTTATGTCATCTAGAAAAAAAACATTAGTTTATTTTTTCTTTCCTATGCTTATATATTTGATTTTATATTTTTGTTTAATTGTACTGGCCAGATCTTTTCATATAACATTGAACAAAAACAGTGGTACTAAGAGTTCTTATTACTGAAATTAACACAAATATTTAAAACAAAACACCATCAGTTTTTCATTATTATAAATTTTATGATAGTCAAACTTTATTAAATTAAGGAAATTAATTGTTCTTCTGTGTTATGAGTTTTTATACTAAAAAGGTGTTCATTTTCATCAAAAGTATTTCTTATAATTCATCAGTTGCTTTTTCATTTGGCATATACATAGACATACCAAACTTAGCTGTGATATGTTGATACATTGTTTTTCTAATGTTTTGTTTAGTATTTTTGTGTCTGTGTTTTGTAATTAAGATCATCTTATAATTATTCATTTTCATTCTGTCCTTTTCTACTTTAAGAAAGTATTTTCCAATTTTGTTGAGCATTACTCTGAGCAGTCTGCCATTACAAATTTCTTCAAACTGGGCAATTTCAGATAACAGAAATTTATTTCTGGAAATTGAGAAATCTAAGATTAAGGTGCCAGCAAATTCAGTGTCAAGTAAGATATAATTATGTTTTTTGAAAGTTTATATTTGAAATTTTACTAAGGGGATAAACTTTACAATATTTATTCATTCTTTTAACACTACGATGGTGTTTCCATTCATTAACTTAATTTTTTCTTGCTTCTGGGGAAGATGGTTGTCTTAGTGTTTGTGCGGGGACATTTGCAGTATTTGCAAAAGGAAGCAAAAATTTCTCTAACATTTCTGTTTATAGACCTAATTGTCCTTGAACAGAAGCATTTGAGAACTGAGGTATTACTGTAACTGAAGGGCTAGGCAAATATTTTGTTTCTCTCAAAGTTAGTTTGGAGAATTTGCCATCAGTTTCATTTTAGTAAAATAAAGTTCACTTTTGATGGTTAAAAATTTTCTCATTAAAGTTCAATCAATTAAAGTGATAGGTGCATGCATTTACACATCTTGTAAAAACTAAAGAATGCACATCAAAAGTGAAATGTAAGATAACCCATTGTTTTAGAGTGATAATGCGGATTTACTGACTGTTAGGAATAAACCACTCTGGTGGGAAATATCCATAGTGCTACAAGCTACCTATACATAGAACCAGGAGTATATGAGAATGCTGTGTAACTTATAGTGAATTATTTTGTGTACCTAAAACTACTCTAAAACTAAAATACATTAATTTTTGAAAATGTTTTTATAAGTGAAGTACTCATATATTTAAAAACCATTTTAAAATTTTTCTGTGAACTGCATGACTATTTGTTTGCCCATTTAAGATTGGGTCGTTAGTGTTTTTCTTAGCAATTTCTAAGATTCTGTATTTACAAATAGAATGAGTCCTTTGCCCTATGCTGTACATATTGTTTCATTCTCTTTCAGTGTTAAGAATAGTTAAAAATTATAATTTTCTGTATTCAAATTTAGCAGTTTTTCTTCATGATTTAGGTTGTGTGTTGCTTAAAAAGATCTTCCTCAATATTAAATTATTTTTAAATTTTTGACATATTTACTTAGTATTTTTATTGTCTTTTTTATATTTAAATCTTTTATATCTACAGTGTAATTTTGGGAAAGGAGTCAGCCAATTATATCAACATCAGTTAATAAATAATCATTTTATTTTCTGACAGATTTGAAATACACTAAAAGACTTCTACATGAACAAGTACTCTTTCTGGATACCCTTTTCTGTTCCATTAATCTGTTCATTTCATTATTACCCAGTTTTACATTGCTGTAAGTGCCATGGCATAGTCTTCTGGATATTGTTACATATTTATTTTCTAGCTTGTCTAGAATCAAAAAGTCTTGTCATTTTCACCAAGATTATAATTAAACTGATAAAGTAAATGTTAGACTAATACATAAATCTTGAAGTTGCATATTGAGGAATAATGTATCCTTGTATTTGGACACATTTTCTTTTATGCCTCTCAATGCTTCTTTAAAGGTTAAATTGGTCTTCAAAGAAATCTTACATAATTTTGCTTACTCTTGTTCTAAATAGAATCTATTCTTGCATCAGTGTTCTAACAATATAAATAGTAAAGTTTTCCTTATTCATAAATGGAAGCGTAGCTCAGAGTTAGAAGACTTGCATAACATATACAATACAAATCACTGTATTTATTCCCTAGAAATGCAAAAAACAAATAAAAACAAAATATACATTTAAGCTGGGCTTGCTTGGTGTTGGACGCTTGTGGTCTCAGCACTCTAGCACTTGGAATACTGAGGTAGAAAGATGACTTAAGAAAAAGTTTGAGACCAGCCAGTGCAACATAGTAAATTCTTGTTTCAGAAAAAGAATATTAACTTTTTACTCATTTGTAAACAAGTGATGATTATAATCATTGCTAGCTCTTGGAGATACTACAATGATTGAATGAGATCATATATTAAAAACACTTGATCCTGGGCAACAAAGCCAAGGCAAGAGGCATCACAATCCCTGACATTAAATTATACTACAAAGCTACTGTGATGAAATCAACATTGTATTGACAAAAAACAAAACAAAACAAAACACACACACACACACAAATACCAAACATGAGGATCAATGGAACAGGTTAGAAGATGCAGATACAACTACAAAGACAATCAGCCACCTTATATTTGACAAAGGGGCTAAACATGTTCACTGGAAGAATAATAGCCTCTTTAATAAATGGTGCTGGAAAAAAATGGCTTTTCATATGCCAAAGACTGTAACTAGACCCATGTCAATCACCAGGCAGTAAACTGAAGTCGAAATGGATCTAAGTTCTAAATACTAAAATAGAAACACTAAATCTACTGATAGACAAGGTAGGTAGAAATCTTGAAGACACAGGAGTAGGCAGAGAGTTGAACAAAACACAAACCACATGGGAAATACTGCAAAGAATCAACAACTGGGATCTTATTTAAAAACTTTTGAACTTCAAAAGAAATCACCAACAGAGTGAGAAGAAAACCCATATAATGGGAAAGAATTTTAGCCAGCAGTCCCTCAGACAAAGGAATTCTATCTAGAACATGTAAAGAACTGAAAAACATCAGCCCCCGCCAATTCAAAGTCCCAATCCAAAAATGGACATATCAGATGAATATGTACTTCTCAGATGAAGAAATACAAATAGCAAATAAAGAAATGTTCACTACCACTTGTCATTTAAGAAATGTAAATTAAAATAATTTTGAGATTCCATCTCACTCCAGGAAGAATGGCTGCTGCCAAGAAATCAACTAATAACAAATATTGGTGGTGCTGTGGAGAAAAAGGAACACTGCTCCACAATTGGTGCAAGAGTAGACTTGTACAGCCACTGTGGAAATCAATGTGGAAATTCCTCACAAAAGTAAGACTGGAAGTCCCATTCAATCCAGCTATTCCCCTTCTGGGTATTTTCTCAAAACAAAACAAAACAAAATGTTATGCTACAGTGATACATATGCATCGATGTTTATAGCAACACAATTTGTAATAGCTGAATCTTGGAAACAACCCAAATGCACATCAAACAAGAAATGGACAAAAAAGATGTGGCATTTTTATATAGTAGAATATTATTCAGCTATAAAAAGGATAATCTTGAGGCTTTTATAGGTAAATGGAGGCAATTGAGACCATACTCATAAGTGAAATAAACCAAAGCCACATTTGCAAATATCATATTGTCTCACTAGCATAAAAACCTGAAAGAGTAATAAGATCCAAAATGTACAGTAGATATTGGAATAATGAAAGGGGAAGAAAGTGCTCAAAAGTAAAGAACAACTGGGATAGAGGAAAGGAGAGAAGAAAGAGGGGAAAGATTATATGTATATAGGTATACATATGAATATATATACAATATAGATAACTATACTAATAATCTCTGCAAAGTCATCAAGGACAGTTTGTGCTTTCACTGTTTGATTGTTTGTTCATTTTTTTCATGCCTAAATCTTATAACCTAAAAAATTACTTTTAAGATAACAATATGCATTATATTAAATAATGTTAGTTTCCTACTATTTTTTTGAAATTCTGTATCATTTCTATCCTTTTTTCTGTTTTTAAAATATAAATAAATAAATAAAAGCACTTGATAGAGTGCTTGGTATATAATTACCACTCAATGATTCAGAACTGACTCCTGGATATTACATAATGAGCCTAAAGTAACTATACAATACAATGCCATCCAGGTGTCTTTTTTTGGACATAGCAGCTAGACTCTGGCCTCCTTATCTCTGTTGAGGTATGAGACAAGAAATTCCAGTCACTATTCCAAAAAAAGGTTGTGAGCAGTGATGTGAATGACTGATTCTCTTAGCACTGGCTACCAAAGCACTTCTCAGGAATTCTCACTGTATTTCTATCCTTTTCTCCAGATTACCTAATAAAATACCAGCTAGTTTATTTCAGTTAGTGCTTTCCTAACTACTAAGAACACAATAATATGAAATCTCTAGCCATCTTGGGAAATATTTTCTGATGTTAATGTTAGGTTATAATAAAAGGAATTTTGGACATATGGACAGATGCTATCCATTTTGGAACATTTGTGTCATTACTTCCTCGGTGTCTGACCCTTTGTTCCTGAAAAGACCAATCTTTGAATATTGAAATACAGGAAACCCCATGTTTTAATCTTCCCTGGAGAGAGAGGTATAGACCTTCTAAAGAGTGTAAAATCTTGGCTGACAAGAAGAGTGAGCAATTTATCTAAGGATGATGGCTGCAGTATCTAACTCAAGTATTCACATCAACTCTGGAACACAGGAGCCTGAAAGGCTAGGAGCCTCTGAAAGTAGTGGACATGGACCTTGGAAACAAGTACAGCTTTTACACTGCCCCACATAACTATACAGTTTTTAGGACTCCTATAGTGACCCACTGTCTTTTACAGTCCTTCTGTAAGTTCACAGAGACATTTTGTTTTCTACTTGAGTACTATGTCTACAGGAAAATATTGCAGTAAAGTAAGTTTAATTCACTGGCTAAGTTTTATAAAATAAGGACCAATATAAAATAGATATTATGAAAGTGAAAGAGGAAGAAACTGCTAAAAAAGAAAGAACAAGTGGTATAGAGAAAAGGAGAAAAGAAGGGAAAAGATTATTTTATATATGCATACATATGTATGTGTGTATGTATATATATACATGATAGATAACTATATTGCTCTTTCAGTTCATCAGAAAGATAAGATTGTGCTTTCATTGTTGGATTGATCATTTTTAATGACTATATCTTTTAATCTGAACAACTACTTTGAAGATAACAATATGAAATATATTAACCAGTGTTAATCTCCTATTATTTTGTTTTGAAATTCTGTATCATCATTTTGATATATTTATTTTTAAAATAAAAAATCAAGGCTGGGGATTTAGCTTAGCGGCATAAGCGCCTGCCTTGCAAGCGTGTGGCCGTGAGTTTGATCCCTGGTACCGATAAAAAATAAATAAATAAATAAATAAATAAATAATGTATCTAGTTTTATATATCTAGGCATTTAACTAACTACCTGAAAAGTTGAGGGAAATGGGTATATATAAGGCACCTTCCTCCAAATGCATTGAGGCCTTATTTTGAATTCAATTGATCTTCACCCACCCATTTTCATATATATATATATATATATATATATATATATATTATACTAAATCTAACCACCATCTCAGAATTTATTTTGCAAGTGTGGGCCTCAAGAGCAGGGAATACTTCATGTATATATACTTTAGGTAAATAGCTTTGCTTTGAGGCTAGGGCAGTGTTATGGGTTAAAACTAGTGGTCAATTTAACACCAACTGAATTACATCAGCATGGTATAGATGTTCCACTTGAGGAAAGTTGCCAGCATAAATAGAGATGTGATGAAGGAGAAGCTAAACATTGTGGGTTTCTCTAAGTGTTGCTGTTGAACCATTAGTTCTGGAGGAGCTCCTCGTGACTAGCTTCCCCAGTGTGAGTTCGACCATTGTGATCAGAGGAGCTCAGGACCTTGTTGGTGAGAGTGGCTGTGGTTCACTTTGGGGGAGCTCTGGTCCTTACATCCAGCATCATTTCCTGGCTCTGGAGGGGAAGAGGTGTGCCATTTAATCTCCAGGAAAAACTCATCATGCTGGCTTTCTGGCATGTACTTAACTCTTAATGTCGGAGGATCTTGGGACGTCTGTGTCGCTGAAGATGGCTGTGGTGCTTTACAGGAGAGTCCTGGTCTTTAATATGAGTGTGACTTCTCAGCTCCAGTTTAGAACCCTCAACCTAACAACACAGCTCCTTCACCCCGCTGGCACAGACTTTCTAGCTTCCACATTTGGGCCTTCCCAGCGCAGATCCATTAAACAGACTGGCATGAGTCCTTCTCCTGGGATCTAGACCTCCAATTGGACTTGTGGGAGGCATTGTCATGGGCTCTAGGTTTTCATCTGGAATCATGCAGGACATTGCTGTGGGATTGAAGCCCTTGGCTGAATATTCTGCGTCTTTAGTGTTGTGGACAAATTTCCTGCATTTTCTTTTGTTAAACTCTGGGTGATTATCATAAAATAATATTATAAATCCTGTGTCCTGATTCTATTTGTTCTCCTCACAACCCCTGACTACAACAGGGATAAAAGACATGTCCAAATCTCAGTAAAAAGTACTGAAAGATTAATTGATGTGTACCATAAATTATAACCTTAGTCCCAGAGCCTTAGAGACTCACAATTTAAAAAGCATCACTATGGTTGAAACTTGGTTTTAATTTATTTATGAAACAAGTGTTAGTGGAATTCCCACCACATATCAGGCGCTGTGCAAAGTCCTACCATACAAGAGTGAATAAGACCTGGGTGCTGTTCTTAAAGAAATAGCAGGCTAATTGGAAGATAATCATAAAACTTTGAGGTAAATCTCGAAGACAGAAGTAGAGAGCTTTGAAGCCTTGGGTTCAAAGATGATCATTTCTGGACAACAGAGGTGGGAGTCTTGCAGGACAATAAAATTTGAGATTTAAATAGAGCAAAAGGATCTTGAATTAAGACCACCAAGCACAGTGTCCAGATAAACCGAGAATCAGAGTGGTTGAAAAGAATTCAAAGGGAAAGAGAGAGGAACATCTCCCAGTTTCTTCTGTTGCGCAGCTTTGGCCACCACTTTTCTAATCTGTTTCCATAAGTTGATTTTTTTTAGTAACACATATAAGTGAGATCATATAAGTGACTGGTATTTGTCAGTGTATGTCTGGCTTTTTCACTTAGCATAATGCCCTCCTTATATAGCTACATTATTGTAAATAGCAGCAATTTCTTTTCTTATGGTGGAATCCTTTTGGGGTCCTAATATATAGCATAGTAACACTGTGTTGTGTACTTGAAATATGATAAAGGAGGCCAGGGATTTAGCTCAGTGGCATAAGTGCCTGCCTAGCAAGCACAAGGTTGAGTTTGATCCCCAGAACTAAATATATAAAGGAGCAGATCTGAAGTGTACCTTTACAATAGTAACTATGGGTGGTGATGGGTATGTTAGTTTGATTATGGTAATGCACACAGAGTGTATGTGCATATCAAGTCATCATGTTATGTATCTTATAATTTTTGTCAATGAATTATTTTAAAATAAAAGAAGAGAGAGAAGTTTAAGCAGGTTTTAGTTAACAATGCTAAATGAAACAGATGTCAGGTAAGAAAATAATAGGAAGGATTCAGGGAAATGATTGGTACCTTAAAGAACAGGAGTTTCAGTGAAATCCTGGGTTTGAGGCCAATTTTCAATAAGTTGAAATATGAATGAGAGAACAGGGAGTTACAATGATGAACATAGACTATCCTTTCAACAGTTTAAGGAAAGGAGATTAAGAGGCTAATGGTTAGGAGGAGCTGTATGATAAAGAAGTTTCTGCTTTTGTTTAATGTGTTAGACCCTGAGCATGTTCCTTTGCTATGGAAAGTGTTATTGGGAAAGAATAAGGTTTAGGATAAGGAGAAGGAAGGGGTATTTTGTAGAACAGTGTCCCTGAGATCAGAGGTGACAAAATGATTCAAGAGTATGAGTTGGCCTTGGACAGGAAGAGTGACAACTCTTTTAGAGTAAAGGAAAACAACCAATAGGGTATACAGATAAAGGATACCTAGTCTTCCTTCATGGCCTTGATTTACTCAGTGAAATTAGAGGCCCAGACATCTGTAGATATTGAGGGGTGAGATGATAGAGTAAGACTTATGATACATATCTGACTCAAATTGTGGTTTTTGGGATGGAATATGGAAGAAAACAAAGACGACAACTACTACTGTTGCTATTTGCTAATACCAACTATTTGGAAAGTGCTATTCAACAGTCTTAACACATAGCAACATTTAGGCTAATGTGTAGAGAGCTGGGATATCAACAAGCAGAGCTCAACAATCTATAGTTTCTAGGTTCTGCTGTGTTATTGGGGGTAGATAATATTGATATTTGGAGCCTTTCTACCTTCTTGTCTAAACAGTTCCACAAATGGTGCAAGTGCCCAAACTTTGCAACATACCTGAAGATGATGATGACAAGAAGGAAGAAGAGTTAATATTCATTCATTGCTTTCCCTGTGCTAGATATTATTCAGCCTTTGACATAGTTGAAAGTCAGCTGACTGAGCAAGTCAATTCATGGAAAATGATTTTTTTGTGTGTGTATGTGTAGAATAAATACAGAACACATACATAACATACACACTATACTGGAACTGGTGTTGAGTAGGAAGTCTAGTTTTTCTTTCACTCATCTCCTCATTCTTTATCACTACTTCTCCCTCACCATCCTGCAATACTTTTCTTCCTTTCCCAAGCCTGGAGTAAGAGAGATAAATGCAGCATCTTTGTGTTTTTCTTTTTGTCTTTAGGAACAGACTGGTTTGTTGAAGAGGGTTAAGCTTTTGAAATTTCCTTTGGACATGATCTCTAAGATTTGGACTGTGTTGTATCCTTCACAAACACTTTCATGACAGTAAGCATATGGAAGACATATGGAAGACACTAAATAAATTCTTTCTGGCTGAGCTCAGATTTTGTGGTCCTGGTTACCACCATCATCATAATGTTCAGCATTGCGGAGGTAGTTCTGTAGCCATAGGTGATTGTTTCTAATAAACACATATAGAGTAACAGTCAAGGCTATCTGGTAAAGTGCTTCTGTAGCAATTTGCTAGGGGGCATGCCAGCATGCAGGGAGACTGAAGACCTGCATCACAAAAGCATCTCTGTCATAGTTTGCCCTCATGTAGCTGTGCAAAATGTTCTATTTCTTTGAGCCTCCACTTTTCTTATCTGTAAAATGCCAGTCATAGTCCTTATTGTACCTGCTTCACAGAGGATCTCAAGGATCTTATTTGGATGACAATCATGAAATTCTTTAGAAGCCAAGATATGTATATGCCTGGCTCCAAAGGAAAGCATCCTAAGTCCTTGAGTAATGGATTGATTCACAAAACAGTAAAAAGCTGTGGAAACTGTGGGCTGTAGATTGGTAATTGTGGTTCAGACTGTCAGGATTACTTAAACATAAAATCTAGGAAAACACTGGATAAAGAGTACCTGCCATTCATATTATCTACATAATAATGTATAGTTCAGAGTGAATTGTAGACTTCCCTGAACTTGAAGTTATACTACAAAGCTATAGTGATAAAAATAGCATAGTATTGGCAAAAAAAATCCCCAGACTTGTGGATCAATAGAACAGAATAGAGGATACAGAAACAACTCCAGACATACTAGGATACTTTATCCTTGACAAAGGGGCCAAACACTTTTGGTGCAAGAAAGACAGCTTCTTTAATAAATGGTACTAGGAACCATGGTGAAGATTGAACCTGGACCCAAATCTCCTACCATACATTAAACTAAAATAAAAATAGATCAAATATCTAAGTGTTAAAACAGAAACACTTAACCTTCTGAAAAATAGAATAGGTAAAACTTTTAAAGACATGGGTTTAGGCAAAGACTTTATAAATAAAACCTAGGTAGCACAGGGAATATTTTATAAAATCCACAACTGAGATCTCATGAGATTAAACATTTTGTGTACAGCAAAGCAAACAATTGGCAAAATACAGAGACAAAGTACAGAAAGTGAAAATAAAGTTTTGCAACCTATTCTTCAGAAAGAGGACTAATATTTAGAATGTATAAAGAACTCAAAATAATTCGAACTCTTAAAGACTCAGTCTAAAAGTGGGGAATTGGAATAAATGGAAACTTCTGAGATGAATAAGTACAAACAGCAAATAAACATGTGAAAAAATGCTCAATATCACTGGCCATTCAGGAAATGCAAATTAAAACATCACTGAGATTCCATCTCATGCCAGAAGAATGGCTATCTTCAAGAAATCGATCAATTACAAACCTTGGTGAGGCTGTGGAGAAAAAGAAACCCTTTTCCATTATTGGAAAAATTATAAATGGGTAAAATCACTATGGGAATCAGTATGTAGATTCCTCAAAAAACTAAAATTAGAGATTCCATTTGACCCAGAAATTCCTCTTTTAGGTATCTTTCTGAAAAAATTAAAACATCATACCACAGTGATACATATTTACTCATGATTTCAGGAGTTGTTTATAATAGATAAATCCTGAAAGCAGTCCAAATGCCCATCCACAAATGAATGACAGATAAAATGTGGACAAATACAATGGAGTACTACTATGCCACAAAGAATGATGAACTTAAGGCATTTTTAGATAAATGGGTGCACCTTGAGACCATAAATTTAAGTGAAATATGTCAGGCACACAAGATTCAATATCATATTTCTTCACTTACATAAGAAAGTTAAACTATAAATAAGGAAAAAAATGAAGGACAGATATTAGTAGGTAGGAAAAACTTGTTAAAATGGGAAGGAGAACAAGAGATAAGGGAAAGGGGAGGGAAAGAAGGGAAAAGGGATTAAAAGGAAACAAAAGAATTGAAAGAAAAAAATGGATATAGATCTTTTGTAAAGGGGAACAAGGGTTGGGAGGGGGAATAGGACCAAAAACATAAAAACAAAAAGATGTGTTAAGTACATGTATGTGTCCTCCATGATGAATGTAATCATTATGTTCTGTTCCAATTTTAAAAATCAGCCTAGTGAGCCACATTCAACTTTTCTGAATTTTTGTTCTCTCATCTATCAAAATGTGATCATTGAGGTAGATGATATCTCAGTTTCCTTTAGTGAAGACAATACCTGTTGTTCAAAATTGCACTAGAAATCAAGAAGAAAGAAGAGAGGGGAACTAATGCTAAGTAAGAATCAACCATCTAATGGACTTTTTATATCTATTATGTAACACTATTTGTTGCAACTCTGTGAGCTAGGTACTTTTATGGATGTCTATTTTTGATTGAGGAAATTGTGATTCAATAGTGTTAAATAATTCCATTTTTAGAGTCTTATACTTGATTTTGTCTTAGAATATCCCGTAAAATCTCTTTGCTTGAAAACATATGACCCGGACTAAGATATAGAATTTCTCCTTGTGTTTTTTCACAGGATGCCTTTCCTTCATCTCATGCAACAAGGTAATTCATTTTTTTTTCCGTACAATAGTATATCTCATTTTCTTCAGAATAGTTGTTCTTTCGATCAGGTACAGCAAAATGGAAGGAAATACCAAACTCATAAAAACAGACTATTAAATAGAGCAATACCATTAATCAGAACAGAGCGAAACCGTGATAAAGATACTTGCCTTCAAAGAGATGGTAGAAACAAATCCCCCTTATTTGCTATATGGCATATGATGTTCCTCCCAAGACATACTCAGATCTCTGCTCCCACTTGCTAATGAGGGGGGGGGGATGGATGTTTGATTCTTAGCCTGCATGCCAGAAGGCTCACAGCTGCTTACCAGAGTGGTGACCTGGCTGCTGGTTTTCCCAGCGCCCCAAGTTCCAACATGGTGCAGAGCTCAGGAAACAACAATGGTTCTCGCTCTGAGGTGGCTGCGGCTTGCTAGGCCACAGCCACTTACCAGAGTGGTGAGCTGGCTGCTGGTTTTTCCAGTGCCCCAAGTTCCAACATGGTGTCGAGCTCAGGAAATACTGATGGTTCTCGGTCTAGGGCAGCCACGGCTTGCCAGGCCACAGCCACTTACCAGAGTGGTGAGATGGCTGCTGGTTTTTCCAGTGCCCCAAGTTCCAACATGGTGTCGAGCTCAGGAAATACTGATGGTTCTCGGTCTAGGGCAGCCACGGCTTGCCAGGCCACAGCCACTTACCAGAGTGGTGAGATGGCTGCTTGTTTTCCCAGTGCCTCTGGTAATTCATTTTTAAAGGAAGTGTGCAGAAACAGTCTTTGAAGCATCATTTATAATCATTTGAACTCTGGATCTCACTTTTGTCTTCCTCTTATAGTCCATTTTTCTTCTAAGTTCACATTAGTAGTCTAGAAGCAGTGTTCCCTCCAGAGGAAAAAAAGGATTATTCATAGCTCCATGATGATTATATAGAATGATAATTAGCATACTATGTAGTGTCAATTACAATGTCATTCAAGTGCAATTGTTGGGAGCATTCTACTAGAGGACTCATCCTTCAGTTCTGATCTAATAAAGTCCTGTTTTCTGTCTTTGAAAAGAACTGTTGGAAGAATCCACTTTTAGGAGAGAAAATTTAATAATAGTCCTTTGGATCACATTTACAGTTGAGTAGTAAAAAAATTCAACTTGTTTGCCAGATATTTTGTCATCTTAAGTGCCATGATTAGTTTGAAAAATTTTTGCATTGCCAGTGGATTGATTAAAGCTTTTTCTACTATGCTACAAAACCACAAAGCACCTACCAGTTAAAAAATGTAGTCATAAATTTCTGTTTTTCAATTGCATGGATACAAATGACCATTTGATTAACATAACGAGAGGGCACTTTAGGACAATATTAGTCATCAGTGCATTTTCTCAGGTTAGTTTTTATGACAGTACATTAACCAACAAGATCCTTATGGAGAGAGATATAAAACAAGTTATTTTGATGAATAAGAAAGAACATAGAGTTTGGGCAATGGTTTTAGTTGCTGTAACCTAATTAGCCTATTATTTCACTTTCTTTCTAGAGCCAAAACATCTAGCAAACAGACTTGTGCCAATCATTGAGAGGGAAATGGATTGGTAATTAGGCATTGGCATGATTTTTCTTGTTGTCTATGGAGTAGTGTATGGATTTCACTTGGGGATAGGAAGGTATACTCAAAGAGAAAAGGGTTTTCTTAAGCCTTAACCTAGAAAACAACTAATACAAAATTTTGCTTTTGACTGAATCACAGGCTGTAAAGGGACATTTGAAGAGTAGGGGATTTTAGTCAAGTTCTTTTGGTTGCATAATTTCCAAAGTGTAAGCACAGTGGAGAATTAATTCAGTACTCATTCTAAACTGTGAGACTACTGTAAAAGATTTGGACCTAGAAGAAGTAAAAGCCACAACAGAACAACAGAAGTCAACATCTGTTAAAATTTGCAAGACAGATTTAACAGAACAATGGGAGCTACACTGATACTCTGTGATGGGATTAAGAAGGTTAAGAAGTGCTTTCTGAAGGAAAAGAGTAAGGTGGGAAAATTCAATAATCTTTACACAAGACAGATTACAAGAACAACAAGTCCTAAAAAAGGCTATTTTTTTCCAAATAATTTTTAATTTTTAAAAAAGCAAAACAGAAAAAAATGATAAAAATAATACATAATTTCAAAAAAAGTAAGAAATCAACACTAGTTAATATATTGCATATTGTTATCTGAGAAGTAGTTGTTCAGGTTACAAGATAGAAGCATAAAAATGATCAAACAATCAAACCATGAAATCTTGAGCTCAGTTTTCAGATCAAAACTTTGAAAGAAGCAAGATAAGAAAACAAAACATCCACATTGGGAACACTAATGATTTGGCAGGAATGGGTATATACCAAATTGACCCAAACCAGTTGCTTAATTTCTTCTTCTGCCTTCTCATATATACCAACTAATTGCTTTTGTCTGTAGGTTTTAGATGTTTGCACATAGTGCTAGATTTTTACTCATTTATTCATTAAGCATTTAGTAGAAAACTTTTATGTACTTCTAGAACTGAAGTTGAAGCTATGAGCACTTAAAATAAAAGAACTAATAATACATGTGCCCTTTCCTTGAAGACAGTGATATTGTTTTGAACACAAGAACTTAATTTTTTAAAATAATATTTTATTGAGATATGATTGATAAATGAAACTTATATACATGTATAGTTAAAATATAATTGTGCTATAAGATCTTGTGTATGCTTGGAAATGTTCTACCATGGAACTACATTGTCAGCACTTTTTATTTTTATTTTGAGGCAGTCTTGCTTTGTTTCCTGGGCTAGCCTCCCACTTTTCATCCTCTTGCTTCAGTCTCTCACGTATATGGAATTACAGGTGAACTCTAATGCACCCTGCCTTATATTTTAATATATACATACATTATGAAATGATACCACAATCAAACTCTTTAACAAGTTCATCTCCTTATATAGTTATTATTTTAAATATATAGTAAAACATTTAAGATCTTGCCAAATTTCAAGTATAGAACACATTATTAACTGTAGCCACATTAGTGCCCAGAATTTATTTATCTTGAATTACTGAAACTTTGTAATATTATCTTTCCATTATTAAACAATTTAAAAATCATGCTGTTACTGAACATTTATTAAAGGAGTTCAGACACGTCATGAGTTAAATAGTTATTCTGGTAGACTGACAATGAACAAATCATTATGTCTAAATTTCTGTTTCAGATGGGCTGAGTTGTACTTTTGCAGCAAAGGGATCATTGTGAGTTGGAAGTTCTTAATCTATGAGATTAATCCTGAACTGGACATGGACAGATAGGCATGAGGGCAGAGGATTAGCAGGGTAGGGAAAGGCAATAAGCAAAGATGCAGTGGCAGGAACTGAAAAAGGTACAGTCAGTAAAAAATTTAATGGGAACATGGGTTTCTTACTGGCAGCTAGGTGGAACTGTAAATGTGGAGGCTCCTGAATGGCAGCCTGAACATGATGAGTTTAATTCTATACAAAGGAGTACAAAAATGACATGATCAATTTTTTATCTTCTTTGGTTACGTACTAAACAGTATAATATTGATTTTGTGCATCATGAAGTCTTTGAGAAGACTGGATTTTAAATTATAAAAATTAAGTAGAAATGAGCTATTAAGGGTGACTTCCTACACTCTTGTCTTCCAGTGTCCATGTAGCCAATTAGAGCCTAAAATTAATTTTCACAGTTGAGGGCATTAGAGTGCCACTCTTCTTGACCTCAGTGTGCCACCTTAGCATTTCTGTGCCCAGGTAAAATCTCCTGACAAAAGAAGCTTTCTGTTTTGCAAAGCAATTTTCAGCTTCTGTGAGCAACAACCATCTGGTTATAATAAACTAAACAACAGCACTAAAAACAGGAATTCTTTTCTCCTATCCTCTGAGGGAAGAACTTTTGGGAAGATAAATAGTATTGCCAAGAAAGTCACAGAAATCACTTCTTTGCTGTGTCACCTTGAGGATTTTTCTTCACTTTTCTGTGATTTAATTTCTTCATTTGTAGAATGAAGAGATTAATATCTCATGGAATTTAGGCGTGGTGAACATCATGCATACAGAGTCCAGTATACGGTAAATACTCAGCAAGTGCCATCATTTGTTGAAAGTAGTGTTTACAGTTTTGAGTGCATGCTGCATGGAAGGGAGCAGAATGAGGTGATAAAGACAGGAGCATAAATTCTCAAGCTAAGACACCTTGACTTAAACAGCTGATATGCTGTGTGACCTTAAGCAAGTAACTTAACATTTCTAGTACTGAGTATTCTTATTTGCAAAGTGGATAAAATAATAGTAACTATTTCTACACACTATTATGAAGGTTAAATAAATAAATACGTACAAAGAATGATAGTACCATTTCTGGTACATAGCAAAACTCAGTTAAGTGTTGCTGCTACCATGTGCCAAGCAATGTGCTGAAGCCTTTATTTTTTACATTTTTGTCTCATTTAATATTCAAATTACTTATGAGGTAGGTATCATTATTACCCTTATTTCATGGAAAAGGAAATTGTCGATCAGGAAAGTTAAATACTAGTTAGTAATATGTCTAAGGTCATACCACTAGCAAGTAACTCAGATCTTCTTGAGTCTTAAGACCTTAAGCCTCTTAGCCACTGTTCTCTGGGTAAGTAAAAGTTTCATGTCATAAAAAGAGCAGTTTCAATGTGTTATCTCATGGGTGCAAAGGAAAGGAGGACAATTGGTCTGGAGGGGAAGGTAAATTTGATGAGAGATACATTGAGTTTTATAGGCTAGCAGGAAATTTCAGGAGAGGTTATCTTGCTATTTTCTGTGGAAATTTGTGTTCCCTTTTAGAAGTAAAATGTCTGTTCCAAACCTATTCTGTAAACACTTCAGGGGATTTTCAGTGCTTAATTAGCAAACTTGGGCAGTATTTTAAAATAGCAATAACAGAGGTCTACTTTAAAAGAAAAAGCAGCTGATGGAGAGACGTGGTGAAAAAAGTAGAGCAAATCTCTTGACTGAGAAAGGTCAGTTAAGCCAAACAAATACAGAATTAAGAATGAGACAAGAAGCAAGGTTAGGAACACAGAAGATCAGAAGCAAGTGATACTGAAAAAAGTCTCATAGGTCATTTCCATAACTACAGAGTAGGACTGAAAAGAAAGAGCATCAGCAGGAAGAAAAGACTTCTTGTTTTAACCATTTGACATTATTTGAGAAGGGTCTTTTTTTCCACATGGCCGTGATTTTCAGACTAATTCCTTTTTTTCTCCCTTATTTTAGTGCTTGAAAACCAAAATTCTGCATTGTACTTATTTCTTTAGCTCTAGAAAGGGTCCGTAGTCAGGTATGAGTATCCCTAATACTGGTATAATAAACATAAATAAAAATCATAGAACATATATGATGAACCAAACCTTGTTCTAAGTGTTTTACATATTTTTTCTAATCCTATCAACAACTTGTGAGAAAGATCCTATTTTTATCCCCACTTTATAGACAAGCAAACTGAGACACTGAGAATTTAGGAAATTCACAAAATCATATAACTGATAAATGGCAGAGCCATGTTTCAAACGCGAACAGTTTGATGTCAGCATCCGCAGGTTAATTGACCCTTTCAATTGCCTCATTGGGGTATTATGTGCTACTTATGTTTTAGTTTGATCTAGTTTGTTCTGTCTTTTTTCCAGTGTGACAGGTAGACTAGCATGGTAGTGAAAATTATGCAGATACCAAAATTATATGTGGGAACCAACCATAAAACTGATTATATTTCTTGGCTTTTTTCTAGAGAAGTATGTGGTTAAAAGTGAGAGTATGCCAGTTAGACAGCTTTGGATCAGCTTTACAATAACTGAGATCTTTTCCTAGGTATTAATATGATAAATTGATAGCAGTTTCTTTACTGAGAGGTAATTTGAGATCATCAGTTATGGAGACAGATTGGAGCTCAAATACAAGCTCCGAAATTTGCTCATCAAGGCAACTTGTGTGAGTTTCTTAAACTTTATGTATGTGTATTAGTATCACTGATAAAATGAGGAAATAACCTCTACCAATCTCACAGGATTCTTGGAGAGAAATATCAAATTAGTCATTTAAAAGAAAAAGCTAGTACAAAGTCAGCACATTTCATTTTGCTTTTGTTCGTTATGAAGAAATTATGGAAGATTAAGTAGCTCATTTTCAAATATGACATGCTGGCTGCTTGCTTTTTCCTGTCATCTTTCAGAATGTCTCTAAAGTCTCCATTCATTTTTTCTCCATGGGTTCTCTTTCTTCAACATTTGGTTTTCAACTTAGAGAAAGAGGGCATTTATTCAGAGCAGTCAACCTTTTGATAGCCTCCACCATACAAATGTGATAGTAGATCCAGTCATTTTGCTTAAGGGAATGAGTGAAAAGAAATGTGAACAAAAGATTGGTGTTAAAAAGACACTAAGATGCAAGTACTTATTTTCTTAATCTAGTCTTTCTCAAAGTTGGGTAGGCAGAACATTAACCTCATGAGATGCTTGTGTAGCCATATTACACACTAGTATACTAAAACAGCTAAATGGTTTTATCATAAGGAAATCTGTTTAAATCTGTCTTACTCAAAAGTTAAATATTAGCATGACCCCAGAATTTCCTTTTCTGCATTGTATGCTCTCAGGCAGCCTGTTATAGAGGTAATGAATCAGAAAGATACATCAAAGTAAGAGTTGAATCATATAGTTTATTGAATTAAATTAAAATTTTCAATAAAAATAAAGAGAACAGATGGATATAGTGGCACACTAAATATAGGGTTTTATTAATGAAGTATATCAATTTATTAGCACAAGCCTCTTAAACTAGATATTTATTTTCAGATATTAGTAACAACGAAAACCTGGTGAGTACTAGGTACAATTCTAGGCTTTTGTACATATTTAACACATCTCTAGTTGTGCACATTTTATAGTGGGGAACTGAATAAAATGTTCATTTCACAAAATAGAATTCTGGTTTTTTCTATGTTGATGGACAATATGGTTAAAGTTTCTCATTATAATTATCTCTATGGATTTTATTATAAAGGAAATGAATAATGAGACTTTGGGAGTTAAGACACTTGTGAAGTGAATATATGTGAGTAGATTCACTCAAAGTTTCCCTCATTCCTTTGGTCCAGTGAAAACTTCTGTTACGATTCTGATGCCAGGAAAGATATAGTACCCAAACCAGGGGCTTGAACTATGCATGCTAAAGATAGACATCTTTCTTCTCCCCATACTCAGCCCTCAACCTGTTGGCAGATAGGTTTTTATCTTGTAAGTAGGAGATTAGAATCATATCCACTGTGAAATATGACCAATTTATGGAGAAAGACCCAAAGATATTGACATTTCACAGCGTATTAAACCAAAAATGCCTCCAAAGTACAATCAAAGGATTACTCAAAAGCAGAAAGCTCACAACAAATAAAGAGAAATTGAAGAAAGAAAACAATAACATCTTGGAAAATGGAAAACAGATAGCTCAAGGTTAACTGAATAACAAATCTCAAAAATATGAATTCTGGACTGGCAGTAGGGAAACCTGAGAATCAACCTGTTTTGCTGTGTGGAATCACCAAAAGGATCACGGTTGGATGTACCGTATCATTCTGGAACTACAGATAAAGTGAAAGCTACAATTAGGATAGATTGAAAACCTTTTCTTAAGAATATCACTAGATGTGTACTCTCACCCTATACTTCCCGGTGACTGCCCCTCTAAACCTCATCAGAAATTTAGATATTTTTCTCTAGAGATAGAAAACTGGGGGATCCCTCAATTGCAGGAAGCCATAACAGGTGACAGCTTGAATACCATAAGGAATTCAGAATTAAAAGAACTGAACTCTCAGTGCTGAAATCTCAGCCTTTCCCTCCCTCTAGGATCTGTCAAGAAAAAATTATGCAGAAGTTGAAAATAAGGCTAAAAGACTGTAACATATTCTTTTGATGACATATGAAAGTTTAAAAAATTTTATTTTAAACATATAAAAATAAAAACACACAGAACTTCAAAACAAGATAATAGGAGATTAACAGTGGTTAATATATTGCATAACTGTTATCTTCAAAATAGTTGTTTAAAAGCTATAGGCAAGGAAAATTAATTAAACAATATAAGCAAAAACCATTCTGTTCAATGAACTAATAAAGATTAATAGTGTATCTTAGCTACCATACACACACACACACACACACATATACATGTATATTACATATTGTTATTTTAAAGTAATTGTTTAAATTACAAGGTATAGACAAGGAAAATTAATTAAACAATATAAGCAAAAACCATTCTGTTTAAGGAACTAATAAAGATTAATAGTGTATCTTAGCTATCATACACACACACACACACACACACACACACACACACATATATATTGAAAAGAAGGAAAAGGATATATATATAACCTTTTCCTTCTTTTCTTTTCAAGTACTTTCTCTTCCTTTCCCTTCCTAGCTATTGAATATTATGGAACTAATTTATTCTTTTAGATTTTTGCACTTAGGGAGACAATACAATTTTTGCACATATGAGTCTGATATATTTCACTTATGAGTATGATCTCAAATTATATCCATTTATCTATCAAAGCCTCAAGATTATCCATCTTTATAGCTGAGTAGTATTCCATTGCATAAAGATACCACATCATTTTTATCCATTACATGGTCAATGAGCATTTGGGTTGTTTCCTAGATTTAGCTATTATAAAATATGCTGCTATAAACATGCTTGCACATATATTACTGTGATATGATGTTTTAAATTCTTCAGGAAAATACACATAAAAGGAATAGCTGGGTTAAATGGGACCTCTAATTCTAGTTTTTTGAGGAATCTCCACACTGATTTCCACAGTGCATGCACCAACCTTTACTTCCACTAACAGTGGAGAACCATTTCTTTTTCACCCCTAACCCCTCCAGCATTTCTTATTTGTTGATTTCTTGATGATATCCACTCTTTGTGGAGTGAGGTAAAATCTCAGTTCTGTAATTTACATTTCTCAAATGATCAGTGATGTTGAACCTATCTTCATGTATTTATTTAACATTTGTATTTCTTCATTTGAGAAGTACTTATTCATCTCAGATGCCAATTTTTGGCATCGAATCTTTTTATTTGATTGGACTGATGTTTTTCAATTCTTTATATGTTCTAGATAGAAGGCCTTCTGTGGAACAGTTGGATAAACTTTTTCTCACTCCATGGGTTTTATTTTCATTCAGATGACAATTTTTAAAAAATTTTATTTAAAAAGAAAAAAAAGCAAAACAGAAAAAGGGTAGCAACAAAACAGAATTCCAAAGGAAAAACAGAAGAAAAAACACTAAGAAATCAATAGTTGATAAATTACATACTGTCATATTGGAAATAGTTGTTCAATTTACAAAATTTAAGCATACAAAGTAGACATACAAGCAGTGAAACTGAAAACAGTTCTGCACAATGATACAACAAAAACTTAGTAATATGGTCACCTATCTTACACACTTAAACATACATACAGTTATATATTTTACAGCACTTTCTTGTCCTCTTTTTTACAATAGCATTTACACATTTTGGGTTTTATTACTCCTACAATTCTTATTATTTTTATACTAGAGACAAAATGTGATATTTATAGATATGTTTTTAATTTATTTCACTAATGAGGATAGTCTCAAGTAGTCTCCATTTACCTATGAAGGCCTCAAGATCATCATTTTTTATAGCTGAGTAATATTTCATTGTATAAAAATACCACAACTTTTCAATCTCCTCTGTGGTGGACAGGCATCTTGGTTGTTTCCAGCATTTATTCATGCTACTGTGAACATGGGTGTGCATGTATCACTGTGATATGAACTTCTCAGTTTTTCTAGGAAAATACCCAGGAGGGGAATAGCTGGATTGAATGGAGCTTTCAATCTTAGTCTTCTGAGAAATCTCCATACTGATTTCCATAGTGGCTGCACCAGTCTACACTCTCACTAACAGTGGAGCAGTGTTCTTTTTCCCCCGCAGCCTCGCCAACATTTGTTATCAGTTCATTGCATGATGGGAGCTATTCTTCCTGGAGTGAGATGAAATCTCAATGTTGTTTTAATTTGCATTTCTAGAATGACCAGTGATGGTCAACATTTTGTCATGTATTTATTTGGCATTTGTATATCTTCATCTGAGAACTGTGTTTTCATTTTTGATGCCCATTTTTGGAGAGGGTCTTTGAATTTGGGGGGCTTGACATTTTTCAATTCTTTATATGTTCTGCATATAATTCCATTGTTTGAGGGCTTGCAGGCTAATATTCTTTCCCACCCAGTGTGTTTTATTTTCACTCTGTTGACTTCTATTTTTTATTTAAAGAGAAAAAAAAACAGAAATATTACAGAATTTCAAAAAAAAGATAAAAAAGAAATTACTCATTGATAAATTACATATTGTCATTTTAGAAATAATTGTTCAAGTTATAAAATTAAAGCATACAAAGTGGACATTCAAGCAGTGAAAATGCAAACAGATCTGTTCTACAATCCAACAAGAACTTATAAATATGGTTTTCAATCCTACACATGTAAATATACATGTAGTTATATATTTTATAGCACTTCCTATATCCTCTTTGTTACAATAACAATTACACATTTTAAAAATTTCATTTAAAGAGAAGAAAAAACAAAACAGAAAAAAAAGTGGCAACAATATAGAATTCTAAAAGAAAAAAGAGAAAAAAATAGTAAGAAATCAATAGTTGATAAATTACATATTGTCATCTTGGATATACTTGTTCAAGTTACAAAATTAAAGGATACATAGTAGACATTCAAAAAGTGGACTGCAAATAGTTCTGCTCAAAGATCCAACAAAGATTCAGCAATATGTTCATCTATTTTACACAGTCAAACAGACATGCAGTTATATCCCTTAGAGGACTTTCTTTTCTTCCCTTTTTAAAATAGCAATTAAACATTTTGGGTTTATTACTCTTATAGTTCTTATTAACTTTTACACTAGAGATACAATGTGATATTTATAAACATGGTTCTTATTTATTTCACTTATGAGGATAGTCTCAAGTTTTCTCCATTTACCTATGTAGGCCTCAACATCCTTTTTTATAGCTGAGTAATATTCCATTTTATAAAAATGCCACATCTTTTTCATTCAACCTGCAGTTGATGGGCATTTTGGTTGTTCCCAAGATTTAGCTATCACAAATTGTGCAGCTATGAACATGGGTGCACTGTTATATGAACTTTTCATTTTTTCTGGGAAAATACAAAGCAGGTGAATAGCTGGATTGAATGGAACTTCCAAGCCTAGTTTTCTGAGAATTCTCCATATGGATTTCCATAGTGGTTGCACCAGTCTACTTTCCCACCAACAGTGGAGCAGTGTTCCTTCCTTTTTCTCCACAGCCTCACCAACATTTGTTATCAGTTGATATCTTGATGGCAGCTATTCTTTCTGGAGTAAGATGTAATGTCAATGTGGTTTTAATTTGCATTTCTTGAATGACCAATGATGGTGAATATTTCTTCATGTATTTATTTAGCATTTGTGTATCTTTCTCTGAGAACTGTGTGTTCATCTCAGAGGTCCATTTTTGGAGAGGGACATTGAATTTTGTGGGGCTTCATGTTTTCCAGTTCTTTATATATTCTGGATGTAAGTCCTTTATCTGAGAGGTTGCAGGCTAAAATTCTTTCTGACTCTGTGGGTTTTCTTTTCCCTCTGTTGGTGATTTCTTTTGAAATGCAGAAACTTTCAATAATATGAGATCCCAGTTGTTGATTCTTTGAAGTGTTTCCCGTGCAGTTTGCATTTTTTTCATAAATTCTCTGCCTTACACCTATATCTCCAAGACTTCTACCTACGTCATCTTCCATTAGATTTAGTGTTTCTGTTTTAATGTTTAGATCTTTGATCCATTTAGACTTTAGTTTTGTGCATCATAATAAGCTTGGATCTAGTTTCAGTCTTCAGCATGTAGAGAGCCAATTTTTCCAACACCATTTATTAAAGAGACTATCCTTCTTCCAGTGGACATATTTAGACCCTTTGTCAAATATCAGGTGGCTGAGTGTCTTTGTAGCTGTGCTTGCATCTTCTAATCTGTTCCATTGATCCTCAGGTCTATTTCTTTGCCAGTATCAAGCTGATTTTATCACTGTGGCTTTATATTACTGTTTCAAGTCAAGAATTGAGATGCCTCCTGCCATGCGTTTGTTGCCTAGAATTGCCTTTGCTATTCTAGGTTTCTTCTGTTTCCAAATGAATTTTAGTAGTGTTTTCTCTAGATCTGTGAGGTATGTCAATGGTATGTTGATTGGGATTGCATAAAATCTGCATAACAGTTTTGGGAGTATGGCCATTTTCACAATGTTGGTCCTTCCTAACCAAGAGCAAGGAATGTCCTTCCATTTTCTAATATCCTCTTCAATCTCCTTTTTCAGCATATTATAATTTTCCGCATATAGTTGTTTTACATTTTTAGTTAGGTTGATTCCTATTTCATTTTTTTACATGTTATTGTAAAGGGTGATATTTGCATAATTTCTCTCTCAGTGAGTTTTTTGTTTGTGTACAGGAATTCTATTGATTTTTGAGAATTGACTTTATATCCAGCTACACTGCTGAGCTTGTTTATTACCTCCAGTAGTCTTTTCATGGAGTTTTTGGGGTTTTCTCTATAGAGTATCATGACATCTGCAAATAGTGATAATTTGACTTCTTCCTTTCCTATCTTTACTCCTTTTATTTCTCTCTCTTGCCTGATTGCCCTTGCTAGTGTTTCCAGAACTATGTTGAAAAGGAGTGGTGATAATGGACATCCTTGTCTTGTTCCTGATTTTAAAGTGAAAGCTTTCAGGTTTTGTCCCTTTAGCATAATGTTGGCTGTTGGATTGTCATAGATGGCCTTTATAAGGCTGAGGTAGATGCCGTGTATTCCGAGTTTCTGAAGGGTTTTTATCATGAACATGTGTTGGAATTTGTCAAACACTTTTTCTGCATCTATTGAGATGACCATGTGGTTTTTGTTTTTGGCTCTGTTGATGTGGTGTATTACATTTATTGATTTGTGTATGTTAAACCATCCCTGCATGTCCTGGGATGAACCTCACTTGGTCATGATGTATAATCTTGATGATTTGCTGTATTCTATTTGCCAGTATTTTGTTGAGAATCTTTGCATCAATGTTCATTAGTGAGATTGGCCTATATTTCTCTTTTTTGGTTAGATCTTTCTCTGGATTTGGTATGACAGTAGTACTTGCCTCCAGGAATGTTTTAGGGAGGATTGTATTTTTCTCAAATTCATTGAAGAGTGTAAGGAGTATTGTCGTCAAATCTTCTCTAAGTTTCTTGTAGAATTCAGACATGAATCCATCAGGACCTGGACTTTTATTTGTTGGAAAGTTTTTAATTATGATTTCAATTTCAGTAGCTGATATTAGATTATTCAAAATTGGTATATCTTCTTGGTTGAGCTTTGGTAGTTCATATATTTCTAGAAATCTTTCCATTTCCTCTTTGTTTTCCACTCTATGAGAGTGGAGATTTTCTAAGTAGATATTCATGATCTTTTGAATTTCCATGGGATCTGTAGTAATCACCCCCTTTTCAGTACTTACTGCATGAATTTTTGTATTTTTTTCTTTTTCTTGATAAGGTTAGTTAGGGGTTTGTAAATTTTGTTTATTCTTTCAAAAAACCCCAGCTTTTTGATTCCTTTATTCTTTGGGTTTTTTTAGTTTCCATTGTGCTGATTTCTGCTCTAATCTTTACAATTTCCTCTCTTCTATGAGCTTTGGGTTGAAATTGCTCTTCTTTTTCTAGAAGCTTGAGGTGGAGCATTAGGTTGTTTATTTGTGCTCATTCTGTTTTCTTGATAAGACCGTTTATTGCTATATATTTCCCTCTTAAGACCACTTTCATTGCATCCCACAGATTACAATATGTTGTTTCTATATTTTCCTTGAATTGTAGGTATAGTTTTATTTGTTCTTATTTTTCATCTGTAGCCCACTGTTTGTTCAAAAGGTTGTTATTTAATTTCCATGTGTTTATGCAGGTTTTGTAATTTCTTTTGCCATTAATTTCCAATTTCAGTGTGCTATGCTCAGATATTTTACAACGGATAATTTCAACATCTTTGAAGTTACTGAAGAATGTTTTATGGGATAATATATGGTCCATTTTGGAGAATGCCCCATGTGCATTTGAGAAGAATGTTTATTCTGATGTAGTTTGGTGGAACCCTCTGTAAACATTTATTAAATCCAATTGCTCACAGGTATGATTCAGTTCTATTATTTCTTTGCTGACTTTTTGGCTAATTGATCCAGCTCTTTGTGACAATGGGCTGTTAAGGTCTGTCATAATTGTTTTCTTGTGTATTTGGTTTTTTCATGTACATTAGTATCTGTCTTGTATAGATGGGTGCTCCTGTATTTGGTGCCTATATATTTATAATTGTTCTTCCTCTTGAATTTTTCCACTTTTGTGTATATAGTGACCTTCTTTATCTCTTTTAATCATTTTAGGTTTGAAGTTCACATTGTCTGCAAATAGAATAGTTACCCCTACTTATTTCTGGGTTGCTGTTAGATGGAATACTGTTTTCCATCCTTTGACTTTTAATCTATGAGTTTTCTTTTGGGTCAGATGTGTTTCTTGTACCAAGAATATTGTGGGATTATGTTTCTTGAGCCATTCTGTCAACCTATTTCTTTTAATAGGTTAATTGAGGCCATTTACATTTCTGTATATCGCTAATATGTACTGACTCAGCTTTGCCATGTTATGTTCCAGTTGTTTACTTTTTGCTTTTCCCCTTGTTTAATTAATTGCTTGTGCTACCTGGTGGTTTCTTTCTGCTGCTGTTCTGGAGATTGTGGTCATTTTTATCTCTGTCTAGTATGCCTTTCAATAATCTTTATAGGTTTGGTTTATTGGACATGAATTGCTTCAGTTGTTCTTTGTCATGGAAGTATCTTGTTTCTCCATTAAATTTGAAAGAGAGTTTTGCTGGGTACGCCAGTCTGGGTTGAGAGTTGTCAACTTTCAGGGCTTGAATACCTCACACCAAGCTCTTCTTGCCTTGAGGGTTTGTGCTGAGAAGTCTACTGTGATACTAATGGGCTTTCCTTGATAGGTGAGGTTTGTCTTTTCTCTAAGAGCTGTTAGTATTGTTTTTATGCTGTATGTCTGAGATCTTAATTACTATGTGTCTAGGTGTGGATTTATTTTGGTTGTGGCTGTTCGGTGTTCTGTATGCCTCACTTATCTGCATATCAGATTCTTTCCCCATGTTTGGGACATTTTCTGCTATTACTTCTGTGAATATTTTAGTTATGTTATTTGCATTGATTCCTTCATCTTCTCTAATGCCTATTAATCTTATATTGTTGCTCTTGGCATCATCTTGAAGCTTCTGGATTGTCATTTCATGCTGCTTTGTTATTTTTAAAAGTTCTCTCCTTTCATCACTAATTGTGATCATATCCTCAAGGTCTGAAATCCTATTCTCAGCTTCATTTAAATTGTTTTGTACACTTTGAATAGAATTTTTTGTTTCTTGGATGTCTTTTTGAGCTTGTTTCATTAATTCTGCTTGTTTTCTATATTGTTTATTCAAGGTTTTAATCAGTTTCCCATGGTCCTATACTTGTTTTGCTATTTCTTCTTTAGCTGTGTTCTACAGCTCCTTTACTAAGATTGTTATTTCTAACTTTACATGAGAGAGTACTTGTAATTTGATTTCCTCTATAGCCTAATAAAGTTGTTTTTTTGATTTCACTTGCTATCTTTTCAGAGATTTCTGGTGTGTTACTTTTCACGTTTTCTATTTTATGTCTCCTCTACTTGCTCCTGGTGGACTAGATGTTTTTGAGATTACATTTGTTTTTCATTTTGCCATTTTCTCCTTTCAAGTTAATGTTTGGTCCTTCACTCCCACTAGTGTGAACTGTTGGTAGTATGTATCTTGGGGTTCTACTCTATGGTTGATGTTTGTCCAATTGTTGGGTCCCAAAATGAATAGGTGGGCCAGTCACCTGACTTCCCTCTGCAGGGCCTGTTGGGTGAGTCCTATATTCTTCCTTGACTGACAAGCCTAGTAGTACTGATGTAGGTCAACTTTTAATTAAATGTATTACTTTATATTCAGGTTATTCCAGGTCATCAATTCTCCCTGTCTATAGTGTTTGTGTTGGCTGAACTGGTACTGTGTCCCTATTGTATGCCTGTGTGTCTCATAAGCCCTTTTTATTTTCTTAAAGTTGGGGGAGTCCTTCTTGACACCCTCCTCACTCTGTCTGATGTTTTCTGTGTGCAGGAAGGAGTCACCCACACTCTTGCCAGACTCACAAATATCTTATAGTTAGTTGGAGGGAGATTTACTACTGTCCCTATTTACCCACTGTAAACCTCTATTTTAGGGGCATACTCACCATACTGACTGGAACATGCTGAGAACGTCTGTTTGGGTGAGGCTGTTACTCAATCTCCCTTCAAGGTAACACAGTTAATCCACTGTAGTTCAAGATTCTGGGAGAAAAAGTGAGAGCTGAAGATCAACAGCAGTATTAGGTCCAGGAAGTAGGGGGTGTCCCCATGTCCTGTGTCTGGGCATCCACTGGGAGTGAACCACAATCCCAGGGCAGCATTATGCTCCTCAATGTCTGTTGGAGTTTTGCCTATTTCCAAGATTTGAGCAACGTTTCAAAGCTTCCTTGGTGCACTAGGAATCTCCTGGCCCACTTTTGTCTCCTGGCACAGACTGCTGGCAACTGCATGTCACTTGGATCTCGCTGAGTTGGGCCCAGTTGGGCCTGAGGGGACTCTGTGTATCTTATTGTGATTTCAGCTGCAGGGCATGGTCTTACTGCCTGAGATCAAAGTTTCAAGTTTTCCCCATGTGCTGGGATTCCACCAGAGTGTGTGGTCAGGACCTGGGGCTGGATTCCAAGCCCTGCTCCCTGCTTGGAGTTAGCTGAGCATGGTCTGGTTAGACCCGCAGGTACCTCTCATGCGTCCTAGGATCATTTTGGATGCAGGGCCCAGACAATGATTTATTTTGATGTGCAAAAATATTTTATTGAAATGAGATGCCAGTCCTTCCTGTGCTGTTTCTGTTATGTTTATGAACTCTCTGTGTACACTTATGACTTCCAAGATTTCTATTACTTTCTCTTGAAGTAGATATAGTGCTTTTTTATTATTTAGATCTTTGATCCACTTTGACTTTAGTTTAGTGTATGGAGATAGACATGAGCCTAGTTTTAGTCTTCAGCATGTGGAAAGCCATTTTTTCCCACATCATTTATTAAAGAGGCTATCTTTCTTTTAGTTAGCATTTTTGGCCTTTGTGTCAAAGGTAAGATGGCTGAATGTGTTTGTAATTGTGTCTTCATCTTCTAATCTGTTCCACTGAACCTCAGGCCTGTTTATTTGCCAATACCATGCTGATTTTATTACAATACCTTTATAGTATAATTTCAAGTCAGGGATTGTGATGCTTCCTCCCTTGCCTTTGGCACCCAGAAACACTTTTGCTATTCTAGGTCTCTTTTTCCAAATGAATTTTAGGAATGTTTTATCTAGATCTGTGAGATCTTATTTAAATCTGTATAACAGCATTGGTAATATGGCCATTTTCACTATTTTAGTTATTCCTATCCATGAGAATGAGATGTCTTTTCACTTTCTGAAATCCTCTCTGATCTCCTTCTTCAGAGCACAATAATTTTCAATGTATAGAACTTTTACTTACTTTATTAGATTGATTCTTAAGTATTTCATTTTTTTGGATGCTATTGTGAAGGATATAGTTTCCCTAATTTTTTTGGTCAGTGAGTTTGTTGTTTATATTTAGGAATATTATTGATTTGAGAGTTTTGGTTTTTTATCTAGATATGCTACTAAGCTTGTTTATTAAGTCTGAAAGAATTTTGTGGAGTTTTTAGGGCTTCTATGTAGAGTATCAAATCTTCTATTAAAAAAAGATTAAACTTCTATCTTTCCTATCCTTATTTCTCTCTTTCTCTCTTTCTCTGTCTCTCTCTGGCTGTGTCTCTCTGGCTGTATCTCTGTCTGTCTCTGTCTCTCTCTCTCTGTCTCTTTCTTTCTCTCTCTCTTTGGTACCTGGGATCAAACTCATGACCTTGCACTCACCAGGTAGGTGCTTATGCCACTGAGCTAAAACCTGGCCCTTATTTTTCTCTCTTGTCTAATAGCTCTGGCTAATTTTTCAGAACTATATTAAATAGGAGTGGTAATAGTGAACATTCTTATGTTGCTCCTCATTTTAAAGTAAAAGCTTTCAGATTTTGCCCATTTAGTATAATGTTAGTTGTTGATTTGTCATAGCTCACTTTATCAGATTGAGGTAAAAACCATACATTTCAGTTTTCTGTGAGGATTTTATTATGAATCAGTGTTGGACTTTATCAAAAGCTTTTTGTGCATCCATCAAGATAATCATGTAATTTTTGTCTTTTGCTCTATTGATATGCTTTATTATGTTTATTGATTTGCATATGTTAAACTATGCATTCTTGGGATGAATTTCACTTGGTAATGGAATATGATCTTCTTGATTACTTGATCCATTCTGTTTCCTACCATCTTATCAAGGGTTTTACATCGATGTTTATAGAGAGATTGGGTTATAGTTCTCTTTTTGTCTGTGTCTTTCTTTGATTTTGGTATCACAGTAGCATTTGCCTCCAGGAATTAGTGAGTATTGCTTCCCTTTCAATTTCATTAGAGTTTGAGTAGTAGTGGCATTAGACCATGTCTAAGTTTCTTGTAGAATTCAGCTGTGAATCTTTCAGTACCTGAGCTTTTCTATGTTGGTAAGTTTTTAGTTATGTTTTCAATTCCAGAAACTGATATTGGGTAATTCAGAATGTGTTTATCTTCTTGATTCAGCTTTGGTAATTCATATGATTCTAGGAATCTGTCCATTTATTCTGTGTTTTCCATCCTATGCAAGTAAATATTTTTGAAGCAGTTATTGATAATCTTCAGAATTTCCACTGGATCTTTAGTGATTTCATCTTTTTCATTCCTTGATGTGTTGAATTTGAGATTTTTTATCTTTTTTTTGATAAGGTTGGCTAGAAGTTTATCAGTTTCATTTATTCTTTCAAAGAATGAATTCTTTGATTCAATAATTCTTTGTATTGTTTTCCTAGTCTCAATTGCATTAATTTTTTGTTCTGACTTTTATAATTTCCTCCCTTGTATGTCTTTTGGACTTAACTTGCTCTTTTTCTAGAAGTATGAGGTTAATTATTAGGTGCTCATTCTGTTTTCCTGATGTGAAAATTCACTGCTATAATTTTCCTTCTTAGAACTACTTTCATTGAATCCCACAGGTTCTGACATGTTCTATTTTCATTTTCATTCAGTTATACATATTGTTTAATTTCTTCTTTAATTTTGTCTGTGACCAATTTGTTGTTCAGGAAGGTGTCATTAAATTTCCATGTGTTTATGGTGTCTTTTGATTTCTTTTGCTGTTAGGTCAGACAGTATGCATAAGAGTATTTCAACTCCTTCGCATTTGCTGAAGCATATTCTTTGGGCTAGTATGTGGCGTATTTTAGAAAATATCCTGCATACAGCTGAGAAGAATGTATATTCAGGTGTTGTAGGGTGGAAAACTCTGCAAATGTCTATTAAACCCATTTGTTGACAGATTTAGTTCGGTTCTGTTATTGATTTTCTGATTTTTGGTCTAGTTGATCTGTCTCTTTGTGACAATGGGATATTACATTCTCCCATAACAATCATGTTCTTGCTTATTTGATTTTTCATGTGTATTAATATTTGTCATATAGAGTTGGGTGCTCTCATGTCTGGTGCATATGTATTTATGATTCTAATCTCTTCATCTTGAAGTTTTCCCCTAGCAAGTATGTGGCAACCTTCTTTATCTCTTTTGATCCTTTTTAGTTCAAAGTTCACATTTTCTACAAACAGAATAACTACCCCTGCTTTTTTCTGAGTTCCTGTTATGTGGAGTATTGTTTTCTATATTTTGACATTCAGTATATGAGCTTCTTTTTTATTTAAATATGTTTCTCACATACAGCATATTGTTGATCTTATTTCTTTTTTATTTTAATGAGAATAAAACAAAACAATAAAATGAAACAAAACAAAATAACAAAAATGATCTTCGAGTTTAAAAACAAGACACTATATATGTGATGTTATGAATAGTTTTTTGAAGAAAAGACAACATGGAAGCCATTGTTGATTCAATATCATCTTGCTCTGAAGTCCTACCATGCTTTTGTTTTTCTATCATCATTGGTTCTATCATGTTGTATCTTATTGGATTTTAATATGTATGATAGTATAAACAAATTTTTTATGGAAAATGAAATAATACAGCAGCCATTGTTCATCTTTCATTATTTGGTTCAGAATGCCTTGCAATACTTTCATTCTCCTGAGTGGTTTTATTCTATTTTGTTATGTTTGACATTATTGTGTGTAAAGCTAAGCTCAACTATTTCAAAGAAAGAGACATTATGATAACTAGTTAATATTCAATTGTCTGGTTGTAAAGTGCTGTGTTGCTCACATTGTTCTGTTCTGATCTGCTTAGATCTGTCCTCTTTTGTTTTATTCTTTTTAAAATAAAAAAATTTAAAAAACAGAAAAGACAGTAAGAAATCAATGATAGTTACTATATTGCTCATTGTTGTCTGCTAAATAGTTGCTCAGACTGCCAGATATAGGCATGCAAATTTAAACAAACAATATGAATTCTTAGTTGTTTCTTTACTTCAGTTGCTATCATTTCAGAAATTTCAGGTGTGTGACCTCTATTTCCTTTGTGTTGATGTCTCTTGGATTTACTGTGAGTGGGCTGTATGTCATGTGACTGTACCTTGCTTCTTCAGTCTGATATCTTCCTATGTTCCTCTGAATCAACTGGATGCTGAGACCCAGACACTTCCTGCACTGGCTGCCTGTTCTCCAGTGCAAGAGATTGGACTAGGCATCTGTGTTCCACTGATCCAAGGCCCCTGGGACAGTGGAGAGACACAGGGTGGTGGCCCTCCAATGCTTCCTGGGTTGTGGCCTCTTTTCTTCTGGGTCCTTGGTAATCAGCCTATGGTGGTGGGTCATGGCCTCCCTTCCTCTGGGCCCACAGTGGTGGACTCACCACGAGGCATGGATTTTTCTTCTCTGGGCCTGTAGGGGTGGTCCTGGTTTTCTTATTTTTACTGAATTTCAGTATTATCTCTCTCCATGTGTTTCAAGTCTCATTTCAGATCCTTCCTAGGTCCAAGGGACTTGTGTCACTTCTTTTCCTCATGTTGTTATATTACAGTGGCTGGACTCCAAATCTTTGAGAGCCTCTTTCTCTGCTGCTTGTCACTCCACCATCTTCCTAGAAATCTGATCTTGTTTCCTGATCCATTCTGCCAGTTTGTTTCTTTGGATTGGTGAATTGAGGTCATCTATATTGATGATTATAACTGTTTTGGCTTATGTTTGTCATGATATTATCCTGCTGTTAATTCCCTATTTTTCCCCTCTGTTTAATTTCTTCCCCTTTCAGGTGGTTTCTTTCTGTTGTTGTTCTTGGATTTGCAGTCATTTTTATCTCTGTATAGAATATCTTTCGGTACTCTTATAGGGTTGGTGTGAAGTTCATGAATTTCTTCAGTTGTTCCTTGCCATGGAAGTATTTTATTTCTCCAATAAATTTGAAAGATAGTTTTGAAATTTATTTTAGGAAGACCACCCAACCATGATTTAATTATCTATAGAAATATGTTTATTTGTTTTAACCATTTATACTAAGGGCTCACAAACTTATTTTTATGATAACGTAATTTTTTATTGAGAAGAGTTATAAATAATTCTTTTTGAATAGAAAACTCAAAAAATTATTAGTTTTTATTGTGTTGCTAGACATTAAGCAGTTGTGCATCCAACCTAGTAATATTATTTAAAGATTCTTTCTTAAAGATTTATAATGTCTAGTTTCTACAAACATACTTTGGATCTTCTTGAAAGTCATGTTTTAAATTTTTTGAACATTGTATTTTGTCAGTTTCTAAGATATTGACCTGTAGCTCTAGACATGAAATTGAAAGCCTATTCCACAGGAAATTTGACTAACTGAAAAGGAATACAGCTAGAAATATTGATATCCAGAATTAACTCCAAGAAAAAGCCCATGAAGATCACCTTATATTTAGAATGAACATATAATGCACCTTACTCAATGGAACATTTTTGATTGAAAAAGGCTCTATGCTTATAGTTGGATAACAGACATAATCTGCAAATGGCTTGGTAATACTAACATAAAAGGCTGCCTTACCTATAGTAAAATCCTCAGTCAACAATCCCATTTGTGCTCTCAGAATTTACAATTAGTTTTTTAGTCTACCTATGTATGAGTAGAGTCAAGTATTACAAAAATTTGATAAAAAAGACCAACTTGAAAGACAGATCAAAGCAAAGAAATATAGATTGTCTATAGTTTGTCTTCTGATTTTTTTACTTTGTAGTGGTGCTAACACAATACATACTCAGACAAAACCACACTTAAAATTTTGAATTCTTTGTCTTGAATGTTGTGTGTCATGTATAATGAACATGGGAGAGGAAATATCTCTTAGATACATCCAAAATAGCATTTCCATGACCAATGTCTTACACAATTCCTCTTAGATTTTCTTCTAAGAGTTTCCCTGGATTATATAGAAACTTCAGTATTTAAAATGTTGCTGAAGTTGGAATTGATGAGTGTAAAGAGTAAGACCTAGTTCAAAGACATTGGAGCCTTCCCTTTCAAGATCACCTATATAGTAATATCCCAGTTTATGAACACTTCTGTTCATGAACAATTTGGTTTTCAAGTGAAAGTGTTCAATAAAATTTTACTTTAGTTCATGAACTCTGCACTGGGTGAGGAACACAACTATAACCATCTTCCTTTCAAAAATATGAACGCAACCATCTTTCCCAGAATCATGGAAAGAGTTAAGGCACTATTGTATTTTATTTCCTATAGATACCTATCTGGCTAAGTGTACATAACCATATATTTTACTGGCTTGTGGGAAAGTCTTTAGCAGAAGTATTCTTCAAAAACTGCAATTCAAAAATGAAAATATCTGATTCGGCGTAAGTTAAAATATTACTTGGATTCAAACCTCAGTTCTGTAACTTGCTGAGTTTTGATTACATGTAATTAACTTAACCCTGAGTTTCAGTTTTACTCATTGAAACATACATATATTATGTAAATCAAAAGCCAAAAGAAATACTGTTTCCTTTTTTGGTGCTGGAGACTGGACCCAGGACTTTGCAGATACTATGCACATGTTCTACCAATGAGCTGTATCACCAGTCCTGGGAATATTATTCTTTATTCCTGAACTCTTTTCCATCCATGTCTCATGTGGTTGTGACCTCCATTGAGACACATCTTTTCTGTTGATGCTAACTTTAGCAATCACAAGGTGCTATTTCTTAGGTATAGTTTGAGTGTGTCACCTAAAGATTCATATGTTGAAAGTTTGGTCTTCAGTGTAGTAGTGTGGAGGAGGTGAAACCTTTAAGAGGTGGAGATTGGCGGAAGGCAAGTAGATCATTGGATGTCCCACCCTCAAATGGAATTAATGTATTTCTTATGGGTCCCTGAGTAGTTTCTAAAACAGTGACTTGTATATAGAGTAAATCTGGCCCCTGATTTCTTCTGGCTTCATGTCCATATGTCCGCTCCCTTTATATTCCAACCATGATGCTACTTCCTATGCTGTAACACACTGAGAAGGTGCTTGCCACAGTCAAGTAGATGTTAGCACTATGTTCTTGAATCTCCATGCTCTTAAATGTCAGCTAAATAAATGTCTTCTTTATAAAGTGCTCATCATCTGGCATTTCATTGTTCCAGCACAAAATGGATGAAGACAGTGGACAAGGTTCTTTATGAAAAGTATAAGCACTATTGTGTGGCCTGAACAAATCTTTGCTTTGGATAGGTTGTAATCATTTAATAATGGTAAGGGCCCCTCATCTTTTATCGTTTAGCCTATGACTCATAGCCTATACATATGAAAACCTGGCCACAATGACTCTTCTGCTAACACTGTTTAATTCCTGATGACTCAGTGCCTCTGACAAACAAGCATATTGTTCCATTCATCTTTAAGTATACACTGATCACAGTGTCACTCTAGACCCTGAATTCTTAACTGCTGAAAATTAATTTGAAACTTTCTGCACTCTGAAATACAAAAAAATGGACTCTAAATAATTTAAAGGACATTAATTGAAGTGTCCAACAGAGTTTAAAGGTTCTGATTTTTATTACTTTAAGCCAAATTGGGTAAATGACAAATATTTATGCTTGTAGTCCCCTAAAAACAGTGGCTCAGTGCATGTCCAATTTGATAAGAGTGTCTTTGATTATTGAAAATCCATTTTGGAGAGCTTGTTTGTTTGGTTCTGCCTTCAAGTGCAGTCTCTGATGCTGAAAAATGAGAAGTGCTTCAGCTTTACCTAAGCAGTTTCAAATGTGTTTCGGTAGAAAAGAAGGTAGCACAAGCACAGAAAGCAGAGTAAGGTCAAAAATGATACAGAAGTTACAGTGACATGTACATGTGTTTTAATATTAATGGTATTTCCTACCACAATTGTTTAGTAGATTTATAAAGCAACTGTAAATCAGGAGCCATAATAAAATATTTCAGGCATATTTTTCATTAGATGGATCTTTCCTTGATATGGCTCATCTCCTAGAAAACTCAGAAAAATTTTCTCATTGATGGTGTACTTTGTTTTACATATGTATATTTGCTTCTTTTTGCCCAGCCCCTCTTAAATCAGGGCAAGGCTGCTGCAAATGGTTATTCAAGAGTCAAAGGGAGAATTGAGGGAGACCAAGAGAAAAGGAATTAAGGATGGATAGATGGACAGTATTTATGATGCTACCATGACCCAATTCTTTGTTCTCACCTCTTTTCAAGGTGATACACCTTTGTAAGATACTTCCATCCAGTTTAAAAGAAGCTTTCACTTTCAATTAGATCACCTCCACTTTTTAACTTCTCCATATTTATTAGACAAATTTCTATCTCCAGCTTGATTTGAGCCCTAAACTCCACTCTGAAAATTTCTGCTGGCCATGACTAGTCAGACATAACCAGATTATCTCCAAATCAACATATCTAAAGTTAAATTTATTTTTCTCCTGTTCCTATTCTTGTCTAGCTAGATATGAAACACTAGCTATTCTTCAAACTAAAGTATATCAGTAAACAGACTTGTAGCTCTTAGAGTTTAGATTTTATTGGTAGAGTAACAATTTTTAAAAAGAAAGAAGTATAATAGAGATACTATACATATAGTATATATTAAGCATTTTGAACCAAAGTGGGCTAAGGAGATAGTGCTAGAGGGACGCTGTTTTTGCTAAGGAAAGTTTTTATTTTGATTAAGGAAAGTCTCCCTGTGAAGACAGTAAGAAGAACCTTAAAAATAAATTATGCAAAGATGTGGGAAAATAATATTTCACATGGTGAAAAGAGTGAGTACAAATGCTCTGAGGTGGGAATATTATTGGTGTAACTGAGGAAAACATTGTAACTAGGAAGTAGTAAGGGAGAAGAAAATTTTAGGAAATGTGTTAGAGAGGAAACTGAGAACCAGATGATATAGTGGCTTATAGGTCATAATAAGAAAAATTTAATTTTCACTTCAAGTGTTATGAGAAGTCATTATAAAGTTTTGAGTAGAGGAATGACATGATCTGATTTAGGGCTTTAAAGGACCTCTTGCCATTCTAATGAGAATAGACTCTAATGGACCAGAGAGGTAGCAGGGAGATAATTTGTGTAGTATTACAAGAGCTCAAGTGAGGGACCAGGGATTTAGCTTAGTGGTGTAAGTTGCTGCCTTGCAAGCATGAGGTTGTGAGTTTGATCCCTGGTAAGAGTTCAAGAGAAATAATGTAATAATAGGGAAGTTGCGAGTAATAGTAGTGAATATGGTAAGAAATTTTTATAAGCAATATATATTTTGTAGGTTGCACTAACCATATTACATAACTGAAGGAATGGAACCATTCATGTGGTTTCAAATCTTGTTTCAAGACATTCTTTTTAAATAAATGTTTGTGATACATAATGATTATATTTATCATGGGGACTTAGTATGTGAACAGAACACATCTCACTTCCTCTCATATCTCTCCCTGTCCCCTCAAGCTCTTGTTCCCGTTCTCATTTGAAAAATTTCCAATTCCCTATTTTTTCAAATATTTTCAACCCTTTTCTATTTCTTCTTAATCCTCTCCCCCAACTCTTGTCCTTCCAAATTGAAAAATATTTCCTTAACTTTATTTTTCACATTTGCTTTGCTCTTTACGTTTTGAGAAAACATGCAATGCTTAAAGATGTGTTATGTTTTATTTCACATAACATTGTGATTTCAAGGTACATTCATTTACCTACAAATGCCTCATGTTTATCTTTCATTTTGGTAAAGTAGTACTCCATTATGCGTACATAACACATTTTGTCTGTTCATCTATTGACATACAACAGACAATTTCCAAGATTTAGATATTATAAATTTCCTGCTGTAGAAACATTACATATATTACTGGAATATAATAACTTTAACTATTTCAGAAAGATGCCTAGAAGGAAAATAACAGGTCAAATGAAATTTTTCCTTTAGTTTATCGAGGAACCTCCATGTTGATTGTGTTTTAAATTCTCACCAAAAATGTTGATGGGTTTCTTTTTCTTCACAACCATATCAGTATTCGTTATTATTTGATTTCATGATTGTACTATTTTTTCTGGATTAAGATGGTTTCATAGTATTGTTTAATTTTCATTTCTCTAATGGCCAGTGATATTGAATATTTTTAATGTATTTATTGACCAGTTGTACATCTTACATGAAACGTATATTCATTTTGATTACCCCTTGTTTGAGTGAGCATTTTATTGGGGAGTCTAATCTTTTCTTTGTTCTTTATATACTCCAAATATTAGTCCTCTGATGAATACCTGGTAAGCAATTTTTGCCATTCTTTAAGTTGTCTCTTCACTCTGTTGTTTTCTTTTCTGTGCAGAAAATTTTACTTTGATATGATCTCATTTGTTGATTCTCAGTATTGTTTCTTGTGCCATTGGAATTCTATTCATAAAGTTATTGGTTACACCTCTGTCTTCAAGAGTTTTATATAGTTTTACCTTCCAGTAATGTTTCTGTTTTAACATTTAGATCATTGATCCATTTTGATTTTAGTTTAGTACCAGGTGAGATATATGGGTCCAGACTCAGTCTTCTGCATGTGGATATCCAATTTTCCCTTCACCATTAATTAAAGAGGCTATCTTTATCCAGTATATTTTTGTTTTTTGACCTATTTGTCAAAGATCAAATAGCTGAATGTGCCTCAGGTTGCTTTTGCTTTATCCATTGTATTTCACTGATCCATATGGCTGTGTGGCAGCACCATGCACTTATTATTTTTCTATTTTTTATTTAAAGAGAAAAAAAATGTAAAGGGTAGAGATAATACAGAATTTCAAAAAAAGATAAACAGCAAGAAATTACAAGTTGATAAATTACATATTGTCCTCTTAGAAATACTTGTTCAAGTTACAAAATTAAAGTATACAAATTAGATATTCAAACAGGAGATTGTAAACAGCTACACATGCATGAGTCTCTACATGTATTTGTATTCTTTTTGTATTAAAGGGAAAAAAAACCTAGCAAGACAAAACAAAACATTCACATAAAAATGTGAAACCAAAAAGTTGAATAAAACCACAGTACAACGTGATCTACAATAGTTACTGTGTTGTCTCTCATTATCTTCAACAGAATTGTCTATATCATCAGGCATAATTGCATATAGCAGTTTAATTGAATATAGCAGTACATAGCAATATTAGTAAAAAATAAAACATTATAGACAGTATAAAAATTCAAAGGCAGGCAATAATAAAACCAGAGTGGATATTCTAGTGAATCTTGTCATCTTTAGTACAGTTGCCTATAATCTCAGACTTGATACTATCAATCATAACAGCTTTGAGTAAAATCTATCAATACAAAACAGTGATCTAACAAACCAGATATGATTACGATCAGTCATGGTAAAACACTGTAGGTATTACAGAGCTTTAGATTAAGTTAATAAGAAATTAAGGATGATTACCGCACTATATCCTGCTATTTTCAGGATAACTGCCTGTGCCTTCAAATCTAGTACAGGGGGAATGACTGGAACAGAATATAATACATCTAAGCAGAGTAGTGTGAGTAATGTGGGTTTTAAATCCTGGTACACTATTAACAATATAGTGTATCAAGGCCATCTATGTTAGAGGTTCTAGCCATCCTTCTCTGCCTCATTTCTGCTATGCTATTTTTCTGGCTTTGTCTACTTTTCTCCTTCATTTTACTGCCTGCCTCATTCCTTGAGGTCTTTCTGCCACTGTTTCTAAAATCCTGGTATTTTTTTCTCTCTCTCTAGAATGTCCTTCAGTATTCTCTGTAGGGCTGGATTGGTGATCACAAGTTCCCCCAGTTCCTCTTTGTCATGGAAGCATCTTTTTTCTCCATTAATTTCTCATGACAGTTTTGCAGGGTACATCAATCTTGGCTGGAGTTTATTTTCTTTTGGGGCTTGGAATACATCACTCCAAGCTCTTCTTGATCTGATGGTCTGTGTCAAGAAGTCTACCATGATCTTGATGGGCTTTCCTTTATAGGTAATCTGTTTTTTTTTTCTCTGATGGCTTTTAATATTCTGTTTTTATATTGAATTTCTGGTATCTTGATTATTATAAGTCTGGGTGTAGCTCTGTTTTGGTGGTAGGTGGCTGGATTTCTCTATGCCTCACATAACTGAATGTCATTTTCTTTTCCCATGCTTGGGAAGTTTTTCTTAATTATTTCTGTGAAGAGCCTTTGTAATTCACCTGTTTGTTTTCCTGCTTCTTTGTTCACATTTCTCATTCTTAAATTGTAGATTCTCTTGTCATCTTCTAGCCTTTGTATTGTTACTGCCTGTTTCCTTGTTATTTTTAAGAGATCTTTCCTTTCATGATCACACATTGCAAACTTGCCTTCAAGTTTTGATAGTCTATCCTTAGTTTCTTTTAAGGAGTTTTGCCAGCTTTCAATGGAGTTTTTAATTTCCTGGTAGTCTCTTTGAATCTGCTTCATGTATTCTATATTTTCTTTATATTCTTTATCAAATGTTTTTCTCCTTTTTTTGTGTTCCTCCCTTCTTCTGTCTGTATCTTCCTGAGAGATTCTTAGCATTTCTTCTATTAGTCTATCATATCTTGCTTTACCTGATTTAATATTTCAGTTTTGAGCTCATCTACAAGGTCCCAAAGATATCTCTTAATGTCCATTGAAGGCATGTCTGATGTTGCATGTTTGTTGCCCTCAGTCTCCCTTGTTTTTCCTTCACCTGGATTAGTGCTCTCAGGATTCTGGACTGGGGGCCTCCTCCTGCCTCTCTTTTCTGTCATGGTCCTGGCCTCCTCCAGACAGGTGTACAGTGGAGGTTCCAGCCCCCCTCCCTGTCAGCCACTATTCCTCCGAAGCACGCTGTCAAGGGACCTCTACCCTCTCCTGCCTGCTCTTGTCACTGAGGTGTAAGCAGGGACTGTGTATGTCAATCCTTCCCCACTGGGCCAGCCAAACTTCAGGGGGCTTCACCAGGTGAGTGTGTGCTAGGCATAGGGAATCAGTTTGGGATGGCTCATTGGGTCTCAGCCAGTGGTGCGGCCCAGTCCAAGCAAATCCCACGAATCTGCTCTGGGGAGGGAGCAACAAACTGAAGTCACTGTCACTCCCAGTTTAGGCTCCTCCTGCCTGATTCCAACATGTCATTCATTTGGTTTTGCCCTACTCATGGGAAGGGTCTCAGTCCCAGCACTGACCATGGATTAATGAAAGTCCCTTTGCCAGCTCCGCTCTCTTTTTGGCTCACCAACCCTCGAGTTCAGCATGGCTGTGGCTGCTGTGAGTGGCGGCGGGAATGAGTTTGTGTGGCTTTGCCGACCAGCACGAATTCAGGCTGGCGTGAACTTGGCGGGTCCCAGTGGAAAGTAATGTCGGGTCATTTTAGTTGTTCCATTTTAGCCCCGAGACTGCCTGTTTGACAAGCTTTTTCCATTTTAATTTCTTCCTGTGTCAAGAGGGTCCATCTCCCTCTGTCTGGATCTCTCCAGGATGTTTTATTCTGGCATATGTGTAGTTTCTCCCAGGAGGTTTTGTATCTTTGGGTATCTTTAGCTCCTCCCGATGCTCTTTATTATTATATCTTTGTAATAAAACTTCAAATCTGGGATTATAATGTCTCCTGCTTTGCTACTGTTACTCAGAATTTCTTCACCTATTCTAGATCTCTGTTGGTTCCTGGTTAATTTTTTGTATTGTTTTCTCTAGATCATTGGTAAGTGGTGTTGATATTTTGATTGGAATTGATTAAGTCTATATGTCAGTTTTGGAAAATTGTCATTTTAAGTATTTCAGGTCTGTCTATTCAGGAATATGGGGTAGCTTTGCATTTTCTAATGTCATTTTAAATCCTATTTTTCCAAGTGACATAATTTTCCATGTAGAAGTCTTTAACTTCCATGGTTAACCCAAATGCTAAGTTCTTAATTTTTCTTGATGTTACTGTGAATGGTATTGTTTTCTTAATTTCTTTCTAAGTTCCTTATAAGTTTCAAGGAATGTTATTGATTTTTATACTTTGTTTTTTATATTTCTATATTGCCAAATTTGGATATTAATTCTAAGAATCTGATAGTGGAAGTTTTTAAATCTTATAAATTTAAGGTCATGTCATTAGCAAATAAGAACACAGTATGTTTATTTCTTCCTTTCCTATACATATCCGTTTCAATTCTTGCTCTTGCCTGATTGCTGCAGCTAATGTTTTGAATATTATGCTGAACTAGAATCATGTTGGTCCAATCCTTATCTTCTTGATTTTAGAGGGAAATCTTTAAGTTTTCCCCAATTTAGCTGGCAATAGGTTTGTCATAAATGGCTTTGATCAGATTGAAAAAAGACCCTTTCTATATCTGTTTTCTTCAGCGCTTTAATCATGAGTGAATTTTGGATATTGTGAAAGGCTTTTCTTTTATCTATTTAGTTAATAATGTAATTATTAACCTGGCTTCTCTTTACTGATTGGTGAATGAAAAATCCTTGTATACCTGGGTTGAAGTCTACTTGACCATGATGTATGATGTTTTTGATGGTTTGATGCATTGTGTCTGTATCATGTTGAGGAACTTTGTACCTATGTCCATTAGAGAGATTGAGCCATGGCACTAATTTTTGGTTGGAACCTTGTCTGGTTTTGAAAAATGGAAAATGCTAGCTTTTAGGAATGCCTTTGTTACTACACCTTCCCATTGAATTTCATTCAGATTTTGAATCTTGGTATTAGGATTTCCTTGTGGTTACTGTAGACTTTTCAGGTGATTTCATCAGTTTCTAGGATTTTCTTACTTGATAACTTGATACTTTTTCATTATTGCTTCAATTTCTTTTCCTGTCTTTTAAATTTTTCAGGATTTTTAAATCTTGGTTTAGTTTTGGTAATTCATATGTATCAAGAGATTCTTCCATTGCTTTTGAATTCTCCAATTTATTGGCATACAGATTTGTAAAGTAGCTGCTAATGATTAGGGTTTTGACAGTGTCCATTGTGATTTTACCTTTGTCATTGAATTGCAATGATATACATCTTTCCCTTCTAAAATAAGATTGGGTAAGTGTTTATTTTGCTTATTATTTCAAGGAAACATCTCTTTGATTCACTGATTCTTTGTAGCTTTTATTTAGTCTCCATTTCACTGACTTTTACTCTGATCTTCATAATGTCCTTTCTTATACTAGTTCTAGATTTGGAATGATCTTGTTCTTCTAAGACCTTGAGGTTCATAATTAGGCCATTTATGTGGCCTTGCTCTTTTTCCTATGTGGTCATTCATAACTATAAATGTTCCTCTTATGTCTGCTTTAATTATATCCCTTAGGTTTTGCAATATTGTAGTGGCATCATTTAATTCTAAGGACTGTCTTTTTTGTTTCTTAATTTCTTGTATGATCCATTGACTACTTAAGAGTATCTTATTCAAATTTTCATGCATTTGAGTGATTTCAGAGGTTTCTTTTGTCATTAATTTCCACTTTCATTGCATCATGACTTGATTATTTGCCTGGGGAAATTTCAGTTCTTTTGTATTTACCTAAGCATGCTTTGCGGGCTAATATGTGATCTATTTTAGAGAGTTTCACTTGGTGGCAAGAATAAGGTGTATTGTTGTTGATTAGAACACCATATATATGTATTAAGTTCATTTGTTCAAAGATTTCATCCAGTTTTAAATTTTGTTCATTTTTCTTTACTTGATCTATTTGTGATAGTGAGTTATTAAGTTTCCACAAATAATTGTACTGATATCTATAAAATATTTTATGTGTAGTTGTGTTTGTTTTATGAATTTGGGTGCACCATTGCTTGGTGCATATATGTTTATAATTTTTCTTTTCCTGTTGAATGACTGATATCCTTAACCAGAAAGTAGAGACCTTCTTGGTCTCTTCTGATGGGTTTTGTCTTCAAGTCCAGTGTGTCTGAAAATATGATAGCTACTTGTTATTGTTTATATCTAGATGTCTCTTCAAAAACCTAATGTGCTCAGAGGTTGGGTTCTGGGGAGTTGATTGGATCATGGGTGTGGGACACTCATCAGTGTGTTAGTCCATTGCTGAGTTATGACTAAATGTTATACTCATCAGTGGATTAGATGAATTTATGGCTAGATGTGATATTGGGAAGTGAAGCCTGGTGGGAAAAGGTGGATAATGGTGGATCAGGACTGAAAGAGCATATATATTTCCTCCATTTTTTATCTCTTCATGTTTTCTGCCCACCATGCCATGAACTACTTCTCTTCTGCTTTGCCACTCTCCCATAGTGCACTGATTTAGAACCAGCTGACTATGGACTAAAACTTCTACAGTGAGCCAAAATAAATCTCTTTACCTTTAAGTTGCAAGTGTTGGATATTTTGTCCCAGCATCAAGAAATAACTAAATCACTACCTTTGATTTTATGGGTTCCTGTCAAACAGCCTATTGTTCTTCATCCTTTGATTTATAGTCAATGAATTTCTTTCTGGGTTAATGAGTTTCTTGTAAAAGTGCACTATTACATCTTGTTTGTTGATGCATTCTGCTAATCTATGTCTTCTGATCAGTTAATTAAGATCATTCACAGTGATCATTTTAATGGACAGATACTTATTTCTATTGTTTTATAATTTTCCTGTTGTTGATTCCTTTTCTTTCCCTTCTTCTTAGTTCCTCACCCCACCTGATGCTTTCACTCTTCTGGGGTCTTTTATCATTGTTACCCTCATTTTCTCTTTCTAGTATATCCTTGACAATCTTTTATGGAGTGCTGCATTAGTGGTCATGGATATATTTAGATGCTGTTTATCATAAAATATCTTATTGCTCAAACAATTTGAAAAATAATTTTTCAAGTTATATCAATCTGGGTTTGAAGTTCTTTTCTTTAAAGTTTTAAATACTTCACTGCAAATTATCTTTGTCTTTAAATTCTATGTTGTGAAGTTTGTTGTAATTCTCATGGGGTTTCCTTTATGAATCATTAGTTGCTTTATTCTAACAGCCTCTTATATTCTGTTTTTGTGGATTTCTGGTATTTTTTACTATGATATGTGTTGTGCTCATTCTTTTCTGGCTATGATTATTTAAGTTTATATATGTACCATTTATCTTTATGTTACATTATTTTTCCTTGTCTGGAAAGTTTTCTGCTATTACTCTTGTAAACAGATTTTTATACTCTTGTGTCATAGTCAAATTGTCCACTAAATCCAATTAATCATAGATTATTCTTCTTTACAACAACTAGCAGCTGTTGGGTCCACTTTTCAGTTTCTTTTATTGTTTTTTACGGTATCTATCTTTAATTGGTCACAACTCATGTTGGTACACAGAATAGTCATTAGACCACTGGTCTTCTTTGGATACCCAAATGTATACAAAGTCTGTTCTGTCATCTAAAATTGACACTCTGTATTCACATTGGTTTCTTTTTTTTCATTTTTTTATTTAAAGAGAAAAAAACAGGAAAAAAGTAGAAATATTACAGAATTTCAAGAAAAGAAGATAAATAGTAAGAAATCACTAGTTGATACATTACATATTGTTCTTTTAGAAATAGTTATTCAAGTTACAGGATTAAAGCACACAAAGTGGACACTAAAGCAGTGAGAGTGCAAACAGATCTGTTCAACAAACCAACAAGAACCTACAAATATGGTCATCAATCCCACATTGGTTTCTTTTGCTTCCCATTTACTCAATAAAATGTTTAAACCCCAGTCCATGGCATCTTTTCAAATCAAGAGTCACTCCACTCATGTTGGTACACAGAACAGTAAGACTACTGGTCTTCCTTGGATACATTTGAGTGAGGGCTTAAGCAAACAGCTGGACTTAATGCTTTGGACTTCAGATATAGCTACCTCTGAAAGCCAAACCTGCTAAACCTGGCCTCCAACAATAGAATGAAAATGTCATGTCCTTCCTTGCCTAACTAAACTTCTCAAGGTATTTGAAGGGACATAAGTCTGGCCTTTACCCTCTCCCCATCTGTTTCCTGTAACTGTCTCTCATGAAATCTCTTTAGAAGGGTAACACTTCAGTCACAGAGTAAAGCTATATTATAGGTATTCCATGGCTCAGTCTCACATGAACAAATCTCTTCCCAAAATTGTGCCAGATTAAACTCTCTGATAATATGACAAGTGCTTCACTAGATTTCTTCCCCAACTCTATCCTACCATGCAGATGTCACTCTGGGGGAAAAACCCTACACTGCTTTTTAGTTTCCTCCAACTGTGGGTATTTATTGGGTTAGCTCCGTTGGCCCACCCATTATTTCTCCCTGAAGCTACAGAATCTTTTGGGTCAGCTTTTGTCTTCCTCAGGGAATTGGCCTCTTCCTCAATCACATCCTTGTTTGATAGTCACTTTTGCAGTCCTGTGCTGATGGGAACCAAGCTGCAGAGCCAGTCAGGTGTTGGTGGCTTGAAGCCTATTTCAGGCAGGGTCCTCTTGGCAGAGCCAGCAGTGTTCTGGGTCTTCCTCAAGACATTCTTGATTCTTTTCTTTTACTTCACTTCCACAGCAAACTCATTGCTGAAGATTATGTTTTAATTGTATTATATTATTAGTACATTTTTACATTCATCTTGAGTAGTAGGTATATGTATTTAATATAGCTTGTTTCTTTATTAAATGAGTTTTACCTTCCTACCTCCATCCATTCACCTCTAAATCCCCATTCCTTATTTTCATTGTTGTTATTATTAGTTCATGCTTATGACATATAATGTTTATATTCAATTAAATTATTATGTTCCTATACATGGCAGATCTTAATACTTCTTACTCCTCCCCACTATCTTCCTCTCCCCTCTACCCCAGTCTCCTAGACCTCTTCTCATTTGCTAGATATCTATCCTTTGTGTTCCCTTCCATCCATCCTTATTGTTCTTTGTACTGTGCCTCACTCAAATAGGAGTATTTAAGCTTGTGTGTCTGATTTATTTCAAGGAAAATTTTAGAGTTTATTGATGTTCTTAGGTGAAAATTGAGAAAAAGAAAATTTCTGGTCAAAAGAGAAACATGTGACAAAAATTACATGTAGTAAGATCAATTATATCACAAATTATTTCTCAAAGAATCCAGTTAAAATGGTATCAGCCATTAACTATCACCTTTGGAATGACCTTGCCCTACTCCCTGCCCCCTGGTCTAAATTATGTCAAACCAATTTTTATGTGTCCACAGTTTCTTGTTGTTGTTCTTCATAGAAGTTATCACAAGTTGTGGATATATATATTTACTTATATGGTTATTTAATATCTGTTCTCACTTGGCTGTTAGCTTAAATGATTGGAAAGACCAAATCTTACTTATCTTTCTATTTCTAGTGCCCAGTCCAGTGCCTGGGTCATAAAATGTATTCAGTGTTTGATTAATGAAAACATCAGTGACTATAAATTTATATAAGGATATAATACATAGGGATAATATATTCTTTTGAAGTATCCTGGAGAACTGACAAAAATGAGATTAAGCATAAGAAAAATATCTTCATTGGAATTTTCTAAAATTCAGAAATAAACTTAGAGTAACAGTCTTAGTTTTTATTTTCGGTATGTCTTAGTTACTTTTTTCATTACTGGGCCAAAATATTTGACAACCAAATTTAAAGGAGGAAAGATTTCTTTCAGCTCACCATTTGTAGAGGTTGGCTGACCTCAAAGGGTGGCATGTCAGGGTGCCATCCCAGAGGGCAAATAGTCCATGGCAAACAGGCAGGAGACAGTGAAGCAGCAAACAGTAGCAGCGAGTTTGTTTCCCTCTCTCCCTTTATATTCCACCCAGGCTAAATGTCCACTGACTGATACCAACCACACCCAAGGTGGGGCTTCTATTGTCCATTAAATGTCCATGTTTTAAAGTTAGGGTACATACCCACAATGGAAAATAGGAAAGAGACCATGAAAGTCAGGGAAAGGTGTCAGAACACAATTTAAACATCACCCTAAAGCCATTAAAGTTCATTGGAAATGCCCTTGACCTCTGAGGACTAAAGCAGTTCAGAAATAGCTTAGAAAGTGAACCCTGAGAGTCTTATGTCTCCTAGAGTTGGAACTGCTTTACCACACTAATTCAAAAGTAGCTTTTATGGCAAAAAGTAGCTTTTTTGGAGCAAAAACTATGATGAATTTTAGAGCACAGTAGCTGTGGCTCTTGGACAATTATGCTTAGTATAGTTTGGGGGATTCTGTAAGACCCTCCTTCCTCCCCTTCTTTCTCTTTTCCCTCTTTGTCATCCTTCTTTTTCCCCTCTTCTTTGGTGCTGCAGATGGAACCCAAAGTCTTCCACATGCAAGTACTCTACCTCTAAACTACATCTCAACACCTGTAAGTCTTAGTCTTTTGGCTACCTTAGTCTGCTACAGAATTGTAATGCCTTATCCAGAACACACACATTTCCTTAAAGGAAGTGCAAAAAATTGTTCCCCATGAAGAACATTAGAAGACTTCCATTATGAAAATTCACCAAAAGAAATAGTGCAACTGAAGAAATTGATTGCCTTGTTGCTGTTTAGAGAAACACTTGAAGCTCAGTTGTCTTGCTTTATGTGTTTACCTGATCTATACACATATGTTGTTACAATGATGTTCATTTTTCCTGGTTCTCTATATAGAATGTACTACTTTAGTGAAACTATTGAAACAGCTATGATTTATTTGTGGCAGTGTTCCCTCAAGTGTGCCCATATACAGCATTCCAAACCTCATTAGTCATTCAGGCTTCTATTACTAAATGCACAGCAGTTGTTACAAAAGAAAGTGAGGTATCAGTTTTATAATTTTTTTACCTTTCACTCTGTAACAATCAGGGTATGCTAGATTATGCTGTAGTAGATAATAGCTTGCAAAATTACAGTGGTTTGAGTAGGCACAAATTTATTCACTTATTAATTTTTGCAGGTTGGCTGGAGCTCTTTTCTATGCCATCATTATTCTAGAACCCAAGCTCATGGAATAGTCACCATCTGTATTGTTGCTGGATAATGTATTAAGGAAAAATAACATGTGGTGAAGCATGCAATACTTTTTAAGTCTTCTTCCAGAAGTGACATATGTCTCATTATGTTGATCCAAACAGCTCAAATGCACAAGTCTTGATTTAAAAGGGGGTGAAAGTAGCATACTTTCACAGGAACAAAATCCACATGTTCATGTACACTAATATAGAGAATTTGGTTCCAATCTGAGAAGTCTGTATCCTGATATCTCAAAAGTTTTCTGGCACAAACTAAGTGTTCAATAAAGATCTGTTGAATGAATAAATGGAATTTAGACTGAAATTGCAAGTTCCTTCAAGTTCTAAGCATCATCACATTGCATCAGGAATCCCCAGCCTAATTCAGTACAAATGTCAAGTAGTTTAAGAAGTTTACAAAGTCATTTTTTTGGTAATAGGAGAAGTGATACTTTTTTATCCGAAAGTGATACTTTTTAAGCTTGACTTCAAAAGTAACTATCAAGTCAGAAAATGTTTATTAAAAGACAATTTTGTGGCCAACAACTAATGATTATAGTAGAAGGCATATAGTATGAAGCATTAAAGTAGAAGGAAATATTATAAGATGTAGAGTCTGTCCTTGGGAAATTGGGATTGGGAAGTCTATGACTAGGAAAGTTATATAGATATGCATAATTATAGATATGAATATAATAAATAAAATAATAGATAAATATATACATACAGTATATAAAAGATAGAAATGTCCATATAATGGAAGAGAAACATAGACTTGGAATCTGATGGATCTGGATATAAATTGTGAGTGACAACTCCAGTGATTCCTTTTGAATCCAAAACAATTGCTGTGACTTTATTTGGAGATTCATTTCCTTATACTGTTATGTAAAAAGCTGGCTAGGGTATTTCCTTCTCTCTTCAATTGGCTCTAAGCATTGCAAATAAGACTAGCTAAGGTGCTAACATACAATTTCTATAGCCAACAGACAGTTCTATTCCCTTGCATAATGTTCCCTGTACAATACATATATACAGGATTGAGCATGCGAGATGTTAGAGCAAATAGCTCTGGGAATGTCAAGTGGGTACAAACCTCAAAATAGAGGCTATGACTCCCCAGGGCACAAGAGTTTGCATTTCAGAACCTAAGCCATAGCCCCTTAAAACAATTCTATTGTTACCTAAATTGGATTATGTATATTGATCCTTCCATATATCTTTATCTCTGCAATCTATAGAGATGCCAATCTTGCACCTGGCCAGCCAGCTTAAGTTACTCATGTAATTCCCATAATTCCTGCCATCCTCAGTGTCACTCATCCCTGAGCCATCCCTCTTCTTCACAAGATAATAAATTCTTGGAGAGGCCTAGGATCAAGGTCTTTGTCTTCATGTCTTCACGAGGATTGGATTTAGGATCCTTTGGCTGCCCTTAACTTGGAATATGTCTTGGTGTTTTTACTCTCACCGTGGGTTGTGTTGGTGGTGGTAGACTGTAATTAACTTGCTGGGATTCCAATGATGTCTGAGTGGGATTACAAATATAAATTTTTTAGTTCTGAGGAAAACTAGAAAGAGGACTACAATACTTGGATGATTTAACTCAATATTGGGGTTTACAATAATAAATCTTAATTTTTTTTGTTGTTATTGCTGTTGTTGCTGTAAATTCTGGGGATGAAATCCAGGGACTCATGCATGCTAGGAAAGCATTCTACCACTAAACTAAACCCTGAGTCCTTGAATTTTGTTTTGTATTACCTTGGGTATGTGTATTCAACTTTCTTTTTTAAAAATTATTTCATGTTAGTTACACAGAATGGTGGGTTTCATTTTGTCATAGTCATGCATCCATATAACATACTTTGTGGAGGAGTCAATTTAGCACTCTTCTCTTTACTTTTCTTTCTTCCTTAATTTGTTTTGAGACAGGGTCTCATTTAAGTTACCAACTTCCCAAGGTTGGGGTAAAACTTTCAGTCCTCTTGCTTCAGCCTCCCAGCGTGCTGAGATTACAGATAGGCACCACCACACCTAGTTGGCACTGCTTCTTATACAGTGAATTCTGAAAAAATATTTTATCCAAATGTATATGTATATTTGTATATACACACACACACACACACTCACTCACTCACTAGTGAGGTGGTAGAGAGAAAAAAAGGTAATAAAAAAAGGTTGTTTTTAATAGGAACATTGTCATCTAAAAATGGGATGTACAGATCAATATGAAACATCACAAGGTGAAAGCCAAAATAAACACCAGCCAGTCCTACTTACTTGACCTGATTAAATATCTCCCAGTTTCCCCAGTATCTCTCTCCTTCCCTCCTAAGTGCTGAATTGCCTCCTCCTCTGACTTCTATACTCACCAGTTACAGTAGGGTGATTTCTGGAGAAACTAAGTTCATTAGTATTTTTATGGATAATTATAGTTGCAATATGCTGGAAGTCATTTTATTAAAGCAATTATGAGGTGATTAATCTTGTCACTAGCCCCTGGAGTGAATGTGCATGTTCTGTGTTCTCCATGATTTTGCCTCTATTCAAGTCTCTCAAAGTATTCAGATGTGTTTGTCACTTCTCATGTTCCCACTGCCTCCTGTGCTGAGAGTCAGATGTGTGCACAGATCAGAATTGCTTTCTCTTCTGACTCTTGTTCTCTACAGATCAAAGGCAGTGCAAAAGAAAGAGACTATTCTCTGTGTGGACAAAATAGATGAAGAGATAGATATGACAAGCTATGCCCTGTGTTAAGAGTAGTTTCATCATTATTCATGCAGCTGACTGAGTCAAGTAGAATCTCTATTAAGGAACTCCATTGGATATACACCAAATTCTGAAAACTCTCATTCCACTGAGAGATACACATTTCTCATTTCTCTTACCTTACTCTTACCTGTTAGCAGCCAACACTATACCCAAGAAAAAAGATATGGGAAAGAAGATCTTTAGTTATTCTTTACTTTTGTTCTATTCCTTGTTTTCTAAGAATGAAAAACTATCTGTAGTTCATTTTGTCTATATAAATTAGGAGAACTGACAGTGCTTCTAAATAATAACTAACAAAGCAAAGGCCTGTTAATCACATTAAGGAGCCATCTACTTCAATTTCCAAGAACATCTGACAAGTAAAATTCTGATTATGCAGTCCATGAAATTTGGGTGCTTACCATGACAATGATAGAAAAAATCATGATTCCCTTCTCGAGATTTAATTTAGACAGTCATTTAATACAGGGCCTTGTTTGCATAATGAGTTATATTAAAAATGTCATGAACTGAAATTTTAGAGCAAGCCAGTTTGCAAAACACAGAACTTACCAAAAACTTGGCATTTTCATTATTATTTAATTGGGAACTACCTAAAGATTTCCCTCCTAAATATATAGTTAAATAGCTAATGCATGTTTGTGTGAGTGTGTACATGCATGTTACACTGTTCAACAGGAAAAAAAAAGTTTTATGCTATGTAAAAATATAAATTGCATATTTTATAAGTACACAGATTTTGAAAAGGTTCATACTAGAAAAGCAAAGCATTCTTTTAATGCATTCAACCGCTCATTGACTTTTACTTCCTGATTTACACCATAACTTCCGAAGAAAATATCCACTTTTTCTCTTCCTACCATGTTTGCAAAAGTCTGCCCAACAAATTGCTAATTTCTAATTCAGGTGGCCTGTGGAGAATCAAAGAACAAGCCAATTTGGACCTCAGATAGCCCTTTCATCTTTTTCTGATTCTTGTTCTCTACAACTCAAAGGTAATGCTAGGGAAAGAGACTACTCTCCATGTGGGCAAAATAGTTGAAGAGATAAATATGACAAGCTAAGCCCTTTGTTAAGAATAGTTTTATAAACCAAAATGTGTAATTTTTATTGTAAAAAAGAGAGGAAAAGAAAGTGCTGTAAGAAATATAACTGCGTGTATGTTTGAGTGTGTAAAATAGATGACCATATTGCTGAATCTTTGTTGGATCTTTGAGCAGAACTGTTTGTAGTCTGACTGAATATTTACTATGTACCCTTTAACTTTGTAACTTGAACAACTACATCCAGGATCTCAGTACGTAATTTATAAATTACTGATTTCTTAGTGGGGCTTTTTCTCATTCTCCTTTTTCTTTCTTTCTGTTAGAATTCTGTATTGTTGCTACCCTTTTTTGTTTTTTTTTCTTTCTTCTCTTTAAATAAAATTTTAAAAATGTATAATTGCTATTGTAAAAAAAGAGGAAATAGGAAGCACTATAAAAGATATAGTTGCATGTATGTTTGGGTGTGTGGGATTGATGACCATATTTCTAGGTTCTTGTTGGATTGTTGAACAGATCTGTTTGCACTCTCACTGCTTGAGTGTCCACTTTGTGTGCTTTAATTCTGTAACTTGAATAACTATTTCTAAAAGAACAATATTTAATGTATCAACTAGTGATTTCTTACTGTTTACTTTCTTTTCTTGAAATTCTGTAATGTTTCTACCTTTTTCCTATTCTTTTTTTCTCTTTAAATAAAAAAATGTATAATTGCTATTGTAAAAAAGAGAAAATAGGAAGTGCTATAAAAGATATAACTGCATGTATATTTACATGTGCAAGATTGATACCCATATTTCTTAGTTCTTGTTTGATTGTTGAACAGATCTGTTTGCAGTCTCACTGCTTGAGTGTCCATTTTGTGTGCTTTAATTTTGTAACTTGAACAACTATTTCTAAAAGAGCAATGTAATTTATCAACTAGTGATTTCTTACCATTTATTTTTTTTAAATTCTGAAATATTTCTCTCCTTTTTCTGTTTTATCCCTTTAAATAAAAAATTTAAAAAAAGAATAGTTTTATTGGGCAGATCCAAGATGGCTGACTGAGTGGTAGCATGATAGAGAGCCTCTCTGAAAAAAAATCAACTCAGATGCTAGAATCTAACAACATGGAGAAAGCCAGACAAAAGGAGAGGAATTCTCATTACCCAGGAAGAAACTGAGGAAAAGGAAAAGAAAAAGAAAGAAAGAAGAAGAAGAAGCATGGGTGGAGGGCTGGAGCTGGGCAAGCTCTGGTCACTGTACTGGGCACGTCTTAGAGTCAGGTAACTCATGATCAAGCTGAGGTCGCGGCCCTGCCGAGAGCGGGGGGTTGGTGAGCTTGAGACACTCAGCTGGAGGGGGCACTGTGGCAGGGAGTGGAAATGGTGAGTTGAGCTGTGCAAACTTTGGTGAGTGATGGAAACTGGATACCCCAGAGCAGTATGACTGGCTAGACAACATTATGGAGTTGGGGAGGGCTGGCTTGAATCAAAACCCAAGGTGGCATCGGTCGATGGCTCCTGGTCCAAAGCAGATTGGTGGGATCTGCTCGGGCTGGGACAGGCCCCTGGTTGGAACCCAATAGTTGGGGATGAGGCTGTCCTGAGCCAGTGGCATCACCAGGGAACACACAAACGTGCTGAAGCATCCACTGCTTGACTAACATAGGGGAAGGGGCCGGCTCACAGCATGCACCTCTCAGATCGGCAGCAGACTGGGTGAGGGGCAGCACTTCCCTAGCCAGTGCACTGCAGAAAAACTGTGGGCAGTGCAAAGGGCCCAGAGACCTCCACTACCCACCCATCTAAAGGGTGTCAGAAACGTGACAAGACAGAGAAACAACAAAAGGCCTCCAACTGCCGAACCAAGGAAAGTGAGTCCAGTAAAGGTAAATGCAGAGGAGGCTGAGTGCAGCCAACATGTAATATCAGAAACAGCCTCATTGGAAATAAAGAAATACTTCTGTGACTTCATCAATGAATTTCAATCTGAAATTCTAACTCAGGTGAAGCAAGATATAAGAAGATTAATAAAAGAAATCCTGGGTAATCCTCAAGTAGACACAAATGAAAGAATGGAGGAACCCACAGAAAGGAGAGAAGTCTGATGAAGAATATAAACAAAATCTAGAATACATGAAACAGATCCAAAGAGAACATCAGGAATTAAAAACTTCATTGAAAGCTGGCAAAACCTTTTAACAGAAACTAAAGACAAACTTTCAAAACTTGAAGATAGATTTGTAATGTATGATCATGAAAGGAAGGATCTCTTAAAAATAACAAGGAACCAGGAAGCAAAGATAAAAAAGCTAGAAGACAACAAGAGAATATATAACCTAAGAAGAAAAAATGTGAATGAAGATCCAGTGACAAATACAAATGAAATAAAAAGTCTATTCACAGAAATGATTAAGGAAAACTTCCCAAACATAGGTAGTGGAAGTGAAATTCAGATAAATGAGGCATACAGAACTCCAGCCAGCTACAACCAAAACAGATCTACACCCAGACATATAATAATCAGGATCCCAGAAATCCATACAAGAACAGAATATTAAAAGCAGTCAGAGAAAAGAAACAGATTACCTATAAAAGAAAACTCATCAAAACCACAGCAGACTTCTCAATGCAAACCATCATATCAAGAAGAGCTTGGAGTGAAATATTCCAAGCCCTGAAAGAAAATAACCTCCAACCCAGATTGATGTACTGTGCAAAACTGTCTCTCAGAATTCATGGAGAGACAAGATATTTCCATGACAAAGGTGAACTGGGGGAGTTCATGACCACCAACCCAACCCTGCAAGGAATATTGAAGGACATTCTAGAGATAGAGAAGAAAATCACCAGGATTCCAGGAACAATGGCAGAAAGGCCTCAAAGAAAGGGGCAGACAGTGGAATGAAGGAGGAAAGTAAACAAACAACAATGACAGAAATATAGCATAGCAGGTATAAGACAGAGAAGATTGGTTATATCACTGTTTTATCTTGACTGATTTTATTTGAATGTGGTATGATTGAGAGTTTCAAGTCTGAGAGTAGAGGCAACTACTCTGAAGATGACAAGATTCAATAGGATACCCATTCTGGTTTGATTATTAACTGCCTTTGAAGTCCTATAATGTCTCCATTGTTTAGTTTTTATTAATAGTGTAATGCAATGCCAAGTTTAATTATGCTATGTTTGATGATATAGACAATTTTATTGAAAATAACAAGACACATCATAGTAACTACCGTAGATCACCTAGTATTGTGGTTTTATATGTCCCTTTCATTTTGTGTTTCTCTAGGAATTTGTATTTTTGACTTGTTTTGATTTGTTTCTCCCTCTAATACAGAAAGGCTAGTTATACATGTAGAGACTTATACATGTGTAGAACTTCTAAGTAGTTTATGAGAATGGATTATAGTTATTGTAAAGAAAGAAAGATAGGAAAGGAAGTATTCTAAAGGATATAACTCTGTGTATGTTTAAGTGTGTAAGATTGATAACCATATTACTAAGTTTATGTTGGATAGATGAACAGAACTAGTTGCAGTCTCTCTGTTTAAATGTCCACTTTGTAGGGTTTACTTTTGTAACTTGAACAACTACTTCTAAGATGAAAATATGTAATTATCAACTAGTGATTTCTTACTGGTTACTATTTTTGTTTTTTTGTTTTGTTTTGTTTTTGAAATTTTGTATTATTTCTACCCCCTTTCTGTTTCAATTTTTTCTTTAAATAAAAAAAAGAATAGTTTTATCTTTCTTCACATGGCTGGCTGAGTGAGATAGAATCTCTATTGAGGACCTCCATCTCTACATACACAACAAATTCTGAAAAGTCTCATTCCACTAATAGACACATACTTCTCATTTTCTTTTCTTTCTTTCTTTCTTTCTTTCTTTCTTTCTTTCTTTCTTTCTTTCGGTACTGGGGATAGAACTCATGACCTTGCACTTGCCAGGCAAGTGCTAGTGCCTTTGAGCTAAATCCCCAGCCCTGCTTTTCTCATTTTCTTTCTTTTCTTTTCTTTTTTTAAGGTACTGGGGATCAAACTCATGACCTTGCACTTGCCAGGTAGGCGCTTATGCTGTTGAGCTAAATCTCCAGACCCTATTTCTCATTTCTACATTTTTTCTTTTGTGTTACTCTTGCCTGTTAGCAGCCATCACTGTAGAATGGAGAATTCATTATCCATTCAAACGTTTAAATTAATCATGTGCTTCAAGTGAGATTTCTGGAATGATATTAATATCTGCCAGTATTATCTCATTACTACATGCTGATAACTTTGATAATCCTAATCAATGAGAATGGCTTAACAGACTCTTATGTAATTGTCTAAACAATGAAGGATCTGGTGGAATTATGCCTACCTTGAGACAGATTAAAAGGGCTTGGGTTAGTTGTTTGTTAAAAATAACTCTTCTGGCATTAAAATATCCAATTAATTAAAAATATAAACCTTCTGACTGATGATATTTAGCTACAACATTGTTTCTAAGTCTGAGTTGTTTACAAGAAATAGTATGCATAGTGAGGTTAGTGGTTCTTCTGAATATTAGACTGTGTACACCCCATAACCTGGTCAAATTCCCTAACTCTATCAGTTTCAGTAGTCTGGGAGTTTGAAATCTTCAATGTAGATTTTCAGGCATGCTGCTCCATTGATAAGTGACTAGAACTGGTTGATAGGTAACAAAATTACAAGTACAAATGCTCAGAACACCTTATTTTTGTAAATAAGCAATACTAATATAAATAAACTATTCTTTGTAGAAGTCTAGAATTTTTTTCCAGAATTCTGTGGCCATATTGGAAAGCAGATGAAAAATATTTATTTTCCCCAGAGATATGTATGTACACATATTTTGTGGATAATTTTGGGAGATACACTCATTTTATAAATCTTATTTTAGATGAATCTTAAACTAAAGTTTTGGAGTACTTTAGATTAAGCAAAATTGGGATCCACAATACAGGTAGAGATTTGACAAACAAAGTGCTGCAAAATAAGTTCACAGCATATTCTAGAGCCAGTCAAAAATAAGAAACCCTATGCCCAATATCTTTTTTGTATTTTCTGTGTAGTTTAACATCTCACACTGGTAACAAAACCCTAAGGCTTTGAGGCAACTTTAATCTTCTAGGAATATAAAGTACATTCTTTTTAATTTTCCTGTTTTTTTTACATGTCTAAATTTTAGTAAGTTAATTTTATTAGCAATTAGGAAACTCAGTATCTGGTATGTCTACCAAATAATAAATGGCTTTTCTAAACTTTTGTGTACATTCTAATAAAAACAATATAATGCACCAATCATGAATAGGAAATACCAGTATCTGTCTGAGCAGACCCTTGATTTTCTACTATAATCAGATGTTGCTACAAATAGATCTCTTTCAACTTGACAACAAAATTTCATTTTATTTGTGTGTTGCCTCCAAAGGCTGAGGGTGTTGAGTCATAGGACACTATGTCCATCAGTTTCAGCAATTTTTTGAATGCATTGTTAAAATTACTTGCTCTTTTATGACCTGATTGCTTCTAAACCATTAAAAGTTATTCTGGCCTTGCATAGACCCTGAATTAAAACTCTTTCACCAAGAGCTGATGTGTGTTTTCATATCCCTTCTCATAGTCTTCTGCTCTTCACTTGATAACAATCTTTTCTCCATCCTACTGTACCTTTTACTCCCTGGCTTCAAGGACACTATGACTTTTGGTTCTGTCAAGATGGTTCTTTATTTCCCTCCCACTTAAAGAGTAAACACTATGCTTCTCTTCTTTCCCCTTGTTGAACTCAAGTGCTCTCTCTAAACACTTGTCTTCAAAGAGCTTTTCCAAGCATATCACTTACCTTCAGGCGTGTCTGCCTGGCAGTGTAAATCATGGGCTAGAGAGAGAGCCTACACATAAAACCTGCCTGTGGCTCACACATGGACTATCTTGTCTCAAGTCTTTCTGCATCTTCAAATCTCAGAAAAATTCATTGATGCAAACTTCTGGGGTGCTATGGTCAACTGTTTTCAGCCATGGTGGATGAGACAGATTTCTCAAAAAGTTAATTTTAATAGTTCTGTTTTCATTCCTGCCCTCATCTCCTGTAGTTCCAACTTCATCAAGCACTCTAAGTACAGCTCATTAAGTTTGCATTCTTTTTTTAATTACTGTGTGATTTACATATTGTGTTATTATGTTGAAGTGATGAAGATTGTACCCAAATGTCTCAATTCAAAATCAGGTAAATGACAATAATCAGTTTTATTTTATGTCATTGAGATATATTGCTGAAAAATATCACTGGAATACATTTATTGGTACTGGAGTGGTTCTCTAGTTACTTCCTTACTTGTCTCTTACCTTACCACAGAGATAGAAAGGGATGGAAATTTCTTGTCCTCAGAGAAGCTGAAGCCCCATAGGTGTAGATTCCAATGTCTGTTTTAGAGTGTATAATACTTTTTTCACTATTGCTGGTCTATCTTACTTCTCTCTCAAATCTCATTTCTTTCTTCAGGCAACTCAAAACTCCAGCCTTACCAAAGGACCTAAAGATAATTAATTCTATCTCTAGGTTATCATGATGCCTTAGTTTTTTAGTATGGGCTAGTCCTTGTTTACTTGGTTGATTCCTCTATGTTTTTAAAAAAGACTTAGTTTAAACTTATTTCCACTAAAAAATTCTTGAATGAGTTCCAGAAGTTATGGCAGAATTGATAAAATTGATTTTAGTTGCATTACCCACTGCATTTTCTTCTCTTCCTCAAATTTATATAGTGTGAGCTTCTTATACACACACACATACCATAGCTCCACCAAGCCCTATGCAAACCTCAGAGCACCTGTCTTTGTTGCTTTTCTCTCATTATTGAGACAAAATAACTGAAACCTGAAGAGGGGGAAAGGTTTGTTTAGCTCACAGTTTGTAGAGGTTTCAGTCCATAATTGGTTGGCTGCAAGACAGAGTGGCACATGGCAGAGGGGCAACACTTCATGGCAGTAGAAAACAGAAAAAGCAAGCAAGAGGGGAGACAGGACAAGTCTCTTTCTGTTCCTTATATTTTATGCAGGCCACCTGCCCTAGGGTGCCTGTAGCACACACACCCTTAATCTCATCAACCTTCATACCTGCATTGCACTATAAATCAATTACACTCTAGATTCAGCTCCCTCTGAAAAGCCCTATTTAGAACTATTTAAATGAGATTTGGGGAGACACCTGGATAACAAATCATCACAGCTCCATCTTTTTGTTTCTTGTTTTCTTTTCTTTGTATGTTTGCCTCACTTGAGAGTCCTTTTTGGGAACAGAGAAGAGTGGAGATGAATGATAAATGAATAAAAAATGTTGAAAACAGTTGTAAATGTATGGCAAATATTCATCAGTTAAAATGAGAGAGAATATCTTTCATTTTCTTTTTTTTTTAAGTTTTTTTCCTAAGAAATTCCTAGGTCCAAAAGATAAGTTTCAGACACAAAATGGGAAGGAATAATGTGTATATTTATCTTTGTCCCTTTTGCTTTTTAAGTGATGACTGTATCTTCTAATTAGTTATATTGTTTTGGAAGAGAAAGTAGCTTTCTCCACACTATCTCCGCCCATTATTTTTTTCAGTCACCAGTGAAATTAATGATTTTCTCTTTTGTGCACCTAGATCATAGAACATAGTCCACACTGTGGTTACTTGTTTATAGGTCTTTCTTCCCAATGGACAGTCAATTGCAACCACTTTTTGCAATGCAAGCCATATGTTCATTTATACTTGATTTCTTGTGGGTCTGCTTGTCTTGGACAATGGAAGTACAACATATAAACAATGGGTTGTAGATTCTAGGACACTCTGTCTCCTCTCATACATAACACTGAGAATTGCCAGACTAGACTCTGGGATTCTTGAGGACAAAACATGAGACTTAATCATACCTGAACTCAAATTGTTGTAGACTGAATAGGTGCCTAGAAATATGTTTGGTAGTTGGTTATATGGCTGGTTATATAGTGTTGTAGCATAGTGAACAATGTATAATCAGAATGCCTGTATTCCAGCTTTTCCATTTACTTTTTATTTGACCTTAGGCAAGTTCATCTCTCTAGGCATGAATTGCTACAAATATTAACCATGGATAATATTATTATATCTGATGCAGAATATTTGTTATTTACCTCAGATTTATTGTGTGCCTACTATGTACTAGATAATGCCCTCACTGCTTTACATGGATTAACTCATTTAATCCTCTGTATTAAAAAAGAATAAAACCTGCAAACTTTGTACATAGTACATTTCCACAATTATTAGTTATCAGGAAAGAAAGAGAGCCTAGGTATAGCAATGAAAATTTTCCTGTAAAATATAGCCTGGAGAGCCATAGGAAATCAGTCTTAGCTATAATTCTTCAATATTACATATTAGGTCTCCTTTTGTCCTTGAGTTTCTGTGCATGGGAGCGTTCTTTGCACATGATCCTGCTGTATTACTTGCTTCCCAGGAACATGAGTCAGTGTTTGGACAGTAGGATATGTGGGCTGGGTCTTACTCTTTGGTCCTCTGATTAATTGGTTGGATTACTACTCTTGCTCCCAGAATTTTCCTGACTTGAATGAGCTCAAATAACAGAAAGAACCACCCCTCACTAAGGGAACAGGTGTTCTTCAGGGACTTTTTTCTGTATGTATCCCAGGAGTGAGGTAAACTTCCACTTTCACTAAAGCTCATGACACTAATGGCAGAAGTTCTTCAATTGACTTTTATTTAAACCACCTTGATGGATTAAGAAGCCCATTTTACAACATACTGGCTGATTGAATTTCAAGAAGGCTCCAGCTGTCTTTATATCATTTAGTTCTCAAAGCCCTTTGTGCCATTCTCACTTTTGCAGGCTACTCTTTCCAATCACAGGCAATTTAAGACACACATTCAATATTGCCAATTTTGTTTTAGCTCTTACTTTGGTAGTTAGTTCATTTCACCTTTTGAACTTTGCTTTCTATCTAGGAAGTCGTGGCATACAGAGAAAGTTACAAATGTGTTGAGCTATTTCTCCTTCTAGGTGGTATGGAAGATATTAGGGCAGTCAGTGTCTACTTGCTGTTGACTTCTAGACATGACCAAACTCATCAGTTGACTTCAGTGTGCCATATTAATTATTATTTTCCACCTGTGACATGTCCTGAAGAAGTTGGGAACTATTGTATTTAGAACACAAGTTATCAAATGTCTTTTAACTGTGAAACTGCAATACATGAACCAGATTAAAAGTGAATATTTTAAATAGAAGAGATTAGGACAATGATGGAAATCTTGAATGCCCAACATAGGGAAGAAATGGAATCCACAAAAGAAATCCAAATAGAAATCCAATACACTAAAATCCCCACTTAAAGTATACACAACAGATTGAATGAAAGCAAGGATATAATATTAGAGTTAGAAGACAGGATTGTGATTAGTGACCACAAAAAGAAAAGCATCTTAAAAGTAGAAAGAGACCATGAAAAATCAGTCCAACAGCTGCAAGAAAAAGCAAAGAAGAACAACATAAGATTGACTTGATAAATAAAAATGGAGACAGTGAAAATGCCATGAGAAAATACCTTCACAGAAATAAAGGAATGAAACTTCTCAAAAATGGATAAAGAATTTGACATACAAATAAGTATGCAGAACTCCAAACAGACATGATCAAAATAAATCTACACCAAGGCATGTAATAATCAAGATTCCAGAAATGAAGCACAAGAACATAATATTAAAAACACATAAAGAAAAGAAACAAATCACCTATAAATGAAAGCCCATCAGAATCATAGCAAACCTCTCAACACAAACTGTAAGATAAAGGAGAGTTTAGAGCAAGATATTTCAAGCTGTAAAAGAAAATAACCCCCAAACAGACTAATGCACCCTGCAAAACTATCTTTCACAATCAATGGAAAAATAAGATACTTGTACAACAAACAACTGAAAGGATTCATAACTATCAAATTGGCTCTTCCGAATGCTCTGTAGGATATATTAGAAAGAGAAAATGAAGACCACAATTACAAGAAAACCAATAGAAAGAAGCCACTAGGAGGGCAAGCAATTAAGCAGAGAGCAGAGACAGGGAATCAGTAACAGAAAAATAATATGAGAAAGATAAACCAATATATATCTGTCATAATATTGAGCTATATACTTAAAAATTGTTATAATACTGTATTTTATGTGATGTATATTTTACAATTTAATCTCTTTTATTGAAACTGCAGCCAGCTCCTAGAACCTCAGTGTTTCTATTGGCAGACTTTGCATGTCTCATAGAATATAGCTAAGGAAGTCACATTTTGAAAGAAAAAAAAAAAGAACAAAAGCCTTCTCTTCCCTTGGACTCTGTGATGTGTAACAATGCACATGTTTGGGGAACCAGCCTTCAACAACTCTAAAATGTGACAGCATTTACTTCTTTGGCCTTCCCACGTCAAGACATGTTTATCCTTCCTGACATGGCCCTCTTTTGCTCTCCTTGGACACTGAATACTGAATTTACCACAACAGGTTGAAAAATATCCTATCATCAATCATAACTATTAACACATTTATTAATTTTACCTATTACACAAGATAAAATAATTGGTTACTTTAGAAAGCATAAAGTAAAAAGGAAAATCACTCCCACATCTTCTCAGGTTAAACCATTGTTGACAGCTTGGCATTTTTGTGTCTATACAGCTTTACAGAAACACTGTGCACATACAAACATCTATGTATGATATAACTAGGCCTTTTGTATATGTAACGTTTATTTTTCTCTTTTTACTTAATAATACATCTTGTTATTTACTCCATGTAATCACTTAACATTCTATATCAAACTGTACAAAAACTGCATGGTATTCCATGGAATGGTGTACCATAATTAATTACTTCTCTAATGTTAACATTTTGGTTGTTTCCAGGTACCTGAATCACAAAGAATTTGGACAATCTAAATGTTTAATCACTGAATCAACTCTTTTCTGTGCTATAATATCAGGTGATCTTTTAAAAATAATGTAAAATGGGAAAGTGTTCATTACATCTTTTCACAGGAAAGTCAAGTTACAAATTAATTTGAACAATTTGAGCTCAGTCCAGTTGGAAAGAGCAGGAAGGGAAGCTGTGCTAGAGAAACCAGAAACCAGTGCCAGGTAGTAGAAATTAATAATCAAGACTCACACAGACAGTTCCAAGTAGGAACAGGCTGAGGGAGTGATGCTGGATGGAGCATACTAATAAGAATCAGGGGAGGCTTCCCAGAGGAAGTGGGAATTTGGCTCAGTATATATGATCAGTAATTGTGATATATTGACTTGACTTGAGAAAAACTGCCTAAGAGATTAATAAAGCTCTGGATGTGTCTGTGCATGATTGACAGGTAGGCTGCAAACTGAGAGAGTAAGACACTTTCCAGATATATGTGGCACCAAACAATAGGTTTGCACTTTGGTGGAATAAAATGTCTGAGAGTATATGTCTTGTATCTGACACAGGTGGGTTCAAATTCTCACCCTGCCACTTATTCATTATTTGCTTTGATAAGTTATTTAACTGTTCCAAGCCTCAGTCTCCATATAAATAAAATAGGAATCATAACAATATATGCTTCATTAGATTTCTGTGACGTTTAACTGAAATATAGGATATAATACTAAATAGCATTATAACTGATTGGCACATAGCAAATTATTAATACTAATTGAACCAAATATGTCAAAATTCTTAAAGACTTAGTTTAATGATAACAATGAAGGATTCATGATTATTCAAAGCAGATAGCTTTTTCAAAGTCTCTGATACAAGTTGTCAGAAAATTATAGGACTCAGACAGATGTCTGCATTTCTAAATGAATGTGGGGAATTATATATGGGGTAGTAGTTAAAAGCATTGGATTTGGGCTCAAACTAACAGGCTTTTAGTTTCTGGCTCTGACACATAGACTATAAAATATTGGTCAAATTCTTTTTAAATAAATTCTATCCCTTTCTTTCCTCATATGAAAAAATTATGACAATAGTGGTGTCTACATTACAGAGTTTTTAATACTAGGATTAAATGGGAAAGCATAGATAAATTTCTTTAGGGTCTAGAACTCAATTAGTGCTCAGTTCATTCATTGAACAAATATTTGTTGAGCATTTAGAGTGTGGTAGGTTTCGTGCTCAGAAACTGAGACTACATTGGTGAAAACTATCACTACTGCTTCCACTATTACTATAGAGGTATCCCTTGCTGTCAGCATAATCGCTATCTAGATATTTAATATAACAATTTCACAAAAAATTTATTTCAGATTCACTAAGCACATTAAAAACCCTCACATGAAAACATTTGAGTTATGTAGGAGTCTCTTTTTAAAGAATATAGAATATACCCTTCTCCAAGCTGGATGGGACCTTGGTTATAGATACACTGTGGACTCTCATCATATTTTTCACTGTATATATTATTTTCTGGAAATCTAATCTACATATAAAAGTTTCTGATAGTTCTGCAGTGAAGTAATCTGATCACTCTTTGCTCATTGAAAAATTATCACACTAATTTTTCAGCTCACGGAACATTTTTCTGGTGCCAGGCCACTAAAAATATCCCCCAATACATGTTTTGAGAAATACTGTGTTAGACTGTACAAAATGTGGTGTGATAAACTTTAATAAATTTCCAAACCCACCCAGTATCCTCCTGTTCCCTCATGAACCACAATTCCTCTCCTTTTTCTATCTCATTCTTTTTCTGTCCTTTCCCATCTCTTCTTTTTTCCTTCTGCATTTATTTACACATGCCTATCACCAAAATTATCTTGAGTTCTTTTAGCACTGCCAATACCAACAGCTGTCAAAACATGAAAAAATATTCATTGTCCCTCTCCTTTAGAAGCTGTCAATAACTCATAGATCTGGACTGGGTGGATATGTATAATTCTTGACAATATAAGTAATCTATATGCAAGCAAATGGCTGAACACATGGCATGATCCTGGAGAAAAACAGGAGTATTCAGTGAATTATAGCTATACCTTTTTCAGTAAAACAACTTGCAAAATACAGATCAGGAGAGGGACGATAAACACAATTGTTATCCTCTCTATAATGTATACTATTGTATAACCAGTGCTGTATTCCAAAAGGGGAATTGTGCAATTTTCTTATTTTGTTACTACCTTACCTGGGAGTTTAAACAAGAACTATTCAGCTTCAAGCTTATCCATAGATGTGTTGTGGGACTTCAAATAAGCCACTAACCTCTTTGGACTTCAGAGGAAGTTTCACTATATGACTTGGAGTGTTCCTTGAGTTCATGCACCAATATTCTGTGATCTAAAAGGATTACTGCCTGTTGGTAGTGGTGCAGGCATGGCATGAGCTGGCAAACGTTTCCTTTCAAACTTATTGCTGGTTTTCTAAAGCATGGCCAAATGTTGCATGGTTGGGGAGAGACTGACAGATTTGGAAGTAGAAACTGATTGTGAGTGGGTAGAGTTACATGTCTATTTGCATACCTTGCCCCTCCCAAAATGCCTAGTTTTGATTTGTTCAATGAATATTTGATTTAGAAACACATTTTCTCAGATTCTATTTATGTTCTTGGAGTAAGCTATGGTGGGCTAATCAAGAGAACAATGTGTTTAAACTGATCAAACATAGCTGTCATTTATCTAGAACTTACACAAATTTATGGCTATTTAATTGATAAAGGGTTTTCTGAAGGAAAAGAATCAACAGAGGATATATTAGATAGGCTTACAATATCAGAACTGGGAGAATCCACATCATCATCTGTACAATCAGAGGTGGAACAATGCAAAAAGGCCCTGTGGATACTGAGAAGCTTAATAGAAGCCCTAAAGCAAAACAGATCAAGGACACAGCACCAGTACAAGATCAAAATGCCTCTGCTGCACTGCAAGGCTGAAGAAAATAAAGACCTATTTCTAAACATTATGGTCAGAATAAACAAAATGAAACAAAATGAAATAAAAAATAAGCATTATGGTGAAGACTGGAACTTCCAAAATGGAACAGTTTCATCTTTGCCTTTTTAATACTATCTGGAATAAAAGCTTGTTAGTTGATACCATGCGCATTCACATGCCATCCACATCTTCCTTCAGTTTTCTGGCCTATAGGCTGATAGTAGCAAAGAAGAAGACTTTCTGTGGTGGCCACAGCAGGTGACTTGTTCCAGTACCATCTGTCTACATAACTGGACAAATTCTGAAAGCTGGGGAGCTTGTCCTTGGCACTTCTTATTTCACTTTCTCTTGCTTCTCTGTTGAGCATCTGTTAGAAAATTTGTACTCATATGTTGCCTCTGGGATCCTAAGTCCTCTTGCACTGACATTCCTCCCATGGATTCTTCATTCTCAGAAGTTCCCATGTTTTTGCTCTTTTCTTTTCCCCTTTCCTTTGGTTCATAGTCTCTGAACCTGTGCTTGTCATTTACTAGTGTGTTAATAGCAGATCACTGACAATTGTTAATATCAATTATTTTCTGTAGCTGTGGGTCTGTTCTGAGTATTTACATTAAATGTCACATTTAACTTAGAACAATCCTATGTGTAAACAGCTTTACTGTAGTTACTTGACAGTAGAGGATGCTGAAGTTCAAAGAGGTTAAGTTGTTCAAGTCAATCACCAACCAGTGAGTGGTTGAGAAAGACCCAAAACCAAGTTATTTTTTCTAATTTTAAAGCCTATTCTCATGTGCATGCCCACTAGCCAATATTCCCCCAGTCATATTGTATCAATAATCAGGGTCTCCATTCTGCATTGTTAGATGCTTCTTTCCTATACTAGGAAGTAACTTCATAGCCATTTTTAGTTTTCCCACTGTAAATGATTCCTTTTCAGAGCCTTCACAAATGTAAAAGCCCAATAAGAACACATTATAAGAACCCCAGAAGTAGTTTTAAACTCTACTTTTTCCTCCCTTTCTTCTTCCCATTCATCTTACTCAAACTTAGTCCATTTTTCTTGTTTACATAGTTTATATTCACATGTGCTCATCACTGTGTCCTAGCTTTGATAAGTTAAACTGAGTACAGTTAAGCATTCTTAATCTTGTTGTGATATTCCTTATGTTTCTCTTTCATTTCTCCTTCTCTCAACAAGAACTGCTTGTCATCTGCCCTCACAATTTTCTCACTGTCTTCTCTACCTCCTCCTCATCACTCGCAGGATGGACTTATTTGCTGCAATATCAATCTTGTGAGGCAGATCCTACCAGTTATTTTATCTCCATTTGAAGTATGAGGAAAATGAAGCTCAAATTTCCCAAGTAACTTGAAAAAGATTATACAGTATTTTCTCAAATAGTTAATTCTTCCCTACTACTATTGTTCACAACAAAAGTAAGTGTGAAGAGTGCCTGAATATGCAAGGAATTACAGAACGTAATTTAGACTTTTAAAAAGCACACCATTTTTGGGATGTTTTGCTAGAGCACCTGGACTAGAATGGCATGAACTAGATTAGAGAGGCCTTTAACCAGTCTCAAGTGTGCTATGTAACTGAAAAAAAACGAACTTGATACTTCGAGTGATACTCAAAAGTATCACTTACCAGCAGGGAATTCAAAGACATGTTGGGCCTATGGGCAAAGGGGTATGAATTTTCTGGTCATGTTTCCCCACATAGGATTTTGATGGAATTCTCTTTGTACTTTCAAAAGATAGCTTACTGCCTGGCACATAGCAGAGGCTACCTATGTGATTGGGTAGGGACAACTCTTGGGTATTGATAATCTTTTCCCCAGTGTTCATTCAATGTGCTAGCTTCCACTTTCTTTATGAGACTTCTTTGAGGCAATATTGCCCAAACATTGAACCAAGAAGGTTCTGCACATAGAATAAAAGTATAGAGGTCATAGGATGATTCCAATAAACCAAAAATAAATCTTTGTATTATCTAGTACCTTCCAAATTGGGGCTATGCTTCTTATAGAAACAAACACAAATTCTGCTTGACTGTGCAAAGTGTGTCCCTGCCTGTGCATCTTTGATTGTCTGTGGTGGCAGGGAATATTCAAACTATTGTTAAGCAAGGTGCATTTTCCAGGATTATCAATTTTTACTCCATGATTTGAGGAAAGAGAAGTTAAAGATTTTTAGATGTTTTAACTGTTTATATCAGTGAACCTAGGCTGCAACAACAAAATCCCATAAACTAATTGACATTGAGAACAGGAATTTATTTCCCTTAGTTTTAGGGGCTAGAAGGTCCAACATCAAAGTGCTTCTTGATTCAGTTCACTGGTGAGGCTCCCTCCCTGGCCTGCAGACAGTTATTTTATCATGATGTCCTTGTATGGTTGGGAAGTAGGGTGTTTTGTAATCAGGGTTTTCAAGGGAAAAGATATAATACAGGACACATAATTTGTAGGATTATTTTATAACATTCAACCAAAGAGTCAAGTGCAAAAGAATGCAGGATATCTATCCACACACTAGAAACACAAAGAATCCAGCTGAGGGTCTAGGTCTTACAGCAATGTCCTGTGTGAATCCAGCTGAAGACCTAGAACCCATGGCAATTCCCCCCATGAGTCCAACTGGAGATGTAGAGCACACGACAACATCTCATGTAAGTCTGTTTCAAGGATCTGTGCCAAGAAGGCCCAAAGGTCAGTGGTAGAAGCTAGACATTCTGCACCAATGGAATGAAGGATCTGTGTCAACAGGCTGAGAGATCTGCATTGAAGCTATTAAGCAATGCTCAGAGTAAGGACCAAAGTTCCTCCCATAAGAACAGCAGCCATTCTTAGCAACCTCAAGGTCCTAAGCTCCTCTGATGATGAGAATAGCCAAGTTCATATCAGGAAAGCCAACATGACAGGATTCTCCATGAGTATCAACAGCACACCCCCATGTCCTCCAGTTCTCTTTTTATACTGTTGACAACAATCCTCAGGTGGCTTTCCACAGCCAGAACTACACTGATTCAGTTCAGCTGGGCATTAGAAGTTGCCCAACAGTTGTTAATCCACCACAGTCCAGCCCTATTCAACTTGATAACCAGAATCATTTTCTTAAACTATAGTCTTCAGTGGCAGATTTGTGAAGAATTAATGTTTTGGTCCATTCAGATTTACATTAATATAACAATTACATGCACACAATTCTTACTGCACTGATTTCTGCACCAAAAGAAAACTATTCAAATGGTTATCAAAATTCAAGATTAAAACCAAAATACTTGGCTATTTAACTTGATTACAAACACATATCTAAAAAACTACATTAAATCATATTAAAAGAGCTATTACAATCACAATACTTATTTCCCATTATCTTTTAACAACATAGCATAGCAACACCAAGAAACAGGGATCTCCTGCATTTGAAATGCACTAGTTTCACTTCATTTTTCCATTGTTCTGTTTATTCTCAACAATCAAGTTCTCCTCTGTTTCATGCTTGCAATCCACAGCTCCACTGGAGTCTTCCCTCTGACCAAATGCTTCAAATTACCTTGCTGGCTTTTCACTCTTAATGTCAAACATGGATCTGCCCAAAAGCTTTCAACAGTAAGCTTTCAACCATGCCACTGTCCCAATAGTGGACTGCATGAAAATTTTCTGTCACCTCGGTAATATCTTTAGCACAAGAAAAGTGCAGGACAACTTCTTGCCAAAGCACAATATATACCACCTGGGTTTGGGCAGCCCATGAAATCCTCAACAGAAGACTCCTGAGTATCATCCTAACTGGAAGCATTTCCATCAGTATTATGATTTTCCAGTCTTGGACCAGAGTCTCCCAAATAGTTTATAGCATACAAGGGTTGTCTCTTCAGCTAACCTCTCAAAATCTTTCCATATTAATTCCCAAGGCTCATAAGCCAGATAATTAATGGTCAGGCAATGTCAGAGCAATAACCCCACTTCTCAGAACCAATTTTATTGTAGTAAGGTTTTGTCAGGGAAATAATCTAAGAAGGATACATAGTTTATAGGATTATTTAATAATATTCAACAAAAGAATCAAGTGCAAAACAGTGACAGAGGTTTGTCCAAACACTAGAGACAAAGAATACAACTGAAGGCCTGTATCCAATGGCAACATCCTGCAGAGTTTCAGCTGAAGACCTGGAACACAAGACAGTATCCTCCATGAGTCCAGGTAGAGGCCTTGAGCCCAAGACAATGCCTAATGCAGGTTTGTATCAAAGATCTGCATTGGAGAAGCCCAAAGGTCAGTGGTGGAAACTAGAAAGTCTGTGCCAGCAAGACGAGGGATCTGTGCCAGCAGATTGAGGGATCTGCAAAGGAGCCAGGAAGTGATCCTCAAAGTGAGGATCAGAGCTCTCCTGAAAAGAACCATGGACATCCTCAGCAACAGTGAAGTCCCAAGTTCCACCAATGATGAAGATAGCTGTCCAGCTGTCAGACAGGAAGGAGGAAAGAAGGAAGTGGGAGAGGGACAGGGAGGAGGAGGAGAAGGAGGAGGAGGAGGAGGAGGAGGAGGAGGAGGAGGAGGAAGAAGAAGAAGAAGAAGAAGAAGAAGAAGAAGAAGAAAAGGAGGATGATGATGATGAGGATTTCTGATGTCTCTTCTTAGCAAAATCCTAATCTAATCACTGGGGCTCTCTACCTTCCTGACCTCATCTAAACTTAATTACCACCCAATGAAACTGCCATCATATTGAGAGTTAGATTTTCAACATATGAATTTGAGAAAACATGACTCAGTGGATAGAAATCTCTAATAGAATGAACTATGAAATTAATCTTTATCTATTATAATAAAATTAAAAATAATAAAGAAATTCTAGACTTGCAACAGATCATTTTGACCTACTGGAGGATATTCTCATTCTCCTCTGCTTGAGGAGAAATTTAAGAAGCATGGTAGGGACAATGTAAATCTTGTCCATGTATATGTTGCCCCTTGGAGTTGTGCTCTGGAGAAACCTTTAGCTCTGTGAAGCTGTTAAGAATAGTATGTATCTGGATCTGAGTAAAATATCTGAGAGGAAATTTTGGTATCTGAGTAAGCAGTATGTGTGATAAAACTGAGAAGAGAGTGGTGAGGTGGAAGAACCAGAAAAGCTGAGAAGCTTGGGCCTTTGACTATTCTCTCCTCCAGTTTCACATTCTGTTTTGTGAAGGGTTGATCTTCTTGATATGGCCTTCATCTGATTCCCTATGTATTTTATATGCTATTAGTATACTTTTAAATGATCCTCAGAGATATTCTAGAGTAACAGGTTAATTACTGGATTTCAGTATTTTTCATTTTAGAATTTAAAAATAGGTAGATAAGGAGCATGTGATCAAAATCCTGATGCAATAACTTCATTTAAATGTTCCACAGTGTGTATGTGGAAGCAGCTTCCCTTAGGGAATATTACTGAGTCTTTTCTCTCCCACACTCTGTATTCAAAAAGCAATACTTAATGAATGCACATTTCTCTGTTTACCCCCAGTAGCCACAGTTATGTGCTGTTTAAGTAGAATTTTCTACCGTTAATATATTTAAGATTTTTCTGAGCTTTTCTTTAGAGTCTTCCTTGTAAGTGCTCTGGTATGCTTCCTCATCCATCATCTTTCCTGAATATTGTCATAGTTTTCCCTCCTACTTATTTTTCATCCCTTCATTCCTTTTTTTTTGGAAAAATTCATAGAGGTCTTTTCTGTTAACCCCAAACATTCATAAGACCACCTTAGAGTAGCTGCTCAGATTTCCTCAATCCAAGCCATCATTTCTTGTTAATTTTACTCAACAAAAATAATCAACTTTGAATATGTGGTATCTTTTCTACAGCTAAGGCTTCCTTCATTCACTTAAGTGAACTTCTTCCTCTGTAAAAATGTATTCGTGCTCTTGGCAATAATGTTGGCATTAGAAACAATGACCACATTAAATCAAACACTTAAATAGCCACCATGTATCAAATACTTTGAATGTCAGGTATTGGTACTCTACTTTTAGAGTTAAAGAAACCAAGTTTCAGGGAGATCAAGTGGTTTGTCCAAGGTTTCTTCCAATAAATAATTTTTCCAGTCAAAATTATCTCCACTGTTAGCTCAGTAGTGACTTATTCTTTAAGCACTAATTTAAAATGTTTGTATTCTCAGTATGGGAAGCCCATTAGTCTCTTTCCATGAAGCAATTTAAAATAGTTGAAAACACAGTTCATGGCTCTGTGTAGTTTTGGATTTGAATTATGGCTCTGTTGAGTGAACTTGGAAACATCACTTTCACTCTCTGGATCTGTTTCCTTATCTGTAAAATGAGGACAATAAATTCCATATACCAGAGTTATCATAAGAAATAAATGAGATGGTTTCTGTAAAGTGATAACAGATAAATGATGGCATGTGATTAATAATCAAAGATTTAGACTGGAAGTGAAACAGATTCTGCCAAATAAGGAGCAGTACTTCATTTTTAGCTACAGAAAGAATCAGTGTATTTTGGAAAAAATATCTCAGAATTCTGTGGATAACTTTGGAAAGTAGAAGTCTTGCTATATAATTTTAACAGATCCAAGGGTCTCACATTATTGCAATCAAGCAATTGAAATCTTCACTGAAAGCTTTTTTTAAGTACCAAAAATGTATTGTAGTTGTGTCTTATTCACTTTTTACATTGCTAAGGCAAAATACCCAACACCTAAAGTTAAAGGAAGAAAGGTTTACTTGATTTACAGTGTGTAGAATTTTCAGTCCATAGTCAGTTGATTCAAGGCAGGGTGGCATAGCAGAGGGGCATTGCAGAGGAAAAGCAGTCCATGGAAAAGTGGGAATCATAAAACAATGAAAAAAGCCTGAAACAAACCACAACAACAGCTCTGTCCCTTATATCCTTATCTATGCCTCTTGCCCTTAGGCCCAGTAGCACTCACACTCTCAGTTCTAGCATTGCACTGTGGATTGAACCCAGAATCACATCTTTGATCTCACATCATTACACAGTCTACACCTAGCTAGCCTCCAAAAAGCCCCTCCCATAAGCACATAAGGCTTGGGGGGTTACAATCAGACACAAGTCATAACAAGTTGGTCCTTTATATCTGTAGATTCAACTAACCACAGTTTAAAAATATTAGAAAAAATTGCTTGTACACTCACATGTACAGACTTTTTTTCCTTATTGTTCCCTAAATGATACAATGTCACAAATATTTAAGTAGTATTTACATTGTATCAGATATTATTAATCAACTAGAGATGATTTAAATGATGCAGGAGTATGTGTAGAGGAGATATGCAAATAATACAACATTTTATTTGAGATTTGAGCTTTCTCCAACTTTGTTATCTGAAGGAGTTCCTGGAATCAATCCTACCAGGGATAAAAAGGGAGGACTGAATTTATAAAGAACAAAAGAATTCTTTAAGGTCCCCTTTGGCATTATTTGCATTCTCTTCAGAATATTCTACACAACAAGGCTGCTTCCAGGTCCTGTTTCTCTCCAACTGTTCTCACAAATAAAATGTATGGAGACTTTCTCCACTTGAACTTTGTTTAGACCAGCTCTTTATTGTTTAGGTTCACTTTGCTAGATTCTACATCAAAAGAAATTGGAAAATATGTTTCAGATGGCCTGATTACTGTCAGGGAGGTGGAGATGAGAGAACAAGAGAAAGAGAGAGAGTTTACATATCAGGAAGTAGAATGAAAATGGTTATCACTTAAAACCTTTTCTAGTTTTGAAACAATTGAACTCAACTGAAAATTTACACCTAGTCAAATATGGGTTTTTAGATTAAATATTCTTTTTCCTTTTCTCTTTGGGTGGAAGTTTAGCAATTCAAAGATGTAATACCTATTTGGGGATTATTATTTTAATTGATAGCTATTTATTTTTTAAGGAAAGAATAGCTCTTTATTATGAAAAATTCCTTAGAACCAAGAGTGGAAGGTTGTGGTTCTTAGGAGAGAGAACATGAGCTGAGATTGTGAAAGTTTGGAAACCTCTGTTTTAGTGCTTTATGCCACACATGTGATTGTATTTACTCCTCACGAAATCCTATGGTTTAAACCCTACCTCTTGTGTAGTACATCACACTGAGGGAAAGGAGAGTTTAAAATTTTAGAAAATAGAATACAACCAACCAAGCAATGGTACTCACTTTCCTAGAGGCAAGAACAACTCTTGAGCACCATATGTAATCCTAGTGACAGGAAGGAACATTTAGGTCCTGAAGCCCATGGTTACGTTGAGTGGTTAAGTGGATCTCCAGTTCTTCCATTTAAGTAACTCTAAGTTCAAAACCAATAAATTCCTGGTTCCACTGCCATTTCTATTCTTTAAGAGAGTGGAGTCATAGTCTAAAATCAGCTTAAGTAAAATTTATCTGAAATGTACTGCTTTCTTTTAAAAATTCCTGTGAATCTGGCACTCTGCCTCGTGTTTATTTCATTTTAAATTTATTTCCTATTAGCCTCTCCCTACTTCTCATTTTCTTCCAGCATGTGCAACCATGCTCATATGTTTTTGAGTATTTTTTATCTTATGTATTATTCAAAAATATATTTTATGTGTATGCATTTTAATTTATGAAAATATTATCTATTACATATATCTTCTTTAACTTTTTATATTTTTCTCCTAACACTATGTATTTAAGAACCATCCATGCTCTTGGTATAGATCAACCTGATGCTACACAAAGGCAATACACACTAGCACATTTTATACCTCCACTTTTCCAAGGATGAGAACCCAGATGACCCACTCTCTGCCTCCCCAGGAAATAATGCAAGAATTTTTGCACATATCCACATATGGACCCGAGGGTAAATTTCTTTGGAGTGCATACCAGGGAGAAAATTTCTGGACCATGGAATATGTGATTTTTCTTTTCAAGACTAAGTCATTCCAGGTTTTTGTTTAGAATGGCTTTACCAGAACTGACTTCCATAAGAGGTAGAGAGTTTGTTCCTCTTCTCTTTCATTCATTTCAATCCTTGGTATTATATATATTTCTGATTTTTGCCAGCCTGAAAGGTGTGCTATCCCAGTGTACATTTTAATTTTCATGCCTCTGATTATGAATAATTAATGTTTATATCAAATGTAGTAAAGTTGATGTACCAAGAATCAAGAAGGTTCAAATTAATCTGTTATTTTGGCTTTCCCCACACACTTCATTCTATTCCCTAGGTTAGGCATTATCATTCCAAGGAATACATTTACTAACTGTAGTACTAGTAAAATTGCTTTTCTTCTCTGGGTCTCTATTTCCTCATCTATTAAAGTAAGATTGAGCTGGATAATTTCTTAAGGCTCTTCACTGGTTTAACCCTTTGTTATTCAAATAGTGCTATCCTGAGCCATTAAATACTGTGTTCCCATTTCTGTATTAACTACTTTTAATAGGATAAAAACACTCATTTTATTTTTCTATGTTGTAGCAATTTAGTGTCCACTAGCAGTAACAGTTCACATCTTTTCCTCCCCTTTCACCCAAACAGAGAACTAAGCGGTATTTTAATGCACATTCAGTCTCTCTGGCATTTGAATAGAATGATACCAATTTGTTCCTGCTGTTCTTGGATCCCTCACACAGCATTTGACCAAATTATAGACTTATCAAAGATCACAGTCCATGATATTCAGAACAAGCAGAAGATTAAAAGATAAGATCAAGCTCAAACACATGCTACAATAAATATGAAATTCAAAAGGGACTAACAGTGTCATTATAGTCTGACAATCATGTGGTACTTATCATTGTTTGCATTAAATAAAAGCTACTTATGCACATTTTGGGGTAGAGTGGAGAGAAACAAAATCAGTAAAATTTCCTGATTCAGCTTTTAAGAAAATAAAATTTAAAAAATTGAACAAAGTTTTTTTTTTTTTGTCTTTTTGAGACAGGGTCTCACTATGCAGTTCAGGCTGGCCTTAAAGTCACTTTGTAGCCCAGGCTGGTCTCAAATTCACAATGATCCTTCTGCCTCAACCTCCTGAGTGCTGGAATTACAGGCATGAGCCACCACACCCAGCTTGAACAAAGTTTCTTAAAAGTGCAGTGAAGATGTATTCCATTGAACCAAATGAAATTACAGGGGGTTTTTTGCAAGTAAAACAGTCAAAATAATCAAGTTCATATAGTTCAAACTGATAAATGTGACATAGCCAAGAACGTCTTGTAAAATCTCAAAGAGGTAATTATTGATGACCTCATTAATAATACTCTTATTTCTTTCCAAATAAGACTGATATGCATTCTTTGCCTGCTAGTCAACTTTTACAAGGGAAATTGTTGTTTCTCTTAACATTCAATGACTGCGGGGTTGAGGTTCCAGTTGAGTAGTAAAGCACTTCTTTATCTTGTGTGAGACCTAAAGTTCTATCTTTGGCACTACGAAAAGAAATCAGGCTTCTTCTTCTGAATATCAAAATGACTAAACATGAAAATGCCATCTTTCTCACAGCCAGGACAGACTCTCCTTTCCTTGAGCATTTTAAGTATTAGCAGTTCATACTGCTTATGTCTACTCTATATCTCCTGCCCCAAGGCTGTTGTGTCAAGAAAATATAGTGAAGTCAGGTAAATCTGGAAACTGCTTTTAAAGCACCAGGCAAGAGCAAAGAATGAAGAGGAGCTCATATTTATTAAGTTCGTGTCAGACATGTTGCTCAAAATTTTAAATGTAACATTTAATGTTCTCATTCATGTTGAAAGGCAGTTTTATATCCATCTTATAAATAAAGAGACTGAGACACAGAGACTCAATACTTGGTAAAGGTCACCCAGCTAGTTAAGTGGAGGAACTGTTTCTCAAATATCGATGGGACTCCAAAGCTTTTGATCTTCCAGATATTTCATTACATGAAGTCTTTATTTACTAGAGGTACAGAGTCATCAAGTGTTATTTTTTATATTACTTTTCCTTTATTTCTCTCATATTTTTAAATTTGTTATCAGAGCATGTTGGTACTACACAATGATCACATTCTACATGGAGAGTTGGTACATATATATGATAATTCACTTTGATGTCCTTGCTCTCTCCACCAACCCCAAACTCTTGACTTACCACATTATTTCCTAATACATATTTTTTTATTTTGCTTTTATTTATATTTGGGCTTCTCAAATAAGAGAAACTATGCAAGATTCAAGCTCCTATGTCTGATTTACTTAATTTAAAATTTTGACCAGGAACTCAGTGCAAGCCTCTTTCAGGGCAGGGCTGCCCTTAGCCTTCACCACCAAGGGGCTGCCCTGCCACCAGGAACTCAGCACAAGCCCGCCTCAGGGCAGGACTGCCCTTAAACTCCACCAACGGCCTGCCCTGCTACCAAAACTCAGCACAAGCCTGCCTCAGGGGTAGGGTGCCATGAACCTCCCCCATGGGCCCATCTTGCCACTGGCAACATCAAGGAGGCCCACCCAAGACTGAAAAGTGCCCTGGACTGCTACAGATGGGCCCACCCTCCCAGCTGGAACATCAGAAGATCTCAATAGGATCCAGTTAGTGTGAGAAAATTTGGAACTTTGCTCCCAGGTGGCGAACTTTGGACTATACCGGATTGACTGTATCAATGTGGTGAGTATACCCCTAAAATAGAGGTGTACAGGGGATAAATAGGGCTAGTAGTAACACCCCCTCCAACTAACTTTAAGACTTTGGTGGGATGAGAACAGTGTGTGTGATCCCCTCCTGCACAAAAAAACACCAGGCAGAGTGAAAATGACAAAACAAAAAAGCAAAATGCAGTCTCAAATATATAGTTCACCAGAAGCAAGTATAGGAGACATTGAAATAGAGGACCCCAAAAGTAACACACTGGGAAGCTCTGAAAAGATAGCGAGTAAAATAAAAAAAAAACAGCTGCAACAGGCTATAGAGGAAATCAAATTAGAAGTACTTTCCCATGTAAAGATAGAAATAACAACTTTAGTAAAGGGGTTGTTGAATGCAGCTAAAGAAGAACTGGAGAAAAAAGTACACGAGCATGGGAAAATGATTGAAACTGTGAATGAACATTATAGAAAACAAGAAGAATTCATGAAACAAACTCAAAGAGACATCCAAGAAACAAAAAATTCTATTGAAAGTATGCAAAACCGCCTAAAGGAAGCTGAGAATAGGATTTCAGACCTTGAGGACAGGATCACAGTTAGTGATCAGGAAAGGATAGAACTTTTAAAAAGAACAAAGCAGCATGAAATGACAATCCAGAAGTTTCATGATGATGCCAAGAGCAACAATATAAGAATAATGGGCATTAGTGAAGATACAGGAGTCCAGGCAAATGACATACATAAAGTATTCACAGATATAATAGCAGAAAATTTTCCAAACATGGGGAAAGAATCTGATATTCAGATAAATGAGGCATATAGAACACCAAAGAGTCACAATCAACATAAATCCACATCCAGACACATAATAATTAAGATCTCAGACATATAGCCTAAAAACAGAATATTAAAAGCTGTGAGAGAAAAGGCACAACTCACCTATCAAGGAAAGCACATTAGATTCACAGAAGACTTTTCAGCACTAACCCTTAAGTCAAGAAGAGCTTGCAGTGAGGTATTTCAAGCCCTGAAATAAAACAACCTTCAACCCAGACTGATGTACCCAGCAAAACTTACATTCACATTTAATGGAGAAACAAGATACTTCCATGACAAAGAGCAACTGAAGAAATTCATGTCCACCAAACCAACCCTAAAAAGAGTATTAAAAGACATACTAGACAAAGATAAAAATGATCACAATCCCCAAAACAGCAACGGAAAGAAACCACCACATAGGACAAGCAATTAAATAAGAGGAAAAGCAAAAAGAAACAACTGGAACACAACATGGCAAAGTTGAGCCTGTACATATCAGTGATATCCATAAATATAAATGGCCTCAATTCACCTATAATAAGAAATAGATTGGCAGAATGGATCAAGAAACAAGATCCTACAATATGCTATATACAAGAAACAAATCTGACCCAAAAGGAAACTCATAGATTAAAAGTCAAAGGATGGAAAACAGTATCCCATCTAACAGGAACACAGAAAAAAGCAGGGGTAGCTATTCTAGTTGCAGAAAACATGAACTTCAAGCCTAAAATCATTAAAAGAGATAGAGAAGGTCACTACATACTTGGTAGTGGTAAAATTCAAGAGGAAGAACTAACAATTACAAATATATATGCACCAAATTTAGGAGCACCCAACTATATAAGACAGATACTAATGGACATGAAATACCAAATACACAAGAACACAATTATAACAGGAGATCTTAACAGGCCATTGCCACAAGGAGATAGATCAACTAGACAAAAAGTCAGCAAACAAATAACAGAATGGAATCCTACCTGTGAGCAATTGGACTTAGTAGAAGTTTACAGAGTGTTCCACCCAACCACACCAGAATACACATTCTTCTCAGCTGCACGTGGGACATTCTCCAAAATAGACAATATATTATCCCATAAAACGTTCTTAATTAAATGCAAAGGCATTGAAATCATACCATACATAATATCTGACTATAGTGCACTGAAATTGGAAATTAATGCCAAAAGAAATTGTAAAACCTGCATAAATACAAGGAAATTAAATAACAGCCTTTTGAACAACCAGTGGGCTACAGATGAAATTAAAGAAAAAATAAAACAATACATACTACTGAATGAAAATATAGAAACAACATACTGTAATCTGTGGGATGTAATGAAAGTGGTCTTAAGAGGGAAATATATAGAAATAAACTTTTATATCAAGAAAACAGAATGAGCACAAATAAACAACCTAAAGCTCCATCTCAAGCTTCAAGAAAAAGAAGAGCAAGCTAAACTCAAAGCTCATAGAAGAGAGGAAATTGTAAAGATTAGAGCAGAAATCAATGCAAAAGAAACTAAAAAAACAATACAAAGGATTAATGAATCAAAAAGCTGGTTTTTTGAATCAACAAAATTGACAAACCCCTAGCTTACCTTATCAAGAGAAAGAAAGAAAAAAACCAAATTCATGCAATAAGAACTAAAAAGGGAGAAATTACTACAGATCCCATGGAAATTGGAAAGATCATGAATACCTACTTTGAAAATCTCTACTCACATAGAGCAGAAAATACAGAGGAAATGGACAGATTTCTAGAAACATCTGAACTACCAAAGCTCAAGCAAGAAGATATAGAAATTTTGAACAACCCAATATAATGCTATTGAAATTGAAAATGTAATTAAAAACTTACCAACAAAGAAAAGCCCAGGTCTTAATGTATTCACAGATGAATTCTACAAGAAATTTAGAGAAGATTTGATGCCAGTACTCCTTAAACTCTTCAACGAAATTGAGAAAAAAGCAATCCTCCCTAAATCATTCCTGGAGGCAAGTACTACTCTCATACCAAATCCAGAGAAAGACCCAACCAAAAAAAGAAAAATATAGGCCAGTCTCACTAATGAACATTGATGCAAAGATTCTCAACAAAATACTGGCAAATAGAATACGGCAAATCATCAAGATTATACATCATGACAAAGTGAGGTTCATTACAGGAAATGCAGGGATGGTTTAACATACACAAATCAATAAATGTAATACACCACATCAACAGAGCCAAAAACAAAAACCACATGGTCATCTCAATACATGCAGAAAAAGCTTTTGACAAAGTCCAACACATGTTCATGATAAAAACTCTTCAGAATCTCGGAATACATGGCATCTACCTCAGCCTTATAAAGGCCATCTATGACAATCCAACAGCCAACATTGTGCTAAAGGGACAAAAACTGAAAGCTTTCACTTTAAAATCAGGAATAAGACAAGGATGTCCACTGTCACCACTCCTTTTCAATATTGCTCTGGAAACACTAGCCAGGGCAATCAGACAAGAGAGAGAAATAAAAGGAATAAAGATAGGAAAGGAAGAAGTTAAATTATCACTATTTGCAGATGACATGATACTCTATATAGATGACCCAAACAACTCCATTAAAAGACCGCTAGAGGTAATAAACAAGTTCAGCAGTGTAGCTGGATACAAAGTCAATGCTCAAAAATCAATAGCATTCCTGTACACAAACAAAAAACTCAATGAGAGAGAAATTATGGAATATCACCCTTTACAATAACATATAAAAAAATGACATACTTAGGAATCAATTTAACCAAGAATGTAAAAAATCTATCTGCTGAAAATTATACTATGCTGAAAAAGGCGATTCAAGAGGATATTAGAAAATGGAAGGTCATTCCTTGCTTTTGGTTAGGAAGAATCAACTTTGTGAAAATGGCCATACTCCCAAAACTGTTATACAGATTTAATGCAATCCCAATCAAAATATCATTGACATACCTCACTGATCTAGAGAAAACACTACTAAAATTCATTTGGAAATTGAAGAAACCTAGAATAGCAAAGGCAATTCTAGGCAACAAAAGCAAGGAAGGAGGCATCTCAATTCCTGACTTGAAACAGTACTATAAAGTCACAGTGATAAAATCAGCTTGGTACTGGCAAAGAAATAGACCTGAGGATCAATGGAACAGATTAGAAGATGCAAGCACAGCTACAAAGACACTCAGCCACCTGATATTTGACAAAGGGCCTAAATATGTCCACTAGAAGAAGGATAGTCTCTTTAATAAATGGTGTTGGAAAAATTGGCTCTCTACATGCCGAAAACTGAAACTAGATCCAAGCCTAGCACCATGCACAAAACTAAAGTCTAAATGGATCAAAGACCTCAATATTAAAACAGAAATATTTAATCTCCTGTAAGACAAAGTAGGTTGAAATCTTGGAGACATAGATGTAGGCAGAGAATTCATGAACAAAGCGCAAACTGCACGGGAAACACTTCAAAGAATCAACAACTGGGACCTCACATTATTGAAAAGTTTCTGCACTTCAAAGGAAATCACCAACAGAGTGAAAAGAAAACCAACAGAGTGGGAAATAATTTTAACCAGCAACCCCTCAGACAAAGGACTTTTGTCCAGAAGATATAAAGAATTGAAAAACATCAAGCCCCCCAAATTCAAAGACCCTCTACACAAATGGGCATCTGAGATGAACACACAGTTCTCAGAGAAAGATATACAAGTGGCAAATAAATACATGAAGAAATGTTCACCATCACTGGTCATTCGAGAAATGCAAATTAAAACAGCATTGAGATTTCACCTCACTCCGGGAAGAAGAGCCGCCATCAAGAAATCAATGGATAAAGAATGTTGGTGAGGCTGCTGGGAAAAAGGTACACTGCTCCACTGTTGGTGGGAATGTAGACTGGTACAACCATTATGGAAATCTATATGGGGAATTCTCAAAAGACTAGGATTGGAAGCCCCATTCAATCCAGCTATCCCCCTCCTGGGTATTTTCCCCAAAGAACTGAAAAGTTCATATCACAGTGATATATGTGCACCCATGTTCATAGCCACACAATTTGTGACAGCTAAATCCTGGAAACAACCAAGATGCCCATTAACTGCAGAGTGGATGAAAAAGATGTGGCATTTTTATACAATGGAATATTACTCAGCTATAAAAAGGATGACCTTGAGGCCTTCATAGGCAAATGGAGACAACTTGAAACCATCCTCATTAGTGAAATAAATAAGAATCATATTTATAAATATCATATTTTGTCTCCAGTGTAAAAAGTAAATAAGAACTACAAGAGTAATAAAACCAAAATGTGTAATTGCTATTGTAAAAAAGGGAGGAAAAGAAAGTGCTCTAAGGGATATAACTGTATGTATGTTTGAGTGTGTAATATAGATGACCATATTGCTGAATCTTTGTTGGATCTTTGAGCAGAGCTTTTTGTAGTCTGACTGTTTAAATATTTACTATGTACCCTTTAACTTTGTAACTTGAACAACTACATCCAGGTTGACAGTATGTAATTTATAAATTACTGATTTCTTAGTGGAGCTTTTTCTCATTCTCCTTTTTCTTTCTTTCTTTTAGAATTCTGTATTTTTGCTACCCTTTTTTCTGTTTTAGTTTTTCTTTCTTTTCTTAAAATAAAATTTTAAAAATTTATAATTTCTATTTTTAAAAAAGCGGAAATAGGAAGCACTATAAAATATATAGTTGCATATATGTTTGGGTGTGTGGGATTCATGACCATATTTCTAGGTTCTTGTTGGATTTTTGAACAGATCTGTTTGCACTCTCACTGCTTGAGTGTCTACTTTTTGTGCTTTAATTTTGTAACTTGAATAACTATTTCTAAAAGAACAATATGTAATGTATGAATTAGTGATTTCTTTCTGTTTATCTTCCTTTCTTGAATTTCTTTAATATTTCTACCTTTTTCCTTTTATTTTTTTCTCTTTAAATAAAAAAAACTATGGTATCAAGGTGCATCAAAATTACAACAAATGACACAAGTTTATCCTTCTTTAAATCAGAGTACTACTCCATCATATATAAATACCACATTTTTTATCCATTAATCTGTTGACAGACATATAGTCCATTTCCAAGATTTTTCTGGTGTGAATTGTGCTTTTATAATCATAATTATGCATGTGCTGCTGTAATACAATGTCTCTCACTCTTTTTAGAAGATACTTAGAAGAGGAATAGTTAGACCAAATAAAATTTCTAGTTTTAGTTTTCTGAGGAATCTCCATACTGATTTCTATAGTGGCTATACTACTTTACTTTCCCACCACCAATGTAGTAATGTGATTTTCTCCCTCTCAGCCTCATCAGCATTTCATCCTTACTATTTTTGTTTTTTTGGAGAGTCATTCTTTCTGGTATAAGATGGTGCTATCATTTCTAATTTCATTTCCATTTCTCAAATGCCCAGTGATGTTAAATATTTTTCAGGTATTTATTGGACATGTATACTCCTGGGAAATATCTATTCATTTTGCTTTCCTACTTTTTCCTTCCCCATTTTGGTTAGGTATTTTATTTTGAGAAAATCTATTTTTATTTATTTGAATTTGCTATATTTTAGTCCTTTGAGGAACAGTGGCATTTTTTTCAAATTCTGATGTTTATCTCTATATTTTGTTGATATTCTATTAAACAGTATGTAGTGACTTTATTTCACTTTTCTGAGTAGTTTCAGCTTGAAGTTCACTTTCTCTGGGATTAGGATAGGTGCTGATTCCTTTTTTCTGGGTTCCTGTCCCATGGAAGATTGTTTTCTATCCTTGATTTTTTTACTTAAAAAAACAAACAAACAGGTGGGCCGAGAGAGATCCAACCTGGAGATCAGCCTCTGCCTGCCAGGCACTGCCACCAGAGGGCACTTTCCTCTGTTCACCCAGTACAGGCAGAGAGAACCAGGAGATCTGCCTCTGCCTGCTGAGTGCCACCACTGGAAAGCCCCTTCTTCTGTGCACCCAGTGTGGGTCAAGGGAGAAACAGGTCCACCTCTGCCTGCTGTGGGCCACCACCAAAATGCCACATCCTGCAGGTGGCCAGCATGGGCAGAGGGAACCAGCAGATCCACCTTCACCCTCAGGAAGCTGCCACCAGAAGGCTTCTTCCTGCAGCAGCAAGCAGGAGCAGGAACACAGAGCAGGGTAAGCCCTGTGCATTTGTAGGCCACCATCAGAGGCCCTTGGTTCCTTCAGGCATTCATTACCCACTAGCAGAATCAGACAAACACACTCTTATGTGTCTGCCACCATCATGGCAGTTCCAGTGTAGAGACACAGTCTGAGAGAAGCAGGCCCAACTATAGGCACCCCTGATCATCAGCAAAGCCACAGTGTAGCTGCGTAGGTCTAGAGAAACCTGCTCGAAGTCCTGCCATCTCCCTGTCAATCTGGAATTAGAGAAAGCAAGGTGCCTGTCTCATCCCCCTACATTGCCTAGGGGCAGCCATTATGAGATGTGCCTGGGACCTCACAACCAGCTTGTTGGGAGGAGCCCAGGAGAATGTCAAGACAAAGGAGTAAAAGGCAATCTCAGTTCTCTAGCCCACATACAATAAGTCTGGGAGATACAGTCATGGAAGAAAACAGAATTCATAAACCTGAAATGCCTGAGAAGATAGCAACTGAAGTAAGGAAACAACTTGATGAGATTGTAAAACCAGTGAAATCAGAAATAATGTCTCAAGTAAAAGAAGAAATCACAAGCATACTGAAATAATTGTTCAGCAGTTCTAAAGAAGACAGAGACAATAAAGAGGAACATAGGAAAATGATGGAAACCTCAAAATTGAGTGTAGAAAGGAATTATAATGCATGAAACAGATTCAAAGAGAGATACAGGAAATTAAAAATTCAATTGAAAGCTGTCAAAAGCACTTGAAAGAGACTGAAGACAGACCTTTAAACCTTGAAGAAAAGATTGCAGCTAGACATGGTGAAAGGAAAGATCTCTTTAAAATAACACAGAATCAGGATGATGCAAAGAAGCATAACTTAAGAGTGATAGGTGTAGGTGAAGAAGCAGGGGTCAACACAAATGAAATTAAAAGGATATTAACGGAAGTAATAGAAGGAAACTTCTCAAACATGGGAAATGGAACTAACATGCAGATAAGTGAGGCATATAGTACTCCAACTAGCCATAACCAAAGTAAATCAACACCCAGACATGCAATAATCAAGATCACAGAAATTCAGCACAAGAATAGAATATTAAAAGCTGTTAGAGAAAAGAGACAGATCACTTATACCAGAAAACCAATTAGAATCACAGCAAACTTATCAACACAAACCATCAAGTCAGGAAGAGTTTGGAGTGAAGTGTTTCAAACCCTGAAAGAAAGCAACTTCCAACCCAAATTGATCTACCCTGCAAACCTGTCTTTCAGAATTGATGGAAAAGTAAGACACTTCCATGATAAAGAACAACTGAAGGAATTCATGACTACCAAACCAAACCTACATAGAGTGCTAAAGAATATTCCAGAGAGAGATAAATCTGACCATGGTTCCAGAAACAGCAGCTGAGGAGGATCACCAAACAAGACAGGCAACTGAATGAAGGGGAAAAGTGGAGAGCCAACAACAGGAGAATAGCAGGGCAGAGACAAACCAATGTATGCCTGTTGTAGATGACTATTAATGTAGATGGCCTCAGCTCAGCAATAAAAAAAAAACACAGGAAGAGTGGATCAAGAAACAAGATCCAATCAATACACTGTACACAAGAAACATATTTAACTGGAAAGGAAATTCATAGACTGAAAATCAAAGGAGAGAATACAATTGTTTCATGTGACAGGAGACCAAAAAAAAAAAGCAAGAGTAACTTGTCCATCAACTACAGAATAGATAAGAAAGATGTGGTATTTTCATGTAGTAGAAAGCTATCCAGCTATAAAATTGGTAAATGGACGCAACTGGATTCATGTTCATGGCTGAAACAGTTTGAACTCATACATGTGAACCCTAGCATAAGAAACAGAAGGTATTAATGGGATCCAAAAGCAAAACAGTTAATGTAAGAGCAAAGGGGAGGAAATACCTGGGAGGAAAAGATGGAAACTACTGTCAATTTCTTATTGTCTTATCTTGAACTCTTGCATTGTTTACACAATTTTGTTAGGTTTGGCTTTGTTATATCTTGTTTTGTTAGATTCTATGCTGTCAGATGGTAGTGGCAGATATTTTTAATAAAATGGGATATATTATGGTAATCATGGTTTCCTATTATATTGCTTTGAAATCTTATAATGCTTTCATTCATTTGTTTGATTGGTTTTATTCTATTTTGTTTGATTTTATTATGTGTAATTCTATGAATAGCTATTTTGAAGAAAACAAGAAACTATGGTAGCCATTGCTGTTTTAGTATCATCTTGCTTTGAAGTGCTACCATGGTTTTGTTCTTCTGTTTTGATTAGTTCTATCCTGTTGTAGTTTATTTGATTTTATTATGTGTGCTCTCATAGACAAATTTTTTGAGGAAAATGAGATATTATAGTATCCATGATTCATTTCCTGTTATTTAGTCTTGAAGTCCTGTAATGCTTTCATACCTTTGAATAGTTTTATACTATATTGTTATGTTTGATATTAATGTGTGTGAAGGAATACTCAACTATTTCAAAGAAAAGAGACATTATAGTAGCTAGTGTTGATACCTGGTTGTCTGGTTGTGAAGTGCTATGTTCCTTGCATTGTTCTTTTCCAATTTGCTTTGTTCTGTTCTCTTTTGTTTTATTCTCTTTTAAAGAAAAAAATAAAAAAAGAAAAAAATAAGACAAAACAGAAAAAAGTGTAGAAATAATACAGAATTTCAAAAAAATATTAACACTAAGAAATCACTAGTTGATAAATTACATATAGTCCTAAGACATAGTTGTGTAAGTTTCAAAATCAAACCATAAATAGTTGATAGACACTCTTTGACAGTGCAAACCATTCTGTTCAATGATCCAATGAAAACTTAGTAATATGGTCATCTATCTTACACACTTGCACATACATACAGTTATATCCTTTAGAGCACTTTCCTTCCCTTTCATTTTTACAGTATCTATTATACATTTTGGAACTTATTACTCTTTCATCTTTTATTATTGTTACACTAGAGGGACAATGTGATATTTACAAATGTGAATCTTACTTGTTTGACTTATGAGGGTGGTCTCAAGTTGCCTCCATTTACCTATAAAGGCCTCAAGATCATCCTTTTTAGGGCTAATATTCCATTGTATAAAAATACCACATCTTTTTTATCCACTCTGCAGTTGATGGGCATTTTGGTTGTTTCCAAGATTTAGCTATTACAAATCAAGCTACTATAAACATAGGTGGACATATATAACTGTGACATTTTTCAATTTTTTTTGAAAAATACCCAGGAGGAAAATAGCTAGATTGAATGCAACATCCAATCCTAGTTTGTTGAGGAATCTCCATATTGATTTCCACAGTGGTTGCACCAGTCTACACTCCAACCAACAAGGGTGAAGTGTTCCTTTTCTCCCTGCAGCCTTGCCAATATTTGTTATCAGTTGATTTCTTGATGACAGCCATTTTTCCCAGAGTGACATGAAACCTCAGTGCAGTTTTAGTTTGCATTGCTCTAATGATCAATGATAGTGAACATTTCTTCAGGCATTTACTTGCCATTTGTATATTTTCATCTGAGAAATGAGTGTTCATCTCAGATGCCCATTTTTGGAGAGGGTCTTTGAATTTGGGAGACCTGATGTTATTCAATTCTTTATATATTATGGATATAAGTCCTTTGTTGGAGGGATTGCTAGCTAACATTCTTTCCCATTCTGTGGGTTTTCTTTTCACTTTGTTGGTGATTTCTTTTGAAGGCAAAAGCCTTTTAACAATATGAGATCCAAATTGTTGGTACTTTGAAGTATATTCCATGTGATTTGCATTTTGTTTATGAATTCTCTGTCTACACTTATGCCTCCAAGATTTCTAACTACCTTGTCTTCCAGTAGATTTAGTATTCCTGATTTAATATTTGGATCTTTGATCCATTTTGACTTTAGTGCATGGTGATAGGGATGGTCTAGTTTCAGTCTTTGGCATGTAGAAAACTAATTATTCCAACAACATTTATTAAAGAGACTATCCTTTTACCAGTGAACATATTTAGACCCTTTGTCAAATATAAGGTGGCTGAGAATCTTTGTAGTAGTTTTGGTACCTTCTAATCTGTTCCATTTATCCTCTAGTATATTTTTTTGCCAGTACCATGTTGAATTTATCACTGCAGCCTTGCAGTATATTTTCGAGTCAGGAATTAAGATGGCTCTTGCCTTGCCTTTGTTGCTCAGAATTACCTTTGCTGTTCTAGGTTCCTTCTCTTTCTAAATGAATTTTAGGAGTGTTACTATAGATTTATAATTTATGCTAATGTTATTGCATTAAATATGTATAACAGTTTTGGGAGTATGACCATTTTCTTTTTTTCTTTTTAAAATTATATTTATTTATTTTAAAAATTTTTGTATTTTTATTATTTAAAGAGAATAAAAGCAGAAAAAGGGTAGAAATATTACAGAATTTCAAAAAAGATAAACAGTAAGAAATCACTAATTGATAAATTGCATATTGTCCTTTTAAAAATAGTTGTTCAAGTTACAAAATTAAAGCATAGAAAGTGGACATTCAGTGAGACTCTACACAGTTCTGTTCAACAATCCAAAAAGAACTTAGAACTATGGTAATTAATACTACACAATTAAATATATATGCAGGTATATCTTTTATAGCACTTCCTATGTCCTCTCTTTTTTACAACAGCAATTACACATTTTAAAATTTTATTTAAAGAGAGAAAAAAAGAAAAAACAGCAAAACAAAAAATAGTAGCAACAATACAGAATTCTAAAAGAAAAAAAGAAAAAAAGAGAAAAAACACTAAGAAATCACTAGTTCATAAATCACATATTGTCATCTTGGATATAGTTATTCGACTTACAAAATTAAAGGATACCTAGTACACATTCAAACAGTGAGACTGCAAACAGTTCTGCTCAAAGATCCAACAATGATTCAGCAATATGGTCATCTATTTTACACATTCAAGCATACATGCAGTTATATGCTTTAGAGCACCTTCTTTTCCTCTCTTTTTTATAACAGCAATTACATATTTTGGGTTTACCCTTATACTTTTTATTACTTTTTACACTAGAGACACAATGTGATATTTATAAATATGATTCTTATTTATTTCACTAATGAGGATAGTCTCAAGTTGTCTCCATTTACATATGAAGACCTCGAGATCATCCTTTTTTATAGCTGAGTAACATTCCCTTGTATAAAAATATCACATCTTTTTAATCCACTCTGCAGTTGATGCACATCTTGGTTGTTTCCAAGATTTAGCTATTACAAATGGTGCTTCTATGAACATGAGTGTACATATATCACTGTGATATGAACTTGTCAGTTCTTCTGGGAAAATACCCAGGAGGGAAATACCTGGGTTGAATGGAACTTCCCATCCTAGTCTTCTGAGAATTCTCCATACTGATTTCCATAGTGGTTGCACCAGTCTACATTCCCACCAACAGTGGAGCAGTGTTCCTTTTTCCCTGTAGCCTCGCCAACATTTGTTATCAGTTGATTTCTTGATGACAACTATTCTTTCTGGAGTGAAACGAAATCTCAATGTTGTTTATGCATGCATTCTCAAATTACCAGTGATGGTGAACATTTTTTCATGTATTTATTTTCCATTTGTATATCTTCCTCTGAGAACTGTATGTTCATCTCAGATGTCCATTTTTGGAGAGGGTCTTTGAATTTGGGGGGCTTGATGTTTTCCAATTCTTTATATGTTCTGGATATATGTCCTTTGTCTTAGAGGTTGATGGCTATAATTCTTTCCCACTCTGTGGGTTTTCTTTTTACTCTGTTAGTGATTTCTTTTGAAGTGCAGAAACTTTTCAATATGAGGTCCCAGTTGTTCATTCTTTGAAGTGTTTCCTGTGCAATTTGCCTTTGGTTCATGAATTCTCTGCCTACCCCTATGTCTCCAAGACTTCTACTTACCTTGTCTTGCAGTAGATTAAATGTTTTTGTTTTTGTATTTAGATCTTTGAACCATTTAGACTTTTGTTTTGTGCGTGGTGACAGGCATGGATCTAGTTTCAGTTTTCTTTATGTGGAGAGCCAGTTTTTCTGGAGGCTATTCTTGTTCCAGTGGACATATTTAGAGCCTTTGTCAAATATCAGGTGGCTAAGTGTCTTTGTAGTTGTGCTTGCATATTCTAACCTGTTTTGTTGATCCTCAAGTCTATTTCTTTGCCAATATCATGTTGATTTTATCACTGTGGCTTTGTAGTATTGATTCAAGTCAGGAGTTGAGATGCCTTGTGCCTTGCCTTTTTTTCCCCCAGAATCCCTTTGCTATTCTAGGTTTCTTCTGTTTCCAAATGAATTTTAGGAGTGTTTTCTATAGATCCATGGGGTATGTCAATCATATTTTGATTGGGATTGTATTAAATCTGTATAACAGTTTTGGGAGTATGGCCATTTTCACAGTGTTTGTAATTGCTAACAAAGAGCAAGGAATATCCTTCCATTTTCTAATATCCTCTTCAATCTCCTTTTTCAGCATAGTATAATTTTCAGCATATAGGTATTTTACATTTTTGTAGTTAGGTTGATTCCTAATTATTTCAAATTTTTAGACGTTATTGTAAAGGGTGATATTTCCATAATTTTTTTCTCAGTAAGTTTTTATTTTGTGTACAGGAATGATATTGATTTTTGAGCATTGTCTTTGTATCCAGCTCTATTGCTGAACTTGTTTATTACCTCTAATACTCTTTTAATGGAGTTTTTTGGGTCTTCTATACAGAGTATCATGTCATCTGCAAGTAATGATCGTTTAAGTTCTCCTTTTCCTATCCTTACTCCTTTTATTTCTCTCTCTTATCTGATTGCCCTAGCAATTGTTTCCAGAACTATATTAAAAAGGAGTGGTGATAATGGACATACTTGTCTTGTGCCTGATTTTAAAGTGAAAGTTTTCAGTTTTTATACAGTTAGTATAATGATGGTTATTAAGTTGTCATAGACGGCCTTTATAAGATTGAGGTAGACACCGTGTATTCTGAAGTTTCTGAAGGGTTTTTTTCATGATCATGTATTGGACTTTCTTGAAAGATTTTTCTGCGTCTAATTTTTTTCTTTTTTATTTAAAGAGAAAAAACATGTAAAGGGTTGAGATAATACAGAATTTCAAAAAAAAGATAAAAAGTAAGAAATCACTAGTTGATAAATTACATATTGTCCTGTTAGAAATACTTGTTCAACTTACAAAATTAAACCATACAAAGTAGATACTCAAACAGTGAGACTGTAAACAGCTATGCATGCATGAATCTATACATGTATTTCTATCCTTTCTGTATTAGAGGGAAAAACAAAACATAGCAAAACAAAACAAAAGAAATTCCTATAAAAACATGAAAACAAAAAGTCTTGTAAAACCACAGTACAAGGTGATCTACAATGGTTACTGTGTTGTCTCTCATTATCTTCAACAGAATTGTCTATACCACCAGGCATAATTGAATATAGCAGTATAATTAAATATTGAAGTGCATAGAAATATTAGTAAAAATAAAACATTTTTGTCAGTATAAAACTTCAAAGGCAGGTAATAATCAAACCAGAGTGGATATTCTAGTGAATCTTGTCATCTTATTTTAGTTGCCTGTACTCTTGGACTTGATACTGTCAATCATAACGGCTTTGGATAAAATCTATCAATACAAAACAGTGATTTAACAAACCAGATATGATTATGATCAGTCATGGTAAAACAGTGTAGGTTTTACAGAGATTTAGATTAAGTTAATAGGAAATTAAGGATGATTACAGCACTATATCCTGCTATTTTTGGGATAATTGTCTGTGCCCACAAATCTAGTACAAGTAGAATGACTGGAACAGAATATAATACATCTAAGCAGAGTGGGGTGAGTATTGTGGGTTTTAAATCATGGTGCACTATTAACAATATAGTGTATCAAGGCCATCTATGTTAGAGATTTTAGCCATCCTTCTCTGCCTCATTTCTGCTATGCTATTTCTCTACCTTTGTTTGTCTACTTTTCTCCTTCATTCTACTGCCTGCCCCATTCCTTGAGTGCTTTCTGCCACTGTTCCTACAATCCTGGTATTTTTTTTCTCTCTCCTAAAATGTCCTTCAGGATTCTCTGTAGGGTTGGATTGGTGATCACAAATTCCCCCTGCTCCTCTTTGTCATGGAAGTTTCTTGTTTCTCCATTAATTTCTAGTGACAGTTTTGCAGGATACATAAATCTGGGCTGGAGGTTATTTTCTTTTGGGGCTTGGAATACTTTGCTCCATGCTCTTCTTGACCTGATATTCTGTGTTGAGAAGTGTGCTGTGAATGTGATAGGCTTACCTTTACATGTAATCTGTTTCTTGACCTGATGTTCTGTGTTGAGAAGTGTGCTGTGAATGTGATAGGCTTACCTTTACATGTAATCTGTTTCTTTTCTCTTATTGCTTTTAATGTTCTGTCTTTATATTGAATTTCTGGCATCTTGATTAGTATATATCTGGGTGTAGTTCTGTCTTGGTTGTAGGTGGCTGGAGTTCTCTATGCCTCACATAACTGAGTGTCATTTTCTTTTCCTATGCTTGGGAAGTTTTCCTTAACTATTTCCATGAATAGCCTTTGTAATTCACCTGTTTGTATTCCTGCTTCTTCATTCATATTTCTTATTCTTAAATTATAGATTCTCTAGTTGTCTTCTAGTCTTTGTATTGTTACTGCCTGTTTCCTTGTTATTTTTAAGAGATCTTTCCTTTCATGATCACACATTGCAAACTTGTCTTTAAGTTTTGATAGTCCATCCTTAGATTCTTTTAAGAAGTTTTGCCAGCTTTCAATGGAGTATTTACTTTCCTGTTAATCTCTTTCAATCTGCTTCTTGTATTCTATATTTTCTTTATATTCTTTATCAAATGTTTCTCTTCATTTTTTGTTCCTCCCCTTCTCTTGTATGTGTCTTCCTGAGAGATGCTTACAATTTCTTTTATTAGACTACTCATATCTTGCTTTACCTGATTTAATGTTTCAGTGTTGATCTTGCCTACAAGGTCCTGAAGATATGTCTTAATGTCCATTGAAGGCAGGTCTGATGTTGCATGTTTGTTGCCCTCAGTCTCTTTTGTTTTTCCCTCTCATGGATCAAGTTCTCAGGATTTTGGGTTGAGGGCTTTTTCTTGTTTCTCTCTCTTGTCATTGTTTTGGTTTCTTCCATACAGGTGTATAGTGGAGGTCTCAGCCCCTTTACTTGTTGGTCGTGGTTCTTTTGCTGCACACTGTTGAGGGACTTCTGCCCTCTCATGTTTGCTCTTGTCAATGAGATATAAGCAGGGGCTGTGTATGCTGGCCCCTCCCTACTGGGCCAGTCAAACTTCAGGGGCCTTAAATAGGTTAGTGTGTGCTAGGCATAGGGAATTGATTTGTGATGCCTCATTGTGTCCTGGTCAGGAGCACTACCCAAGCAAATCCCATGGATCTGCTCTGCAGAGGGAGCAACAAACTGAAATCACTGTTGTTCCTAGTTTAGTCTCCCTCTGCCCTATTCCAACATGTCACCATTTGGTCATGCCTTTCCTTTGGGGGGGTCTAATTCCCAGTAATGACTGTGGATTAATAAGGTCCCTTCACTGGCTCCATTCTCCATTGGACTCTCCAACCCCTGAATTCAGTGCAGCTGTGGCTCCTATGAGTGGCAGTGGATAGCGTTTTGGCAACTCTGCTGGCCAGCACAAATTCAGGCAGGAGCGAATTCATGAACTTGGCATGTTGCAGCAAAAAGCCCCATGTCCAGTAATTTGAGATGTTCCAATTGTAGCCTGGAGACTGTGTGTTTGATGAACTTTTTTCATTTTAATTTCTTCCTGTGTCAAGAGGATTCATCTCCCTCTGTCTGGATCTCTCCAGGATGTTTTATTCTGGCTTATGAGTTGTTTCTCTAGGAAGGCTTTGTATTTTATTCCTCACTGAGTGGCCATCTTTAGATCTTCCTTCTGCACCTATTGCGATGACCACGTGGTTTTTGTTTTTGGCTCTGTTGATATGGTGTCTTACATTTATTGTTTTATGTATGTTAAATCATCCCTGAATTCATGGAATGAAACCCACTTGGTCATGATGTATAATCTTGTTGATGATTTGGTGCATTCTATTTGCCAGTATTTTGTTGAGAATCTTTGCATCAATGTTCATTAGTCAGACTGGCCTATAGTTCTCCTTTTTGTTTGGGTCTTTCTCTGGTTTCAGTATGAGAGTAATAATTGCCTCCAGGAATGATTTAGGGAGGATTGCTTTCTTTTCAGTTTCATTGAAGTGTTTGAGGAGTATTGGCATCAAATCTTCTATAAATTTCTTGTAGAATTCAGCTGTGAATCCATCAGGATCTGGGCTTTTCTTTGTAAGTTTTAAACTGCATTTTCAGTTTTAATAGCTGATACTGGGATGTTCAAAATTGCTGTACATTCTTGGTTGAGTTTGGTAGTTTATATGTTTCTAGAAATGTGTCCATTTCCTCTTTGTTTTCCACTCTATATTAGTAGAGATTTTCAAAGTAGGTATTCATGATCTTTTGAATTTCCATGGGATCTGTAGTAATTTCCCCCCTTTCTATTTCTTATTGTGTGAATTTGGTTTTTTTCTTTCTTTCTTTCTCTTGATGAGGTTAGCTAGGTGTTTTTCAATTATGTTTATTCTCTCAAAAAAACCCAGCTTTTTGATTCATTAATCCTTTGTATTGTTTTTTTTAGTTTCAATTGCATTGGCTTTTGCTCTAATTTTTACAATTTCATCTCTTCTATGATCTTTGTGTTTTGCTTGCTCTTCATTTTCTAGAAGCTTGAGATGGAGCATTAGGTTGTTTATTTGTGCTTGTTCTATTTCCTTGATAAGACAATTTATTGCTATATATTTTCCTTTTAATACCACTTTCATTGCATCCCACAGATTACAGTATGTTGTTTCTGTATTTTCGTTGAAATGTAGGTATTCCTTTTTTCTTCTTTGTTTTCATCTGTAGCCCACTGGTTGTTCAAAATGTTGTTATTTAATTTCCATGTATTTATGCAGGCTTTGCAATATCTTTTGCCATTAATTTTCAATTTCATTGAGCTATGATCAGATATTACACATGGGATGATTTCAGTACCTTTGTACTTACTTAAGAATGTTTTGTGGAATAATAGATAGTCTATTTTGGAGAATGTCCCATGGGCAGCTCAAAATAATATGTATTCCGATTGGTTGGGTGGTATACTTTGTATACATCTACTAGCTCCAAGTGCTCATGGTATAATTCAGTTCTGTTATTTCTTTATTTTATTTAAATGGGAAAAACAGAAAAAGGGTAGCAATATTACAAACTTTCAAAAAATAAATAAACAGAAATCACTATTTGATAAATTACATATTGTGCTTTTATAAATAGTTGTTCAGGTTACAAAATTAAATTGTACGAAGTGTATATTCAAACAGTGAGACTGCAAAGAGATCTGTTCAACAATCCAACAAGAACTAGGAATATGGTTATCAATCCTACACACTTAACTATGCATACAGTTATATCTTTTATAGCATTTCCTATATCCTCTCTTTATTAAAATAGCAATTGCACATTTTTAAAATTTCATTTAAAGAGAAAAAAGGAAAAAATGCAAAACAGAAAAAAGAGTAGCAACAATACAGGATTCTAAAAGAAAAAAGAAAAAAAGGAGAAAAAACCACTAAGAAATCACTAGTTTATAAATTACATATTGTCATCTTCGATATAGTTGTTCAAATTGCAAAGTTAATGGATACATAGTACACATTCAAACAGTGAGACTGCAAACAGTTCAGCTCAAAGATCCAACAAATATTCAGCAATGTGTTCATCTATTTTACACACTCAAACATATATGTAGTTATTTCCCTTACAGCACTTTCCTTTTCTCTCTTTTTTACAATAGCAATTACACATTTTGGGTTTTATTACTCTTATAGTTCTTACTAATTTTTACACTGGAAACACAATGTGATATTTATAAATATGATCTTTATTCCACTAATGAGGATAATCTCAAGTTGTATCCATTTACCTACAAAGGCCTCAAGATCATACTTTTTATAGCTGAGTAATATTCCATTGTGTAAAAATACCACATCTCTTTCATCCACTCTGCAGGTGATGGGCATCTTGGTTGTTTCTGAGATTTAGCTATTAAAAATTGTGCTGCTACAAACATGTGTGCACATATATCACTGTGATATGAACTTGTCAGTTCTTCTGGGAAAATACCCATTAAATGAATAGCTGGGTTGAAACCAGCTTCCAATCCTAGTCTTCTGAGAATTCTCCATACTGATTTCCATAGTGGTTGCACCAGTCTACATTCGCACCAACAGTGGAGCAGTGTTCCATTTTGCCCCATAGCCTTGCCAACAGTTTTTATCAGTTGATTCCTTGATGGCAGCTATTCTTTCCAGTGTGAGGTGAAATCACAATGTTGTTTTAATTTGGATTTCTCAAATGAGCAGTGATGATAAACATTTCTTCATGTCTTTATTTGCCATTTGTATATCTTTCCTTGAGAGCTGTGTGTTCATCTCAGACGCCCATTTTTGGAGAGGGTCTTTGCATTTGGGGGGCTTGATGTTTTTAAATTTTTTATATGTTCAGGATATAAGTTCTTTGTGTGAGAGGTTGCTGGCTAAAATTCTTTCCCACTCTGTGGGTTTTCTTTTCACTCTGTTAGTGATTTCTTTTGAAGTGCAGAAACTTTTCAATAATATGAGATCCCAGTTGTTAATTCTTTGAAGTGTTTTGTGTGCAGCTTGCATTTTTTTCATGAATTTTCTGCCTACCTCTATGTCTTCAAGACTTCTTCCTACTTTGTCTTACAGTAAATTTAGTGTTTCCATTTTAATATTTAGATCTTTGAACCATTTACACTTTAGTTTTGTGCATGGTGATAGGCATGGGAATAGTTTCAGTCTTTGGCATGTGGAGAGCCAATTTTTTGAACACCATTTATTAAAGAGCCTATTCTTGTTCCAGTGGACATATGAAGACCCTTTGTCAAATATTAGGTGGCTGAGTGTCTTTGTAGTTGTGCTTGAATCTTCTAATGTGTTCCATTGATCCTCAGGTCTATTTACTTGCCAGTATCATGTTGATTTTATCACTGTAGCTTTGTAGTACAGTTTAATGTCAGGAATTGAGATGCCTCCTGCCTTGCCTTTTTACCCAGAAGTGCCTTTGCTATTCTATGTTTCTTTTGTTTCCAAATGAATTTTAGGAGTGTTTTCTCTAGATCTGTGAAGTATGTCAATGATATTTTGATTGGGATTGCATTAAATCTGTATAACAGTTTTGGGAGTATGGCCACTTTCACAGTGTTGGTTCTTCCTAGGCAAGAACAAGGAATATCGTTTCATTTTCTAATATGCTCTTCAATCTCCTTTTTTCACGTAGTATAATTTTCAGCATGTAGGTCTTTTACATTCTTAAGTTGATTCCTAAGTATTTCAGTTTTTTAGATACTATTTTGAAGTGTGATATTTCCATAGTTTCTCTATTGGTGAGTTTTATTGTTTGTTTACAGGAATGATATTGATTTTTGAGCATTGACTTTGTATCCAGTTACACGGCTGAATTTTTTTATTACCGCTAGTAGTCTTTTAATGTAGTTTTTGGGTCTTTATATAGAGTATCACGTCATTTGCAAATAGTGATAATTGAACTTCTTATTTTCTGTCTTTTTTCCTTTTATTTCTCTCTCTTGTCTGATTGCCCTGGCTAGTGTTTCCAGAACTAGATCAAATAGAATTGGTGGTAGTGGACATCCTTGTCTTTTCCTGATTTTAAAGTGAAAGCTTTCAGATTTTGTCCATTTAGTATAATGTTGGCTGTTGTTTTGTCATGGATGGCCTTTATAAGATTGAGGTAGACACCATGTAGTCTGAGTTTCTGAAGAGTTTTTATCATGAACAGGTACTGGAGTTTATGGAAAGTTTATTCTGCAACTATTGAGGTGACCATGTAGTTTTTCTTTTTGGCTGTGTTGATGTAGTGTCTTACATTTATTGATTTGCGTATGTTAAACCATCCCTAAATTCCTGGAATGAACCCCACTTGGTCATGATGTATAATCTTCTTGATGATCTGCTGCATTCTGTTTGCTAGTATTTTATAGAGAATCTTTGCATTAATGTTCATTAGTGCGATTGGCCTATAGTTTTTCTTTTGGCTGTGTCTTTCTGTTTTTGGTATGAGAATAATTCTTGCCTCCAGGAATGATTTAGGGAAGATTGCTTCCTTTTTAATTCAATTTGAAGAATTTGAGGAGCATTGGCATAAAATCTTCTCTAAATGTCTTGTAGAATTCAGCCATGAATCCATTAGCACCTAAGCTTTTCTTTCTTGGTAAGTTTTTAGTTATGTTTTTAAATTCAATAGCTGATATTGGGTTATTCAAAACTGCTGTATCTTCTTGGTTGAGCTTTGGTAGTTCATATGTTTCTAGAAATCAGTCCATTTTTGTGTGTTTTCACTTTACATGAGTAAAGATTTTCAAAGTAGGTATTGATGATACTTTAAATTTCCATGAGATCTGTAATAATTTCCTTTTTCTGTCCTTATTGCATAGATTTGGGAATTTTTCTTTCTTTTTCTTAATAAGGTTAGCTAGAGGTTTGTCAATTTTGTTTATTCTTTCAAAAAAACTAGCTTTTTGATACATTCTTTGATTTTTTGTTTCAATTACATTGATTCTGCTCTAATCTTTACAATTTCCTCTCTTCTGTGAGCATTGGGTTTAATTTGCTCTTCTTTTTCTAGATCTAGATGCTTGAGATGAAGCATTAAGTTGTTTATTTGTGCTTGTTCTGTTTTGTTGATGTGAAAATTTAATACTACATATTTCCCTCTTCAGACCACTTCCATTGCATAGCACAGATTACAGTATGTAGTTTCCACATTTTCATTGAATTTTAGGTATTGCTTTAAGTCTTCTCTAATTTCATCTGTAGCCCACTGGTTGTTCAGACTGTTATTTAATTTCAGTGTATTAATGCAAGTTTTGCAATTTCTTTTGCCATTAATTTCCAATTTTAGTGCGCTATTGTCAGATATTTTGCATGGGATAATTTCAATAATTTTGCACTTACTTAAGAATACTTTATGGGATAATATATGGTCCATTTTGGAGAATGTCTCATGCACCACTGAGAAGAATGTGTATTCTGATGTGATTGGGTGGAACACTCTTTAAACATCTACAAAATCCAACTGCTCTCAGGTATGATTCAGTTCTATTATTTCTTTTCTGACTTTTTCTCTAGTTGATCTATGTCTTTGTGACAATGAGGTGTTAAGGTCCACTGTTATAATTGTGTTCTTATGTATTTGGTTATTCATGACCATTAGTATTTGTCTTAAATAGTTGGGTGTTCCTGTATTTGGTTTATATATATATTTATAATTGTTAGTTCTGTGTCTTGAATTTTTCCACTAACAAGTATGTAGTGACCTTCTTTATTCTTTTAATCATTTGAGGTTTTAAGTTCACATTGTGTGCAAATAGAATAGTTACCCCTGCTTTTTTCTGGGTTCCTGTTGCATGGAATAGTGTTTTCCATCCTTTGCCTTTTAATCTATGTGGTTTTTTTTGGATCACATGTTTTTCTTGTATACAGCATATTGTAGGATCCTGTTTCTTGATCCATTCTCTGAATCTATTTCTTTTTATATGTGAAGTGAGGCCATTTACATTTATGGATGTCACTAGTATGTACTGGCTCGACTTTGCCATGTTATGTTCTAGTTGTTTGCTTTCTGCTTTTTACCCTTTTTCATTGATTGTCCTACATGATCCTTACTTTCTGTTATTGTTCTGGAGATTGTGATCATTTTTTCTGTATCTAGCATATCTTTCAATACTCTTTTAGGGTTGGTTTGGTGGACATGAATTTCTTCAGCTGTTTTTTTCTCATGGAACTATCTTGTTTCTCCATTAAATGTGAATGAAAATCTTGCTGAGTACATCAGTCTGGATTGAAAATTTTTTTCTTTCATGACTTAAAATACCTCACACCAAGCTTCTCTTGACTTAAGGGTTTGTGCTAAAAAGTCTTCTGTGATTCTAATGGGCTTTCCTTGATAGGTGTTATATTTTTTCCTCTAACAGCTTTTAGTATTCTGTTTTTAGGCTGTATGTATGATAGCTTAATTAATGTATGTCCAGGTGTAGACTTATGTTGGTTGTGACAGTTTGGCATGCTCTATGCCTCACTTGTCTGCATATCAGTTTTTTCCCCATGATTGGAAAATTTTGTACTATTACTTATGTCAATATTTTAATTATGTCATTTGCATTGACTTCTGAGTCTTCACTGATTCCTTTTAAGCTTACATTTTTTCTCTTGGCATCATCTTAAAGCTGATGGATTTTCACTTCATGCTGCTTTGTTATTTTTAAAATGTTCTATCCTTTCATGATCACTCAAGGTCCAAAATCTTATACTCATCTTCATTTAAACATTTTTGCCATCTTTGAATAGATTTTTTTTTTGCTTCTTGGATGTCTCTTTGAATTTGTTTCATGAATTCTGCTTGTTTTCTTTATTGTTCATTCAAGTTTTAAATCAGTTTCCCATGCTCCTGTACTTTTTTCTGTGTTTCTTCTTTAGCTGCACTCAGCAACTCCTTTACATGAGAGAGTACTTCTAATTTGATTTCTTCTATAGCCACATGAAGTTGTTTTTTATTTCACTTGCTAGCTTTTAATTGATTTCCAGTGTGCTACTTTTGAACTCCTTCATTTCAGTGTCTCCTATACTTGCTCCTCATTGACTAGATGTTTGAAATTGCATTTTCTACAAGGGAAGGCCTTGTTAGCACAGTCCTCACACTGCCTGATGTTCTCTGTGTGGAGGAGGTAATCACACACTGTAGCCAAGTTCGCCAAGGTCTTACATTTGGAGGGAGCTTCACAACTGCTCTTATTTACCCACTAAAGACCTCTATTTTAGGGGCAAACTCACCACACTGACTGGAGCCTGTTGATGTCTTCTATTTGGGTGAGGGGTTACTGAGTCTCCCATCAACCCAGCATGGTTATTGACTGCATTCCAAGGTTCTAGGAGGATGATTGGAAGCCAATGATCAACAGATGTTGTAGGTACAAGAGGTGGGGGTTGTCCCTGAGGGCATCAGACTGGCAGAAATCCATGTGGTGGGGAACATGCAAAGTGCCAGCCTAGACAGGCCAGACCAAATGGCAGTACAAGGTCCGTGTTCGATGCAGTGGGGCACTTGCCAAGTACTATCCTTGATTTTAGTATACATATTTTTGGATTAAATATATTAAATGTATACAGTATAAAATTGGATTTGGTTTTATGATCTATTCTGCCAATTGGTGCCTTTTGATAGGGAAATTGAGAGCATTAATGTTCAGCTGTTCTTGAATAGTGTTTACATATTATTGTGGTTGCGTTAATTTCCCAGCATCTTTCTACTGAGTGAATTCCCTGCCTGGTGTATTCATTCTGTTAGATGTTTGTCATTTTTTGCTTCATGTCTCTTTGAATAATCCTTTGAGAATTTGTTTGAGCTTTGATTTGGTGGTCAAGAGTTTCTTCATGTGTTCTTTTTTATAGAACAATCTGATTTTGTCATCAATTTTAATAGAAAATTTTTCAGGATATGTCAGTCTGGATGGGATGTTGCTATGATTTAGGGCTTAAAACCCATCATGCAAAGTTCCTTTAGCCCCCTAAGGTTTGTGTTTAGAAGTCTGCTGTAATTCTAACTAGTTTACTTTAGTAAGTGACTCATTATTTTTTTCTAATGGTTTTTAAATATGTGCCTCTATGTTAGATTTCTGGGATTTTGACTATGATGTAACATGGAGAAGTTCTCTTTTTATGATGATTATTTGGGGTTCTATATGGCTCAGTTATCTGTATTTTTAATTCTTACCCTATTTTTGAAAATTTTTCTGGTATTGTATGTGTAAAAATGTTTTTTATGGCCTTTCTTCATTCTTCTAATTTTTCACTCACTTCAATTAATTACAGATTAATTTTTTGCATTATGTAGCAGGTATTGGATTTATAATTCAAGTTTTCTTATTGTTTTAAATGTATATGAGCAATAGTTGTTTGAAAGCATGCTGATCATCTGATTCTGATATTCTTCCTTCACACTGGTTGCTTCTGCTGCCCATATATTCAATATAATTTTCATTCTCCTGGATTCCTTTTTGGAGCCCTTTCATGAACTTTAATTTTTACTAAACTAGTCACATATGTTTTGTATTATTTTAACCTCACTTAGGGTTTATTACTGCTTTCTGTAAGTGCACTTATAGTTTTCTTTATTACATCTGTTATCTGTTTAGTTATATTTTCTGTGAGCCTGCTAAGCTCCTTAACAGTCTGTTTTTTTTAAACTTTTCTGTTATTCTTCCCAATAATGGAACTGTAGTTTTGCTTTCCTCCTCCTCAATATCCTAAGGAACTGACTTATGTGGAGCTGAAAGTTTTGGGAGGCATTTAATTGACATGTTTTCTCATGGCTCTATTGTTTTGGTTTTGTTTTATTGTTTGATTTCAGGTTGCTTATAGTACAACAACTTTGATACTAGTATGGATATTTCTTTATTTAGTCTTTTTTTCAGTGGCGCTCTCAGAGATTTGCTAATTAGAGTCCATTTCTCAGTCCCAAGAACTGACCACTCTGTTCATTTGCGAGAGTATGATGCAATGCAATTTGTCTAACACCCAGTTCTATAAGTATAGACCTCAGTACTGTTAATGTCACAAAGATAACCTGGTTATTGGCAAAGAGAACAAATCTACTCATAGCAATAATTATGTGACCCTGGCAATATCATGTAAATCTGGTGGCAAATCTTGGACAATATTAAATAATCAGCAATACTGTCCAAGGCAAATTACTTGTTTAAACCTTAGAAAAGAAATCTATACCTATAAACACTAAAAAACAAATATTAACATACAGCTAATATCTATTAATTAATGTAACTATACCTCCACTAATGACAGAGAAGGATTCAATCAACAGTAGTAATGTAAAGTTAACTATCTAAAGGGTAATAACTATCCAAGAAGTAAGAAGCTAGAATCATTGGTTGCAAAAATTTGAAAAATTAAATGAAGAGAACAATGAGACAAAGGATCATATTAAGAAGCAGGAGGATAAAAATAGCAGAGAAAAAACTACCAAGAAATAGAAGATAAAAGGAAAATGAAGGTAAAATACATAAAACAGATATAAAAAAAACAGAATTTAAAAGGAAAAATGATTATAAGAGAAAAGTTAGAAGAAAAAAGGAGAAAGAGAAAAGGCATAAAGAAGGTCCAGAGAAACATCATTCAGCCCAACTAAGTGCCCCACTGCCAACTGGGAAACCCTGGTGAGCCATGTGAAACCTGAGAAGTCCTGAAAAGCACAGTACTCATCCACAATCAGCCATGCCCCCATAAGCTGGGATGGCTGGGAGAAGCCCACCCAGCAATGCTCTGTCATTGTTGGGAACCCTGATGAGCTGTGGGGAAGCAAAAGCTCCACCCATTGTTTCTCTTTTATCCCCTTCAGTTCAGAGAAACTTAGTTGCATAGCCCATTCTCCTGCACTGTGGAATGGAAAGCAAAGGTGGAAAGGGCCAGAGACAACACAACTGACTTGTCTAGTGGAACCAAGGAAAATGTCAAGATTAAGGAACAATATGAAATCTCAAGACAACCAGTCCACCCAGAAAATGTCAGAAGACATAGACACACAAGCAATTGGAAGTAACACATATGAAACTTCTAAAATGATAGCAACTGAAGTAAAGAAAGCCTGTAAAGGAAATCAGGTAAGAAATAATCTCTCAGTTAAAAAAGGAAATGACAACCATAACGAAAAGAATTCCTGAGCATATCTAAAGAAGACATAGATAAATATAGAGGAACAAATGAAAATCATGGAAACCTTGAATGAGTAATCTAGGAAAGAATTAGAATGCGTGAAACAGATTCAAAGAGATATCCAGAAGATGAAAATATCCAATGAAACCTGGCAAAACTACTTCAATGAAACTGAAGATAGACTATCAGATCTGGAAGACAGTATTATGGGTAGTGATGATGAAAGGTAAAGTATCCTAAAAATAACAAGGAACAAGTAAATAACAATTCAACAGATAAAAGATGATGCAGTGAAAAACAATATAACTATCATAGGTGTTAACAAAAAGGAGTCAACACAAATAACATAAAAAGACTATTTGTAAAAGGAATAGCAGAAAATTTCTGAAGTATGAAAAAAGAACCTCTCATACACATAAATGAAGCCAAATTAGCCATAACCAAAATAAATCTACAACCAGAAATACAATAATCAAGAGAGGCAAATTCAGCACAAGAACAGAATATTAAAAGTTGCTAGAGCAAAGAAACAGATTACCTAAAAAAGAAAGCCCATCAGAATCATGACAGATTCTAAACACAAAACATCAAGTCAAAAAGAGCTTGAAGTAAAGTATTTCAAATTCTGAAAGAAAACCATTTGCAACACAGATTGATGTAACCAGAAAAACTATCTTTCAAAATTGTTGGAGACTGCTTGTATGTTTGAGTGTGTAAAACAGATGACCATATTGCTGAATCTTTGTTGGGTCTTTGAGCAGAACTGTTTGTAGTCTGAATATTTACTACATACCCTTTAAATTTGTAACTTGAACAACTACATCCAGGATAACAGTATGTAATTTATAAATTGCTGAATTCTTAGTGGGGCTTTTTCTCATTCTCCTTTTTCTTTCTTTCTTATAGAATTCTGTATTGTTGCTACCCTTTTTTCTGTTTTGCTTTTTTTTCTTTTCTTTAAATAAAATTCTAAAAATGTATAATTGCTATTGTAAAAAAAGGAAATAGGTAGCGCTATAAAAGTTATAGCTGCATGTATGTTTAGGCGTGTGGGATTGATGATCATATTTCTAGGTTCTTGTTGGATTGTTTGCACTCTCAATGCTTGAGTGTCCACTTTGTGTGCTTTAATTTTGTAATTTGAATAACTATTTCTAAAAGAACAGTATGTAATTTATCAACCAGTGATTTCTTACTGTTTATCTTTTTCTTGAAATTCTGTAATATTTCTACCTTTTTTCTGTTTTTTTTTCTCTTTAAAAAATTGTTGGAGAAATACAATTTTATTTCCATGAATAAGAACAGCTGAAGAAATGCATGACAGTTAATCCAGTCCTACAGAGTACTAAAAGATGTTCTAAAAAGAGGAAAAAGTGACCACAATTCCAGTAACAACAACAGAAGAGAACGACCAAGTAGGGCAAGCACTCAAACACAGGGGAACTGTAGGCAACCAACAGCAAAAAGTGACACAGGTAAGCCAATACATGTTGGTTATAACCTTCAAGGTAAATGGCCTCAATTCACCAATCAAAAGAAACAAACTGGCAGAGTGGACTGATAAACAAAATTAAGCAATATGCTGTATACAGGAAACACATTTAATTCAAAAGGAATTCATATACTGAAAGTTAAAAGGTGAAAATCAATACTCTAGGTCACAGGAACCAAGAAAAAAGCTATTCTATTTGCAAACAATGTTAACTTCAACCCAAGAATGTCCAAGAATATTTGTTTGATCATTTCTGCTAACATATTTGTTAGCAGAAAACTTTAAGAGAAAAACAAAGCAATCATAAATATATATGCATCAAATATGGGAGCACCCAAACATATAAGACAAATATTAATAGGTATATAAAATCAAATAAACAATAACACAATTATGAATGAGAACTTAACACATCATTGTTACAAATGGGTAGATCAACTAGATAAAAATCAACAAATAAATAACAAAACTTAACCAAACTTGTAAACAAATGGACTTAGTAGACTTTACAAAGTTTTCTAAACAACATTAGGATACACATTCTTCTCAGCTGCCAATAGAACATCCTCTAAAATAGACCACATACCAGTAAATAGAAAACAATTAAATAAATGGAAGAGAATTCAAATTATCCTATGCATATTATCTGACCATAGGGTGATGAAATTGGAAATTAATGGAAAACAAATCCACAATAACTTTGTAAACACATGAGAATTATGCAACACTCTCCTAAACAACCAATAGGTCACAGGCAAAATTAATGAAGAAATTAAAGAATATGTACAATCAAATGAAAATACAAATGCAACATACCAGAACCTGTGGGGTGCAATGAAAGCAATCCTCAGAGGGAAATTTATAGCAGTGAATTCCCACATTAGGAAAATGGAACAAGCACAAATAAACAATGTAATGCTACACTTCAATTTATAGAAAAAGAAGAGCAAATCAAGCCAAAACTTCAAAAGAGGGAGGAAATTATAAAGATCAGAGAAAAAATTAACACAATTGAGACTAAGAAATTAGTACAAAGAAATACTGAGTTGAAGAGTTTATTTGTTGAAAGAAAAAATAAAATTTGTAAACCCTTTATCAACCTTATCAAAAAAGAAGAGAAAAAAACTCAACTTCATGTAATAAGAACTAAAAAAGGTGAAATTACAGATTCTATGGAAACTCAGATCTTCAGTATTAACCTTAAAAATCTATACTCTCATAGGATGCAAAACATAGAAGAAATGGACAGATTCCTGGAAATACATGAATTACTAAAGCTAGATTAAGAATATATAAAAATTCCAAATAACCTAATACCAGTTAATGACATTGAAAATGTCATTAAAAACTTACGAACAAAGAAAAGCCCAGGTGCAGATTGACTCACGGCTGAATTCCGCAAGAAATTCAGAGAAAATTTAAGGTCCATACTCCTAAAACTGTTTAATGAAATTTAAATGGAAGTAGCTCTCCCTAACTTATTCCCAGAGGCAAGTATTACACTGACACCAAGACCAGGGTAAGACCCAACCAAAAAAGAGAAATACAGGTCAATCTCTCTAATGAACATAGGTGCAAAAATCCTCAATAAATTATTAGCAAATCATTAAGAAGGTTATACACCATGACCAAGTGAGGTTCATCCCAGGAATGCAGGAATAACTGAACATATGCAAATAAATAACATAATTCAGCACATTAACAGAACAAAAGACATAAATCACATGATCATCTCAATAGATGCATAAAAAGCTTCAGATAAACTCCAAGATTCATTCATGATATAAAACCCTACAGAAAACTGAAATAGATGGTTATCATTCTCTGTTGAAAACCATATATGACACTCCAAGAGCAAATATAATAAATGGGCAAATACTGAAAGCTTTCCATCTAGATACAGGAACAAGACAAGGATGTCCTGAATCACCCTTTCTATTTAATATAGTTCTGGAAACATTAGCCAGAGCAATTATACGAGAGAGAGAAATAAAACTTTTAAGGATAGGCAAGGAAGATGTTAAATTATAATTATTTGTAGATGACATGATACTCCAAAAATGCCACCAAATAACAAAAGAAACTACAGACAAGATATAGCTGGATATAAATACAACACTCAAAAATCAATAGCATTCCCATGCAGGGAAATACACAAGCCACAAATTCACTGAGAGAAATTAGGGAAACCATACCCTTCACACTAACATTAAAAAAAATGAAATACTTAGAAACCAACCTAAGACAAGAAGCAAAAGATTTATACATTTAAAATTACAGTACTTTGAAAATAGAAATTGAAGATTTCCAAGAATAGGAAGAAACATTGTGAAAATGGCCATTATTCCAAAACAATTGTACAGATTTAAAGCAATGCCAATCAAAATTCCATTAGCTAATTTCACAGATGTAGAGAAAACATTTCTAAAATTCACCTGGAACCAGAAGATAACTATAATAGCAAAGGCAATCTTGAGCAACAAAGGAAGGCAGGAGGAATCAAAATCACTGAATTGAAAATTATACTATAAAGTAACTGTAAAAAAGTCAGCATGGTAGTGGGAAAAAAGGAAACAGACTGGAGGATCAACTGAATAGAATAAAAGATGCAGACACAATTACAAACACACTCAGTCACCTTATCATTGACAAGGGGCCTAAACATGTTCACCAAAATAAAGATAGCCTGTTTAATTAATGGTGCTGTAAAAACTGGCTTTCCAAAAGCCAGAGACTAAAACTAGACCCACCCACTAAGTCAAAATGGATCAAAATCAAATCTAAATATTAAGGTAGAAACACTAAATCTACTGGAAGAGAAAGTAGGTAAGAATCTCAAGGATTTAGGGGAGATATCATGAACAAAAACCAAACTGCACAGAGTGCTTTAAAGAATCAACAACTGGGATCTAATCTTCTTCAAAAGCTTTTGCATATCAAAAGAAATCACCAACAGTAAAAAGACAACCCACAGAATGTGAAGAAATTTTAGGCAACTGTCCCTCAGACAAAAGAATCCTATCTAGAATAAATAATTGAAAAAAATCATGCTCCCTCAAATACAAAGACCCAATCCAAAAATGGACATCTGAGATGAACATACACATCTTAGATGAAGAAATACAAATGGAAATCAAATGTATGCAAAAATGTTCAAAATTACTGCTCATTCTTGAAACACAAATTAAGACAACACTGAGATTCCATCTCTCTCCAGAAAGAATGGCTATCACCAAGAAATCAACACACAACGAATGCTGATGGGGCTGTGGGGAAAGAGGAACTTCTTTCCACTGTTGGTTGGAGTGTATACTAGTACTATGACTGTGGAAATTGTTGTGGAGATTCCTCAAAAAACTAAAATTGGAGATTCCGTTTGATCCAGGTATTCCCCTAAGTATTTTCCAAAAAGAATTGAAAACATCATACCGCATTGATATATGTGCACCCATGTTTATAGTAGCACAATTCCTAATAGCTAAATCTTGGAAACAACTCAAATACCCATCAACTGAGGGATGGAAAAAAAGATGTGGTATTCTTATACTATTGAGTACTAGGCACTATAAAGAAGGATAAACTCGAGGCTTTGATAGGTAGATGGATGCAACTTGAGACCATACTCATAAATCAAATAAAGGAGAGTTGCATGTGTAAACATCATATTGTCTCCTTAGTGTAAAAAACTGAAAGATTAAATACAATCCAAAATGTGCAATATATACTGTGAAATTGGAATAAACTGCTCAAAAGCAAAGAACAACTGGGATGGGAGAAAGAAAAGAAAGAAGGGAAAGATTATGTATACATACTATATATATATATATATATATATATATATATATATATATATAGTATATATATAACATGGATACTTACCTACTAATCTCTGTTAGCTCATCGAAAAGAAGTTTGTTCTTTCATTGTTTGATCATTTTTTTTGAGCAACTAGTTTGAAGATAACAACATGCAATATATTAACCATTGTTAATATCCTACTATTTTGTTTTGAAATTATCATTTTATTCTTTTTTATTTAAAATAAAAAAGTAACAAAAAAAATTCCTCAGGTTCTAACAAACCAGTGGGGAGAAAAAAGAAACAAAAGAAAATGCCCAAAAATAGAAAAATAAAAACAAATTTATTTTAATGACTAATTTTCTACCAAGATGTGCAATGTTGTAGTCCAATACAACAAATCAAAATTTTCTCCACCTAGCTTTATTGCCTATGAGTTGTGAGGTTTCCCTTATTGCAGTCTCTCCTTGTGGGAATGTTCGTTCTAAGATTTGTCTTTGCTTACACTGATAGAAGATAGGGAAGGTACTCAGACTTCAGATCTGCACTAAATGTGGGCAGCTGGGCCAGCAGACAAGTACTTAATTCCAGCACTTTCAGACCCAGTTTCTGAGCAAAACTCAAGCCAGGCCTGATTTCTCACTGTGGGTTATAGGACTTTATTTTTCTTTGTCTGAGCTTAAACCCAGTGGATCTATTTCCTGCCTGCTCCCTAACTGTAGCTGTCCACTCTGGCTGTCTCTTAGTGATTCACAGTGAAAGGTCAACACAGGAGCCCTGGAGTGAAGTTGCTTTTTAGTTCTACTTTCTAGATTTAATGAATTACCCCCTTCCCCAAATGGAATCTGATCAAGCACTCTGGTGATATGGTGGATACCTGCCCTGTATTCCCTCTCTGATGGTTGCCTGCCTTATTAAAGCAATCCCCTCAGAGCAAAACCCAGCATTGCTTTACATGTCACAATACTTAGGGGCTCTTTAACTGCTTCTCTCAGGATCTCCCATCCTTAGGTGCTTACCTTGCTTATGGCAGCTCAAGTTCTCCTCCCTAAGAACTGTGAGTTAGGGGAGTCCAGTTCACTTTGTTCTTTGCATTGTGGACCATCTCTTCAACTTCTTGGTAGCTTCTAATTTTCCTGTCAGTTCCTTTCCAAATTCCAGTGATCTACTTCTCTTTATTTTCTTCATTGTTACTTTCCAGTGTTTGTATTCCAATTCTCAGAGATTAAATTTTGCTAACAATTACCACTCTGCTATTTTCCCCTCTCCCATGTTTATTAATCTTGAACAATTTCTAACTTTATTTATGCCTGTCATTTCAACACTTAAATTTTTAAATAGTAAGAGCTCACATATTAGACCATTTGGGTCCACTGCAATCACATAGACTCCTTGTATTAGAAATGTTTATTGAGCACTTGTGTATCAGCAGTACGTGACCAGGTAAATCTGTAAAAGCAATATAAATTGAAAAAATACCTTTTATATTTGTGTTTCATTTTACCTCCACCACCTGAGTTGCTTTTTTTTTCTGTGAAGGCCACAATCTATGACAATTTTTCTCAACCCTTTATTTTGGAGACTTATAACTTGCTCCTTTAACTATCTGAAATATTCCCCGAGTAGGGCCAAATGTTATCTCATCAACAAAGCCCTCCTTAACCATTTGATCCCAATACAGGATCCCCTTTGGCTTTTTGTCCTCTGACATTCTTAATTTTTCTATTGTAACTATCATCATCGGATTTGTAAAATATCTGCCTTATTCATGTAATGCAAGCTATTTATAAAAGTCTCTGGCACACAATAGTTCCTTAATATTTGTTAAACAAATGCAAACTGATTTTCACAGTTGAAGTATATTACATATGCCTTCATTAATTATGTCATTGTTTTAATAAATTCAAAACATACAATTAGGTCACTGTATAATATTATTAGAAATAATAATATTAAGTAATTTTGTTAGGAGTTTTTGTTCCTTGCTAAAATATCTGCACTCTTACCCTTCATATGGTTTAGGAGCTTCTCTGTCTAAGGAACTTGAATGATTTTGGGGAATTAGTAAAGATGATAGAATCTCAACCTTGTCATTCAGTCATTACTACCTTTACTCTTTATAAAAGCTCAGTCTTTAATACCTACATAAAGGCTTTTCCTTCAGGAACTTTCAAACCTCCGCTTACTGAGGACTGACAGCCTGATTTCAAAACACACTGTAAATATGACACTGAATGAATTTAATATACCTATAATCATGCCAAACACAAAAGATGAGAGAAAAAGGAAAAGAAAAAAACATTCTAAGGTCTTTTTCATGCTTTTAAGCTTAGTACTATAGGTCAATACCGGGATTTCCTGCTCTAGTTAGAAGAAACTATATGCTTGGACTATACAAGGCATCCATAAGACCTATGTGCAAGGTTTTGTGGTGGCAATAAGGATCCAAAAGTCTAACATCATAGGCAGATTCAACCTTCATATGACTAACAGTCTACTATAAAAGTAACTGATTTCATAGTGTCTCCTTTGGTCCTATGAATAGTAATGAATAATGAAAATGTTAGATTTTGTAAAGCCGAATTTGTTCCCTTCATAAATTGAGCTTGTACCTGGTATTTAGTCAGAAAATGAATTCCCTACTCTCACTCCCTCTCTTTCTTGTTTTTGTTTCTTCTTCTTTAATGGAAAGTCCATTCAAAATTTCAATAGTATAAACCAGGTTAGTGAATATGCTAAAATAAATTTACATTGTGTGTGTGTGTGTGTTTATGTGTAAGACACTCTCCATAGTGATAGAAAGAGGAAGCAGCATAAATTTACTCAGTTTTTATACATTTATCTTTAATTGAAATACAATTTTAAAAAGTAAAATGCACAGATTTTAGATGTACAATCCTATATTTTTGTATACACTTATATGCCAGGTAACTGTCACCCTAGGTAAGACAGGAAACATTTTCATCTGGTGGCTCTTTTCATACAACTCATTCCACGAAATAGGCAGTCATTAATCAGCCTTTTCCATGAAGTTTTTTCTGATCTAGGAATTTATATATTTTTTCTTTGACCTAGCAAAATATTTTTGAAAACCATTCATATATCTGTAATTTGTTTCTTTTATTGCTGTAAAATATTTCCTTGCATGGGAATAATTATAAATCATTATAATATGTGGAGTTTTATGTCCACATTATGCTGTCAGTGAGTTATTTGAGGAAATGAAGAGCCAAGTGAAATTACATTTAAGCCTGGGGAACAAATTTGGGATTTCAAAGTGGGATACAAGTAGCACAAAGTGGTACATGAAAGAGCAGGCAGTCAAAAGGTTTTTGAAAAGCAGAGTGGTCTGTGGGAGCAGTGAAATTGGAACATATGTTGTGTTGAAATGAAGGTGCCAGATGATCTGCTTAAACTAAGGATATATTATAGATGTTATTAGAGAATATGGGCAGTGTGTCCATATTTCTCTTTAAAGTATTAGACATGTTTCCTTCATTGCTTTTGTTGAGATTTTTTGCTAAACATGCATACATATTTGCCATCTAGAGTTTTACTCTATGGTTTTAGACAAAACCTATAATACTTTTGAACTTAAATCACTGATAAACTATGTCTTCTTGAAGGCTAGGGATTTGGTATGGTTTCTTTATGTGTAAGATGCTTAAATCTTCATTATTTCTTAGTAAAAGTAGTTTTTTTTCCTTTGTGATTTCTTCTAGTGCTTGTATTTAAAAAGGTCTACTAAATCTGAAATTTTGTAATCTAAATGTCTTCAAATGCTAAGTCCAGTGAAGCCAACAAATGGTTAGAAAAATTACTGATTTGTTTTGTGGACTACAAGATGGTATCTTGAAGTGATAAAAAAGCAGATGTGATTAAATATGGAGGAAGAGAAAAGGAAACAGTGATGCTATTAGAAGGGTAGAAACTACTCAAATCTCTTAGTTGAGCCAAGTAACCATAACTGGTAAATAATTCCTTGGCTGTAGCTAATAGATTTGTGACCTTACTAACCATAAGTGTGATAACTCTGTTTCAGTTTATAACATCATACACTAAAATATTGGGCATATATTCTGATTTTCTTACTTCTCAAACTATAATTGATGAAAAGTTAAGTCCTATGAGTTCAATGAATAAAAACTCCCAGCCACAATTGAAAAGTGCATCACTATTTATCAATGAATAAATAATCCGATAATGTTTTTCTTTCAGACTAGACTGTAAATTCCTTTCAACATTTAATTTTTATGGGTATATGGAGGGTTCCAGAGGACTGTTGAGTAGTTTAATTTCAAACATAATAGACCTGTGGTACTTGTAGAGTTAAATTTTCTTACATTTGGTGAGTCTTATATGATATTTCTTATTGCCTTTATAATCCTACATATCAAAATTATTCACCACCATTCAATTTCAGTTACATTACCAAAGTAAAATGAAAATGAGATATAATCTTTTCATTAACAATTTGCTTAAGTTTAAGCTGTTTTCAGTTTCAGATTATAGGAGGTATCTTAGAATGACTATATATAACCCCACATTTCCTACCACTAAAGAAGTTTAATCTATCATAATATTTATTTGCATATTTTAAATTCATGTAGTGAAGTAAATCTGTATAAATTTTCTCAACTCATTCTTAATATAATTTTATACATTAATTTCAAGTGCCATACATATAGATAAATATATAATTTATATAGGTGTGATTTGCTTCATTCTCCTTTCTCCTTTTCCTTTTATCAAGTAATTGATAATAACTCATATTACCCTTGAATATATCCTTCTATTTTTTATGTTTATACAAATACATACATATACTATTGGAGATTTTATCATTACTTTTAATATAGTTTTAATGTATAAACTTTTTGTATCATTCTTATATAAATAAAATATACAGTTTGGAAATATTTCCAGTCACTAGGATAGCAGTAGTACATTAACTTTAACTCAGTATAATGTTCTAGGAGGTAGAAATACCATAATTTATTCAGCCTTCTCCTAATAAAATTAATTCTCTACTTATTGTAGGTCTTTGCTTTTGTTTTTGTCACTTTGAAGAATACTGAATAGACATACTTGTATATATATACTTTTATTTCAGTGGAATATGCTATAAGAAAAGGGAGTGTTAAATTGAATAAATTAATGTATTTCAATTGATGTTGTCAGATTACTTCCCAGAAAGGCTGTGAAACTGTACATTTCTGTGACCAATATATGGGTGCTATTTGACTTCAGACTTTTCCTATCTTATTCATTGAAAGTACTGCTTTATTTATTTTTATTTTATTTTATTTTATTTTATTTTATTTTATGTATTTTTTTGGTACTTGGGATCAAATTCACAACCTTGCACTTGACAGGTAGGCTCTTGTACTGTGGAGCTATCTATATCCTTGGCCCTAAAGTACTACTTTAGTTTACATTTTCCTGACTGCTAGTGAATTTTTAACTGTTAGCCTTATGAGTTTACTCTCCTATGAGAGTAGTAATTGATTATTCATTGCCTTTTTCCATTTCTCCAAAGAATTGTCATTTTTATTCCAATTTAAAAAGAGCTATTTAAGTATTCATGATAATGTTGTAACTTTCACCAGCATTACACACTTTTGTTTCTGATATTTCCACTGTATAAATTTTGAATTTTAATTGACCAAATATGTGCTGTGCTTTTTCTAAAGAGTCTAACTTTGCACATACTTTCTTTTCCATATACTTTCTACTTTGTAACAGAGAGTGTCCCAGATTTCTTAAAGTATTTGATTATATCAATATCAATATTTTATAAAACAATAATTCATGCACCATAAGTTCCCTCATTTAAACTTTACATACAATGGAGGAATTGCTTGTATATTCACAGTTGTGCAACTATCACTATGACAGTCTAGAATATATTCATCACTTTAAAATGAAATCCTGTGTCCATTATGAGTGACTCTTTATCTCCACCAAAGTGCTGTCAACTATTAATGTATTTTCTATCTCTATAGATTTGCTCACTATAGAATTTTAAAATACGTAGCTTTCATATCTGGCTTCATTCAGTCAACATGTTTTTAAAGTTCATGTTGTAGCATATATCAATAAATCATTCCTTTGGTGTGGCTGAATAATATTCCATTGCATATATTTTGTTGATCCATTCACTAATTGATGGATATTATGCTATTTTTACTCTTGAGCTATTATAAACAGTGGTGCTAAAAATATTTGTGCACAAATCTTTGAGTGAACATATGATTGTCAATTTTCTTGGATATTTAATTAGGAATGAAATTACTGAATCACATTTTAGCACCAGTTTAACACTTGTAAAAGTTTTATAGTTCGAATAGTGGAAATAATGCACTTTACCAGCCCTCAGAGATTCATGAGGATTACAATTTTTCCACATCCTCAGTAACACTTTCTACTTTTCTTTGTGACAAATCAAGTGGTTTTGAAGTGGTATCTCATTGTGGGTTTGATTTGCATTTACTCAGTGACAAATAATGTTGAGCTTGTATTTATGTGTCTACTCTTTCTATATTTTCTTTGATTAAACATCTTATTCAAATATTTTGTTTTGGAGGACAGGATATTGAAGATTGAACTCAGTAATGTCAGACTGAGCCACATCCCCAAATGCTCATTTTATTTTCTTATTTTGAGACAGGGTTTCCCTAAGTCTCTAAGTTTCCAAAGCTGGGCTCAAAGATATCATTCTTCTGCTTCAGCCTTCAGAGCACTGGGATTACAGGTATGTGCCACCACACCAGGCAATTTATTCATTTTTAAATTTGTTATTAGTCTTATTGTCGAGTTTTAAGTGATTTTTATATATTTTTATCCTAAAACTATATGGCTTTACAAATATTTTTCCAACTATGAGTTGTCTTTTCAAGTTTATTGATAGTATTTCTTGATGAGCAAAATTTTAATAAAATTCATATTTTTTCTTGCTTACTTTAGATATTGTATCTAAGAACTCATTGGCAAATCAGGTTCACAACTAGTTTAACCTATATTTCCTTGCAATATTTTATCAGTTTAGTACTTGCATTTAGGTCTTTGAACCACTTTTATTTCAGCTTAGCATACAGTATGCAGAAGAATTCTAACTTCATTGTTTTCTATGTGGATATCCAGTTGTTCCAGCACTATCACATTAAGAAGTTTTGGCACCCATGCCAAAATCAATCCAGAGTAAATGATATGGTTTATTTCTGGACTTTTAAATAAGTTCTCATTTCAATAGTACACAGTCTTAATGCAGTAGTTTAGTAAGTTTTAAAAATGGAAGCTTTTACCTTCCTCATTTTTTTTCTTTCTAAAGATTGTTTTGTCTATTTTGGTCCCATATGCATTTTAGGATCAGTTTGTCAGTTTTTGAAAGAAAAGAGATTGTAAAAGAATTGAGTTGCTTCTATGGATAAAATTGGAAGAATTTCCATTAAGTCTCTTAATTAATTAATTCTAGTATCTTTGCATTACAAATTTATTTTAATTATGTTTTATAGTTTTTAGTGTACAAGTTTTGCACTTCTTTGGTTAGATTTATTCATAAGTTATTTACTATTTTTAAAGGTTCTGTAGATGGGCTTGGTTCCTTAGTTTCATTTTCAGATTTTTTTCATTGCTAATGCACAAAAAGTTATTTATTCATATATGTTAATTTTATACATTATGATGGTGTTGAACACATTATTAGTTTTAATATTATTTTGTTATGATTTATGGTTTTTTTTATATTCAAGACTATGTCATCTCAAGACAGAGATAAACATACTTTTGGCTTTCAGTCCTGCATACCGATTACTAATTTTGTTTACTTTTATTTCCCTGAATAAACTTGTAGTACAATGTTGCATAGCTTTCCTGTCTCTGGGACACAATATCTGATGGCTTTTAGAGGGAGACATTTAATTTGATTCATGGTTTGGGAGGAGTCAATAAAAGGTTGGCAGGCTTCAAATTAGAAACATTACAGTGTAAAGATATGGCAAGCAAAGCTAGTTCATGGTGGCCAGAATGCAGGGCATGGGAAAAACAGAGAGGAAAGGACAAGAGATCACAAAGCTATACCTCTATGACCTAGTTTTACATACTCAGGAATATGTTTTATTAATTCCCTCAGCAGCATCCAAGCAAATCAAGCTCAATCATCACAAACGTTGAGTAGAAAAGTGGGTAAATAGATAGTATTGGCTTAGCCCTTATTTTAAAACAATCATTTCCAATTCTTCACTTTTTAGTATGTTGTTAAACTTTTTGTAGACCATACTGTTAGGGTTGAGGATACTTTCTTCTATATCTAAATTTATTAATTTTTTAATCTTTAAAATATAATGAATTTTAAAAGTTTTTTTGTCATTTGAAATAATCATGTGTATTATTTCTTTTATTCTATTATTATGGTATTTAACAATTGATTGATTCTAATATGTTGTATGAACCTCACAAAACAGATAATCTTCACTGATCATGGTAGATTAGAGTAACACTAGCCTCTTTCAATTTTATTTCATCTTCTATTATTCAGAAGTGTTTGTTTTCATTCTTCCTTAAAACTTTCATAGAATCCCAAAGTGAAGTCTTTATTTGTGGGACATAAATCATTATTATTTCTACCTATTTACTTACTAGTGGTCTATTTAAATATTCTATTTCTTATTTACACAGCCTTTTGTCTCTTTGGGAATTTTTTAGTCTAGATTATTTTTTGTTTTATAATTATACGTAATAATCCTTCATAATTGTTTAACTATTGGGAAGATGGAGGGATGGGGAAAAGAGAGGATAAAAAGGAATTAAAGCATGTTAGGTACATGTAAAGGGAATGCAAATATTATATATTGCAAACATTTACTAATAAATATTAAAGGTTTGTGGAAATGTCTGCTCTTTTTTGATTTTAATAATCTGAGTCACTTTTTTCCTTTTTAATCAGCTTTTACAATTTTTCACCTTCTCAAAGAATAAACTTTTGTTTGTTGATTTTATCTGCAACATTTTGCTGACTTTTCTATTTCTTTTTTATTTACTTTTTTCTACTTGTTATGGGCTTTTATACATGTGCAAGGAAATACTTCTCAACCATAAAGAGAATGAAATTCTGTTATTTGCCTCAACATGGATAGGACTGAGATCAGTATAGTAAATGAAAGAAGTAAGTCTCAGGAAGATAAGTATCACATGACTGCACTCATACTTGGAACCTAAAAATGTTGATGTCATAGAAGATGAGGCTGGAGTGGTGTTTACCAGGGAATAGGGATAACAGAGGTAGGTACAAATAAGAAAAGGTTAGTAAAAGGATTCTAAGATGCAGTTAGATATAAGCAAGAAAATCTGAGCTACTTGTGCACATTAGGGTGAATATATATAACAATTATATGCTTATTTTTCAAAAAGCTAGAAGAAAGGATTTTGAAAGTTTTTACCATAAGGAAATAATAAATGGTTGAGGAGACAGCTATATTTGCCCTGAATCAAACCCTACATAATATATACATCTATCAAGATATCACATTTTGTCCCATAATTATGTACGATTTTATGTTTACATATATCAGTTAAAATTAATTCAAGTTTAGAATTAAAATGATGGTAAAGTTATTAAAAGCAAATAAAATAAAAATTCAGTAACTCAGTTATGTTAGCCCCATATTAAGGATTTAATAGCCATAGTAGTGGGAACTGTATTATGCAGCACATATATGGAATATTTCTTTCATTTTCTGAAGTTACATTGGACAGTACTACTCTAGACTAGTGATTGCTGAACTTTCTATTAAGGGCATGATAATAGTTTTGACTTAGTATGCTGTTGTCTCTACTGCAACTATATAGCTCAACATTTCACAATTTGTTAGTCAGGCTCCTGTCAGTGAAACAAATACCAGAGATAATCAACTTATAAAAAAAAACTTTATTATTTTTAAAATTTTATTTTAAGGAGAAAAAAGATAAAATTTCAAAACAAGATAATAGAAGAGAAACAATGGTTGATATATTGCATATTGTTACCTTTAAATTAGTTTCTCAGAGTACAAGATATAGTCATTCAATTGTCAAAAAATATTAGCACAAATCTTTCTTCTCATTTTAAAGAGAAAAAAACAAAATTTCAAAAAACGGTCATAGGAGAATAAAAATGGTTAATACACTAAGTATTGTTATCTTTAAATTAGTTATTCAGAGTACAAGAAATTTTATTTTGACTCACGTTTTTGGAGGTTTTAATCATAATCAATTGTCCCTGTTGCTTTTGAGCCTATGGCAAAGCAGAACATCATTGTTGGGAGTTCATGGCAGAGCAAGTTGCTCACTTCATGATAATCTGGAAGCAAAGGAAGAGAAAAAGTGACCCATGTAACATAATCTCTCCCTCAAGGACCTGGATCTTCTCACTCATCTCTTAAATATTTTCATTACCTTTTAATAGACTTCCAATAGTATTAAACTGAAGACAGAACCTCCAACACAGGGTCTTTGGGGGACATTTCAGATCCAAAGTGTACCACACCAGAGATAATATATAAACACATGAGCATGACTGTGTTCCAACAAAACATTACTATGAATATTTGAGACAGTATTTTGCTATGTAGTTTAGGCTGGCCTTGAACTCATTATGTAACCCAGACTGGCCTCAACTCATGGTGAATTTTTTTTTGTACTGGGGATCAAATTCAGGTCCTAATACTTGCCAGGCAAGCTCTTGTGTCACTGAGCTAAATCCCTGACCATATTATGAATATTAACACTTTAATTTCCTATATTGTTTATATCTCATGAAATATTTTTCTATTCCTATTTTTTTCCAACACTTTAAAAGTCTTAAAAAGCCTTCTTAACCCATGGGTTCTACAAAAACAAGTGTTTCATCAAATTTGCTCTGTGAGCTACAGTTTGCCAATACTTGCTATAGAGCCTTTTGTAGGGTTTCTCTACCTTGTATACTGAGTCTGTACAAATCATTTAAAAGTATCCTTAATTTGTCTGTCCTTGTATACTGAGTCTGTACAAATCATTTAAAAGTATCCTTTGCCTTGTATACTGAGTCTGTACAAATCATTTAAAAGTATCCTTAATTTGTCTGTCCTAATGAACATGTACCAATTCATGTCATAGCAATGACCATATTCTCTTTTAATTCATTAGTCACTTAGTTAAACTTCTAACTTCTCTAGTTGACCCAATGAATCAAGCATTACAACATCCTGAGCATAAACACCCACCCTTGACATGAGCTTTATACCCTAGGATGCAGAATTGCTGAGTTATTTAGTTAAGCTTCTAAACTTCTCAAGTTGACACAATGTATCAAAGATTACATAGGATACTATTTTTTTGGAAGGTACTTGAATTTCCTTCTGTGCTCTTATTCTTATTCAAATTTCCATGTATCCTTTCTAGCAGTTCTGTTTCCCTGAGCACGTACTCAATTTGTTCTGCCTTATTTTCCTCTGTCTAACTAAATCTCCTAGAAGACAGGAGTGTCACTTTCTTTTGTCATCTTTTTGGGATTCTGATAGGTGTCATGTCCTGCCCATCAGTGTTCCTACAGTGCATGAAAAGTACTTTTTCTGTCTGTAGGTTAGGAGTAGATAGAGGGCAGGTCTCTTCCCAAGGCATGTGGAATAATTTTCCAGGTGCTTTTTCCACTTATTTTCTCTCCCTCAGGTGGGAAGGACTTAGATCAATTCTGCAAATTCTTCTTGGATTTTTAGCATTCCAGGTCCAATCTAATGTAAGGCCAATATTAGCTCTCTTGACAAAGATTCATATGTCTGTAAAAGTTAAGACATAAAGCTTTATTTTCTTTATTTTGAGGTTCTTTGGTGTTGGCCTTCATAAACTTATGCATTATGCAGGGAAGGGAGAAGAAAGTCCTATAACAGTTTTCTTACTACAACTTAACAAACACCAAGGTCTTGTATCCAGTTAGTCATGGGTACCAGTACTCATTTGATTAAGGAAAAGCACATGGCTTGTAATTGAGAGTTGTGGGGAAAGGTGCAATATTTAGTTCACAGTGTTCTCAGAATCTTACTCTCCCTGATTTAATTAATCAGAACAGATCATTATCAGAACATATGTGTTTATTATGCACATAGTTTCATACACTCTAAATAAAATTTGTCTCAGGAACATTTGGAATAATTAAACTAAAACTGACTAACAAAAAACTAATTTGCATTTGATACATTGAAAATTAATTCAGGTAGTTCCAAAAAACATGTTACTTGACTTATTAAAATCTATATTGCAAAAATGAGCTGGGTACATTCTGGATACAGAAAAGATGGTCATATAGGGAACAAGTGAGAATGAGGATTAGAAAGTGCTTTAAATGGTAGCCTAGAGTTTCATTTTATTCCACAAGATATGAATCATTCAAGCAAAGATAATTTTCAAAATATGTAATGATTAGTACCTCATGGACACTAACAATTAGGAAAGTAAGATCATAACAGTGCGTGCAGCTGAATATCAATTATGCATTTTCTGTTTTTGAGGAAAAGAGCAATATGATGAAATTGGCATTTTAGAAAAGTGAATGTGATAGTGCTACACAGAATCAATGAGCAAAAGACAAGAGAAGAGACTAGTAAATACTTGTTTTGAAGCCTGGGTAGTAAACATTGTAGCAGATGGCCTCTGCTGCACGTTTAAACTCCAAGTGTAAGTTTATACATAAATAAAACAGTGTTGTTGTATATCAGTAAACTTCATTTACAGAAACAAGAAGACAGATTTGGCCTATGGGTCATAATTGCAGACCCTGGAACTAGAGGTAGAGAGATTGTTAAACAGCAATTAGAGTAGGTCAGTTATACTGAGTAGATTTGTAGTGAAGAGAATCAAAATATATAAACTATAAAATATAAATATTTTAATTATTAAATAGTTATAATTATCTTGATCAACTGGGCCAAGTCAATTTTTAATACAATGAAAAAGCCAGATATTGAAGATGATATGCTTTTGAAACAAAGGGATTGACACAAATAGAACCAAACAATGATCTCAGTCACTCAAACAGAGGACATATAATCAATTTAGCTGAAATCTGAACTGAACTGGTATAAGAATTCCATGTAGATTATGAAGACCAGGCCAGTAAGTGAAGTAATCAATATATATTCCAAAGAATTATCAAGATACTATCCAAAATTACTCAAAGAAGATATATGAAATATTGGAGAAGCAGACATTTTGACATATATACTCAAGAAAGTAGCAATGCTATCTTCTCAGAAAAAAAAACTTTTTAGGACATTATGACCAAAAAAGATATCACAAAGTTTTGATATCTTCAGCTCAAAGAGTCTTTTCACTCTCTCAAAAACAAGTAAAAATATTTTAAACGAGATCAATTGAGGATTATATACTAGGAAATTAAAGAAGAGTAGATTTATGAAATACTTGAACAAATAGAGGAGAAGACAAATAGAGGTTATACCATTGACATCTGTCTGTGTGTAAAAAAAAAATATGGAATTTTTGCATGGCCCACCGAAGCGGGAGACAAGCCAGAGCCACACTGCGAGGTGATTTGCAGCTCTCCCGGGCAGACCCGGAAGGGTTTGGGACCATCGATCTAGGTGACTGGGTGCCTGCCTAGCTCCCATTGAGTTGTTGGACTAGGCTCCAGAGGTTCTGCGGGCTTGAATGGACTGCACGCAGTGAGCTTCATTCAGCCAGGGGAGCCAGGCCCACCGAAGGGGGAGCCAAGCCGGTGCCGCAGTGCGAGGAAAGCTTTGAAAAATCATTGCAAACATGGAAATATAGGAAAATGACAAAAAGAAAGACCAAAATGCAATCTCATGCATGTTATCGGATCATAGCACCATGGAACTGGAAATTAATGATAAAAGCAACTGCAAAAACAACACAAACACATGGAAATTAAATAATACACTCTTGACCAATCAGTGGGTCACAGAGGAAATTAAAGAAGAAGTTAAACAATATCTACAAGCAAATGAAAATACAAATATAACTTACCAGAACCTGTGGGATGCAATGAAAGCAATCCTCAGAGGAAAATTTATTGCACTGAGTTCCCACATTAGGAAAACAGAATGAACACAAATAAGCAACCTGATATTACACCTCAAACAGCTAGAAAAATAAGAGCAAGCCAAGCCCAAAGCCAAAAGAAGGGAAGAAATTATAAAAATCAGAGCAGAAATTAATGCAATAGAGACTAAGAAAACAATTCAAAGAATCAATGAATCAAACAGTCAGTTCTTTGAAAGATTAAATAAAATTGACAAGCCCCTAGCCAACCTAATTAAAAAAAGGAAAGAAAAGACTCAAATTCATGCAATACGGAATGAAAAAGGAGAAATCACTACCGACCCTGTGGAAATACAGAAGATCATCAACAACTAGTTCGAAAACCTCTACTCTTCATAGGTTCAATAACACAGAAGAAATGGACAGATTCCTAGAAACATACAAACCATCAAAGCTGGATCAAGAAGATGTAAAACTGCTGAATAACCCAATTTCTATCAATGAAATTGAAAATGTAATCAAGTCTCTACCAACAAAGAAGAGCCCAGGCCAAGACGGATTCACTGCGGAATTCTACAAGAAATACAAAGAAGACTAAATGCCGACACTCCTTAAACTCTTCAATGAATTTGAAAGGGAAGCAATTCTCCCTAAGTCATTCCTGGAAGCAAATATCACTCTAGTACCAAAAATCTGAGAAAGACCCAACTAAAAAAGAGAACTACAGTCTAATCTCTCTAATGAACATAGATGCAAAAATTCTCAATAAAATATTGGCAAACAAGATGCAGCAAATCATCAAGGAAATTATACACTATGATCAAGTGGGATTCATCCCAGGCATGCAGGGATGGTTCAACATATGTAAATCAATAAATGTAATTAACCATATCAATAGAGCCAAAAGAAGAATCACATGATCATTTCTATAGATACATAAAAAGCTTTTGATAAGACCCAACACCCATTCATGATAAGAACCTCACAGAGAATTTGAATAGATAGTTTTTACCTCAATATGATAAAGGCCATCTACAACAAACCAACAGCCAGTGTCATATTAAATGGCCAAAAACTGAAAGCCTTTACCTTGAAATCAGGCACAAGGAAATGATGTCCCTTATCACTGCTCCAATTCAATATAGTACTGGAAATACTAGCTAGAGCAATTAGACAAGAGAGAGAAATAAAAGGAGTAAAGATAGGAAAAGAAAAAGTTAAAATATCATTATTTGCAGATGACATGATACTCTACATAGAAGATCCCCAAACCTCCATTGAAAGTCTCCTAGATATAATAAATAAATTCAGCAATGTAGCTGGATAGAAAATCAATAGTCAAAAATCAATAGCATTCTTATACACTAACAACAAAATCACTGAGACAGAAATAAGAGAAGCCACACCCTTCACACTAGCTCTCAAAAAAATGAAATACTTAGGAATGAATCTAATGAAAGATGTAAAAGAGTTGTACAGGGAAACTTATAATACCCTGAAAAAAGAAATCGAAGAGGACCTCAGAAAATGGAAAGACATCCCTTGTTCATGGACAGGAACAATAAATATTGTATAAATGGCCTTTCTCCCAAAATTGTTATACACATTCAATGCAATCCGAATGAAAATACCACTAACATACCTCATAGATCTATAGAAATCACTCCTAAAATTCATCTGGAATGAGAAGAGACCTAGAATTCTAAGCAGCAAAGCCAAGGCAGGAAGCATCACAATCCCTGACTTGAAGTTATACTGCAAAGCTACTGTAATAAAATCAAGATTGTATTGGAATAAAAACAGACCTTAAGATCAATGGAATAGACTAGAAGATACAACTACAAACACACTCAACCACCTTATCTTTGATAAAGGGGCCAATCATGTTCACTGGAAGAACGACAGTCCCTTTAATAAATGGTGCTGGAAAAAATGGCTGTCCATATGCCAAAAACTAAAATTAGACCCATGCCTATCACCATGTACTAAACTAAAACCCAAATGGATCAAAGATCTAAATATTAAAACAGAAGCACTAAATCTGTTGGAAGACAATGTAGGTAAAAATCTTGAAGACATAGGGGTAGGTAGAGTATTCACGAACAAGAACCAAACTGCACCGGAAATACTTCCCAGAATCAATAACTGGGATCGCATCTTATTAAACTGCAAGTCCAAAGAAATCTCCAGCAGAGTGAAAAGAAAACCTACAAACAGGGAAAAAAACTTAGTGAACTGTCCCTCAGACAAAGGACTTCTGTCTAGAACTTATAAAGAATTTTAAAAAATCAGACCCCCAAAATTCAAAGACCCAATCCAAAAATTGGCATCCAAGATGAACACACAGTTCTCAGATGAAGAAATATGAATGGCAAATAAATACATGAAAAAATTTTCATCATCTTTGGTCACTGGAAAAATGCAAATTAAAACCACACTGAGATACCATCTCACTGCAGAAAGAATGTCCACGATCAACAAAACTACCAACAACAAATGCTGGAGAGGCTGTGGGGAAAAAGGAACTCTTCTGCACTGTTTGTGGGAGTGTAGACTGGTGCAACCACTGTGGATGGAGGTCAATCTGGAGATTCCTCAAAAATATGGGGTTGGAGGTCCCATTTGACCCAGCTATTCCACTCTTAGGCATATTCCCAGAAGATCTGAAAACATCTTACCACAGTGATATATGTGCACCCATGTTTATAGTGGCACAATTTGTAATAGCCAGATCTTTGAAACAACCTAAGTGCCCATCAACCGAGGAATGGATAAAAAAGTTGTGGTACTTTTATACAATGGAGTACTACTCAGCTATAAAGAATTATCACATGGAGATATTTATAAATAAATGGATGCATCTTGAATCTATACTCATAAGTGAAATAAATCAAGCTCACATGCAGAAATAACATATAGTCTCCCTAGTGTAAGAAATGGTAAGAGTGCAGAAGATTTTATGGAAATCATTGTTCACCATTATACTGCTTTGATGTCTTATGTCATCATTCATTGGTTGGAATGGTTTTATTCTGTTTTGTTTGATCTTAATATATGTAATCATATGAATAGTTACTTTGAAGACAAGACAATATGGCAGCCAGTGTTGATTTAATATCATCTTGCTCTGAAGTCCTACTATGCTTTTGTATTTGTATTGCCATTGGTTCTTTCATGTTGTGTCTTATTGGATTTTAATATGTATGATAATAAAAAATTTTTTATGGAAATTGAGATAATATAGCAGTTATTGTTCATCTTTGCTTATTTGGTTCAGAATGCCATGGAATACTTCCATTCTCTTGAGTTGTTTTATTCTACTTTGTTATGTTAGACATTTTTGTGTATAAAGCTAAGCTCAACTGTTTCAAAGAAAGAGACATTATGATAGCTACTGTTAATATCCAATTGTCTTATTGTGAAGTGCTGTGATGCTTACCTTGTTCTGTTCTGATCTGCTTAGATCTGTCCTCTTTTTTTATTCTCTTTAAGATAAAAATTTTAAAAATATGCAATTTTCAAATGACACTCAACGGTAAATCACAAATAACAAGTTCCAAGGTGAGGTGACACAGAAGACTTGGGCAATATTAGAAATTTATTAAGTAGTCTTATTCAAAAAACATTCATGGCCTCTATAACTGTCAAATAAAAGTTAAAGCATTAAATACTCATTCATTTGTTTAGTTAGTGTGCAAGCAGTATGATAACTAAATGTCAATGATGTTACAAAAAATTGGAGCTAGTACTTCTAGTCAGTTTGTTCAGGTTTGTCAAATAGTCCTTTTAGGAATGAGACTGGGTGAAGGACTTGCATTTTTATGTCAAAATTTACTGGGTTGCTTTAATTAAATTGGCTGATCATATCATCAATTTGGTAATTGGATAATTTCATTACACATGTAGGCACGACATGCATTTCTTGCTGTTCTGGCTGCATTTTTTAGGAGAGGAAATGACTAAATGAAATTATTACCATCAAAACATAGGTCCTTTATCCCACTTCCTTTTAGGATAGCACATAAAATGGATAAAAATTATGCCCAGTAAGTTCACACCAGCAAATGCAACTGGTCAGGGAAAACACCAGTAGAGTACAAGAAAGAAAACAATAAACTTTTTGATGCAATCCTTGGCACATTCTCTGTGAAAGGAACTGTTTCTTTTCCTGTATCCTCTCTTCATCTTCCTGGCCTTGTTAGCTGACAGCCTGATATGTTATACTCCAAGCATCAATGACTAATAATAGTTTTTATGTATTCATTGTCTAGAGAGTATTTACATTTTAAGAGGGGACTCTGGGGGCCTAACATAAAAAAAATTCTAAAGGAAGGATTTCTGATACTGGGCACTAGGATTAAACTCAAAGGGAAATGAGGAGCAAAATGGGGCTGAATCTACTTAATGATCCTCAAATCACCTCATGTTGGCAGATACCTACTCTGTGTAAGCATTAATTCAGTGTGAAGTAATGGAATCATAAAATATACCATATTAAAATCAGCAGTTTTAATCAAAGTTTGAAAATATCATCTAACTCAACTATTCTCAACTCTGGTTGCATATTAAAATCATTTCTGAACCTCTAAACAACAAGGCATCAGGGACACATCTTCACATATTCTGATTATATTGACATAAGGTGGATTCTAGGTATTGGTTTTTTCTAAAAACTCCCCATAATTTTAGTGTGCTAAGATGGTTGAAAATCATCAACCTAATCTCAGACTCCTGTGGTTAAAAGAGGCTTTACACATCATAAAGACCAATCCTTATCTGCATGAGAATTTTCCAAGTAACTGTACACCTTTTTCTTAAACTTCTCCAGGGAAAGCCTTCTTTCACAAAGATATCCATGTCTAGTCTGGATTATGTTCATCTGTTATATTCAAAACAATTTTCTCAGAAGCAAGAGAAGCTACAGTAATGACAGAGGGTAATTTTCAATAAATCAAGACTTGAAAATTCAAAACTAATCCTACAAAAAAACACAATTGCACCTGAAGAAAAGAAGGGGGTGGGAAGACAATCTAATCACCAGTAGTTTAGTATTTCAGTAAGAAAGGTAGTTTATTGTCTGTCTGTCTATTCAGGCTCTGTAACTGAAAGTATTATTTGCTCATCAGATGTAACAAGCTCAAATGTCACACAATTTAGCCAGAGTTAAAAACACTACAAATGGCCAAGAGTGTAGGACAGTGCTTTCCAACCATGATATACTTTAAAATGTATTGTAACTTTTCCTTTTCCTTCTTTTCTCTAATGAGAGCTATTGGTGCTTAATTCCTAAGATACTTGCATGGTTTCCCTTATAATTACCCTTCATTTTCAGGGAACTTGATAGAGAATTTTAATTGTTTATTCTTTTATAGTTATGTTTACCTTAGTATGTTTTGTAGCACAATAACACCATGGAATGTTTGTAAGAATTTCTATAGACTAGTTTCCATCTTCTGGTTATTTTGATAAGTGCTGGGTTAAGCAAAGTTACAACTGCTTTTTTTATTCATTGAAGAACATTTTAGATAACATGACACTGCTATGTGACTCTCAAAGAGGAAATTTCAACACCGCAACTTCAACTAAAAGAACATTTTAAAATGAAGTATCCTGGGAGTAGTTAGTATACTGTAGAACATGCTTCAGATTGGATGATCTGATCGCCACAACAAATGGCAACACCATTTTAAAGAGCATGGCAAGAAACTGTAAGAATCTTGGTGATGAGAAGGAACATTACTTCATTTTCCTCATTTCTAAGATTAGTATATGTTTGCTGTATATAATAACTCATTCATCATGATGGAGTTATACACAAATATAAAATATATCAATTGTTTTTATCCTTTCTGCTCCTCTTTCTCCAACCTTTCTCCCCTTTTCCATTTACAAAAGCTCTATTTCCACTTTATTAGTCAATACTTTTTTTAAAAAAAAATCCTTTTTACCTTCTCCAAACTCTTGTTTCCCTTCCCATCTGAACAAGTTCGTCCTGTGTCCCAATATTTATCTCCTAATTTGCTCATTATTTATCCTTTGGGTTTCACCTACAAGAGAAACAGTACAATATTTAAACATGCTTGACTTATTCCACTTAACATTGCAGTCTAGAGGTGAAAAATTTACCTAAAAATGCCCAAGTTATTTTTCTTTATGAAACAGTAGTACTCTGTTGTATATAAATATCACATTTTATTTACACATTTATCCATTGATGGGTATATGAACTGTTTCCATGATTTAGCTATTATAAATTGTTCTATAAACATGAGTAGACACGTATCACTGTGGTGTGATGACTTTAAAACTTTCAGGAAGATACCTAAACAGGGAATAGCTTGATAAAATGGAACTTGTAGTTTTAGTTTTTGAGAAAACTCCATACCAATTTCCATTGTGAGTGTACGAATTAATACTTTCACCAACAGTGGAAAGGGGTTATGCCCCTCTCCCCCAGCACCATCAGAATTAATTATTGGTTGATTTCTTGATGTTAGTCATTTTTCTGCAGTGAAATGGAATCTCAGAGTATTTTTAATTTGAATTTCTCAAGTGGCCAGTGATATTGAATATATTTTTGTGTATTTATTGTTTATTTGTAGCTCTTTATCTCTGAAGTGTCTATTCATTTTAGACGTATATTTTTGGATTGTGTCTTTAAATTTTGGAGATGTTCTTTTTTAGTTCTTTATATATTCTATATATTTGTTCTTTGTCTGAGGAGTAGGTGGCAAAATATTTTTCCGTATTCTGTAGACTGTCTCTTCACCATATTTGTGGTTTCCTTTCCAGAAGTTCTTTAATTTGATGTGATCTCATTCATTGATAATTTGTAATATTTCCTATGCAATCTGAGACTGTTTATAAAGTCTTTTCCTACACCTATAACTTCATGAGTGTTACCTATTCTGTCTTCCAGTACATTAAGTATTTTTCTTTTAATATTTAGATCTTTCACTCATTTAGATTTTAGTTTACTAAGTGATTAGAGACACAGAACTAGCTTTAATCTTCATCATGTGAAAGCCCAGTTGTCTTAGTACCATTTGTTAAAGATGTTATCTCTTCTCCAACAAAAGTCTTTGGTCACTTTGTCAAAGATAAGGTAGCTGATTGAGCTTTGAGTTGTTCCTGCATCTTCTGTTCCATTGATCCCGAAATCAGTTTTTTGCTTATTTGTTTTTTGACCTGTTTTTTGCTAATGTCTTGCTGTTTTTATCCACTTTGAGTGCAACTTGAAGTTCAAGACTGTAGTACCCACAGCCTTTCCTTGTTGCCCCGAATTAGTTTTGCTATTCTAGATCTCTTCTGTTTACATATGAATATTAGAATTGTTTTCTATAGGTCTGTGAGGAATGCTACTTGTATTTTTTAAATTTTATTGTAAAAATCAAAGCAAAAATAAAGGATAGAAATGATATAGAATTTTTAAAAAATAAGAAATTGACACTAGTTAATATATTACACATTGTTATCTTAGAAGTAGATGCTCAGTTTATAAGATCTAGGCATGAAAAAATGGTTAAATAATCAAATAATGAGAGCACAAACTATACTTTTTGATGAACTAACAGAGATTAGTAGTATAGTTGTCTATATTGTATATATATATATATATATATATATATATATATATACACATATATACCTAGTTAAATAAATTTTTTTCTCTTCTATATTTTCTCCTTTTTCCTATCCAGTTGTTCTTTCTTTTTGAGCACTTTTTTCCCTTTATCACAATTTCTGTTGTACATTTTGGGTCTTGATTGCATTAAATGTTTATTATAATTTTGGGTGTATGGCCATTTTCACTATACTGGTTATGCCTATTCAGGAGTTGTAGATGCCTTTCCTTTTTCTAATGTCTTCTTATTTTCCTTTTTCAGATTATTATAGTTTTCATGTAGAGGTCTTTCATTTCATTGGTTAATTCCTGAGTATATCATTTTCTTGATGCTATTGTGAAAGACATTGTTTCCCAAATTTCTCAGTGAGTTTGTTAGTTGTGTACAGGAAGGCTATTGATATTGAACTTGTATCTTTCTATATTACTGAATTTGATTATTAATTCTAGGAGTCATTTGGTGGAGTTTTTGGGATCTTATATATAGAGGATCATGTCATCACCAAGTAATGATGGTGCAAAGTTCTTCCTTTTCTTTCTACTTTACTTTCATTTCTTTTTCTTTTGTAACTTCTCTGGTTAGTATTTTGAGAAGCATATTGAACAGAAGTGGTGATAGTAGGCATCGTTGACTTGCTGCTTATATTAGAGTGAAAGATTTCTGCTTTCGTCCATTTAGCATGCTGTCAGTTGTTGGTTTCTCATGGATCAAGAACTTCTATTCCAATATTCTTTGGAATTTTTGTCATGAATTGATGGACTTGATTTTTCTGTATTTATTCAGATGATTGTATTGTTTTTGTCCTTGCTTCTGACAATGTGTAATATTACATTTATTGATTTGTGTATGCTGAAACATCTCTGCATCCCTGGTAAACCCTACTTGATCATGGTATATAATCTTAATGATGAGTGTCTACATTCTTTTTACTAATATCTTACTGAGGATGGTCTTTTTCTGGTTTGGTATCAGGGTAATGCTTACTTCCAGGAATGACATTTGGAGTGATGATTTCCTTTCAATTTTATGAAAGGATTTGAGGAGTACTGGCATTAAATTTTTTCTAAAGATCTTGTAGTGTTTGGCCATAAACCTGTTAGGACTTGAGCTTTTCTTGGCAGGCTTTTTTTATTACTTCTTCTGTGTCCTTGACTAACAGGATTATTAAGAATTTCAAATATTCTTGGTTCAGCTTTGGTAATTCATACATATCTAGGAATCTACCCATTCCTTTTGAATTTTCCATTATATTAGAGTACAGGTTCTCAAAAGTAGTTACTGAGGATCTTCTGGATTTCTATTGTGATTTTATCTTGTTCATTTTTAGTTGCATAGTTTTGGGTTATTTATTTTCTTGGTTTGATATGATTGGCTAAGGCTTTGTATATTTTAGTTAACTTTTCTAAGAACCAACTCTTATATCCATTGATTTTTTTATATTGCTGTTCTTAGTCTCAACAGCATTAATTTCTACTCTGGTATTTATAATTTCTTTCCTCAAACTGCTTTCTGATGTGTGAATTCACCACTATAAACTCATTTAAGACTGCTTTCATTGCATTTTATAGGATCTAGCATGTAAGTCTGGTATTGTCATTTGACTATAATAACTGTCTAATTTCTTATTTAACTTCATCGTTGATCCATTGATTTTTCAAGAGGGTTTCATACAGTTGTCATGTGTTTGTATAGTTTCTGTTATATCTTTTGGCACTGAATTCTAGTTTCATTGGACTATGACCTAATAATAAGCATGGATTAATTATGTTTCTTTTGCATTTGCTTAAACATGAACCATGGGTTGGTATATGGCCTATTTTAGAGAAATTGCCATGTGCATCTGAAAAGAGTATGTACTTTGTTATTGGGTAGAATATTTTATATATGTCTATTAAGTTCATTATTTTCATAGCATTTGTTCAACTCTGATATTTGTCTATTTTTGTACAGTTGATGTATTTGTGACAGTGGGATACTGAGTTCCCCTATTAAAGTATTGGTGCTTCTCTGATTTTTCATATCCATTAATGTTTGTTTTATGAACTTGAGTATAACAGTATTTGATCCATATGTAATATGGCTGTTATTTTTTCCTGTTCAATTGTTCCCTTAATCAGTTTTCAGTGACCTTCTTTGTCTTGTCTGATCACTCTTGGCTTGAAATACACTTTGTCTGCTCTCAGTTAAGCCATGCTCATGCCATGCCACAGCCCTGCACATGTATCTCCTGTGTTTTTTTTTATTTCTATGATGTTGTACTTCTGTAATGATACACTGAAACATTAGATGATAAGAGCTAATGACAAAATGTAGAAATGATGCATTGGCTTCTACAACCACTCCTACAGAATGTTAATATGTACTGTCATTACATGTTACTTTGGATATTGTCTTGTGATACTGTGTAATGTAATAATGGAGAATACAGTAAGGATGTGATCCTGCATCTCAGGGAAGCAGTATGTAAAAATCTGGTTCCAATTGTGAGGATGATAGCCTCCCCCAGGGATCCTGCTAAGCTTTTGAGGGGAAGTCCTAGGAATCACAACAGAAGGGACTCTGCAGCCCTCTTGAACACACAGACTAAGAGCAGATAACTACTGTGTTACAAGGGATTCAACTCATCAAAGTTTCAAAATGTGGGACCCACATTAATGTCAGCCCTGGCGCCTGCTCAGCTACCACCCCTCTGGAGTTTTACAGTCACTTTTGAAGGATAAATCTCAAAACTGCAGGACTGTCTGATAGGGCTCAAATATTGTCATGCAAGTTTGCAAACCCATAAACTATTTTACTATTAATTAAAACAAAAATATCATTAGCTAAAAAATAAAAAAGACAGCAGGTTAATTTTGTTAAGCTTCCAGAAGTCTTCACTGTGACAATGCTGCTCTGAAACAGACTTGTTTTCTCAGATCTTCTCATATACTCACAGTCACCTGTGTGTTCATGCTGGAAAGCGGGAACTCTCAGAACACATGCCACACAGGGAAAACAAACACCATTGTGGGCCAACGGTCAGTTGAAAATTACAGCTAAATCCAAATGTTGATTTTCTCAACATTTTTGTTAGTCATGCAAAAGCCCAACGAACAGAAGGCAGGTGAGAGTTTTAATGAGGAAGCTAAACCATGCATTCCAGCAAGTTGTTTTTCTGCCCACAGAAGAGGGTGAGCAGTGAGTTGGAGCAGCTGCTGCAACTCTTATGTGTTTTCTGATTACATGGTGGGTCCCAGCTGAGCCACAAGGGGCTTCTTAATGGGGGCTTTGTTGCTTATGTTTCTTGCTTACATCATGAAGTGGCTACACGGTTAGCACTTTTCTGCTGTATGATAAACATGCAGAAGAGTCAATCTATCTAAATTTTTATTTCTTCATTGCAGCTATAGATAAATTAACTTTGCTGCAACATTGCTTTTGGCTAAATATTAATATTAATTAATATTAATTAATGTGTGTCTATATTTGAGTAATGCTGTAAAATGGGAGAAAAGACAAAAAGAACAACTTTAAGAGGTAAAAGACCACTCTTGTCCTATTGATGATGTAGGGTAGAGAGAGCAAGGACACAAGAACATGATGCAAATTGCATTTTACAGAACAGGAGCCCCTGTCAGTTTATACCTTTTTGGCAGAGTAGGGGCAATACACCTGCTCCTGGTGATAAACAAAGTACTTGTTGGCCAGATTCATGGAGCACTTTCTGCAGTGGAAGCAGTAATCGTGCCAGGATTTTCCCTCATAGGCCACCACATTGGAGACTTTACCAAATCTGGACCTCGAGAAGCTGCTAATCTTCTATTTTTTTCTGTAAAGAATCCCCCCCAAAATAAGAAGCACCACCCATGAGGGACAAATCCTTTCTCCACCTAGATGCCTGCCATGGATGTTGGCAATGGGAAACAGGAGAGGAAAATATTTCCTGTGGCACACTGGGGGCTTCCTAGCTTTAGAGACTGGTGGCTCACATTTGACACAGTCCATTTCCCAGTGATGAGGTTCTTGCATCCAGCACACTTCTTGGCCACAAAGTTCTTGTAGCAGTCCATGTAGTAATACTGGTCCTCCACAGTGGTGAAATGCTGCCCAGACAGCTTCTTAGATTAGGTAACACACACAAAGCAATCAAGCAATTGGCATGCCAGGGCTGATCCTGGTAAGAGATTCCTCCAGATGTGGTGGCCTTGTTGCACTGTAACCAAGTTGGTTACAGTAGTTCTGTAGTATAATTGCAGTAGTTTTGTAGTATAATTTCAGTAGTTTTGTAATATAATTTCAAGTCAGGGAGTTTGATGCCTCCTGCCTTGCCCTTGTTGCCCAGGATTTTCTTTGCTGCTTAGGTCTCCTCTGGTCCCAGATGAATTTCCAGAATATTTTCTCTAGATCTGTGAAGTATGCAAGTGATATTTTGATTAGGATTGCATTACATCTGTTAAACAATATTTGAAGTATGTTCATTTTCACAGTGTTAGTTCTTCCTATCCATGAGCAAGAAATATCTTTCCATTTTTCTCAAATCCTCTTTGATCTGTTTTTACAGAATGCTGTAATTTTTAGTGTATAGTTGTTTTATTTCCTTTGTGAGATTCATTCCTAAGGATTTAATTTCTCTCTTCATGAGTTTATTGTTTGTGTAGAGGAATGATATTTATTTTTGAGTGTTAATGTTGTATTCAGCTACACTACTTAATTTAATTATGAATTCTACATGTCTTTTGGTAGAGTTTTGGGGGTGTTCCATGTAGAGTATCATGTCCTCTGCAAATAAATTTTAATTTCTTTCCTTCCTATCCTTATTGTTTTTATTTCTCTCACTTGTCTGATTTCTTTCACTAATGCTTCCAGAAATATATTGAATAGGAATGATGGTAGTGGACATCCTTATCTTGTTCTGATTTCGATTGAAATCTTTTAGTTTTGGTTCATTTACAATGGTGTTGACTTTTTGTCATAGTTCTTAACAAATTGAGGTAAAGAACACGTATTCCAATTTTCTGTAGGGTTTTTGTCATGAATGAATGTTGGAGATTATTAAAGGCTTTCTATGCATCTATTAATATGATCATGAGATTTGTGTCTTTGGCTCTGTTGATATGCTGTATTATGTTTATTTATTTGCATATGTTTAGCAATCTCTGCATTCCTTGGATGAATCACACTTGGCCATGCTGTACAATCTCCTTGATGATCTACTATATTCTATTTGCTAGTATTTTATTGAGAACTTTTGCATCTATTTTGATTTGGAAAATTACCCTGTAATTTTTTTCTTTTGGTTGGTTCTTTTTCTGAGTTTGATACCAAAGTAATACTTGCCAGAATGAATGGGTTAGGGATAATTGCTTCCCTTTCAATGTCATTAAATATTTCATTCAAGAGTTTCAGGAGTGGTGGCATTAGATCTTATCTAAATTTCTTGTAGAATTCAGCTGTGAATTCCTTGGGATCTGGGCTTTACTTTGTTGGTAAGCATGTAATTACACTTGCAATTTCATGAACTGATATTGGGTGATTTAAAAATTTTTATATCTTCTCAATTCAACTTTGGTAATTCAACTTTGGTAATTCATACAGTTCTAGGAATCTGTTCATTTTTTCTGTGTTTTGTATCTTATGGTACTAAACATTTTTGAAGTAGGTATTGATGATCTTCTGAATTTTGACAGGATCTGTAGTGATTTCACAGTTTTTATTCCTTTTTCATGAATTTGAGGTTTTTTCCATTTATTGATAAGGTTGGATAAGGGTTTATCAACTTTATTCATTTTTTCAAAGAGGATTCTCTTCAACTCATTAATTCTTTGTATTATTGTCTTGGTCTCTTTGCATTAATTTCTACTGTGATCTTTAAAATTTCTTCCTTTGTATGGGCTTTGGGATTCTTTGGTCTTTTGTTTTCTAGAATTTTGAGATTCACCATTAGGGTGTTTATTTGTTCTCATTCTGTTTTCCTGATGTGAGAATTGACCACTATAAATTTTCCTTATAGGACAGCTTTTATTGCATTTCATAAGGTCCAGTAAGGCATATTTGCATTTTTGTTTGATTATAGATATTGTCTAATTTTTTAATTGTGTCTGGAACCTATTAGTTTTTCAGGAGAGGGTTATTTAATTTCTATGAGTTTAGGGGATTTTTTTCAGTATTTTTTGACATTAATTTTCTATTTTATTGAATGAGGGTCAGATAATATACATGAGATAATTACCTTTGTTATGCATTAGTTAAACATGTTCTATGTTCTAGCATATGGTCTATTTTACAACATGTCTTGTATGCAGCTGAGAAGAATGTATATTGTGATGTTGGGTGAAACACTGTAAGTGTCTACTAAATCCATTTGTCACAAGGTGGTTCAGTTTTTGTCTAATCTGATTTTTTCATTTAGTTGATCTATCTCTTTGTGATGATGGGGTATTAAGGAAACCTTTTAAAATTATTTTATTATTTGATTTTTCATGCCTATTAATATTTGGGTTATATAGTTGGGTGCTCCTGTATTTGGTTAATATATATTTATGATTGTTATTTCTTTTTTAAAATTTTATTTAAAGAGAAACAAACAGAAAAAGGATAGAAATATTATAAAATTTCAAAAAAGGAGATAAACAGAAAGAAATCACTAGTTGATAAATTACATATTGTTCTTTTAGAAATAGTTTTTCAACTTAAAAATTAAAGCACACAAAGTGGACACTCAAGCAGAGCAGTGAGAGTGAAAACAGATCTGTGTAACAATCCAAGAAAAACCTAGAGATACGGTTATCAATCCCACACACTTAAACGTACAAGCAGCTATATCATATCCTTTTTTTTATTTAAAGAGAAAAAAACAGGAAAAAGGTAGAAATATTACAGAATTTCAAGAAAAGAAGATAAACAGTAAGAAATCACTAGTTGATACATTACATATTGTTCTTTTAGAAATAGTTATTCAAGTTACAAAATTAAAGCACACAAAGTGGACACACAAGCAGTGAGAGTGCAAACAAATCTGTTCAACAATCCAACAAGAACCTAGAAATATGGTAATCAATCCCACACACCTTAACATACATGCAGCTATATCTTTTATAGAGCTTTCTATTTCCTCTTTTTTACAATAGCAATTATACATTTTTAAAATTTTATTTAAAGAGAAGAAAAAAAAACTAAAACAGAAAAAAGGGTAGCAAAAATACAGAATTCTAAAAGAAAGAAAGAAAAAGAAGAATGAGAAAAAGCCCCACTAAGAAATCAGGAATTTATAAATTATGTACTGTCATCCTGGATGTAGTTGTTAAAGTTACAAAGTTAAAGGGTACATAGTAAATATTCAAACATTCAGACTACAAACAGTTCTGCTTAAAGATCCAACAAAGATTCAGCAAAATGGTTATCTATTTTACACACTCAAACATATATGCAGTTATATCCTTTAGAGCACTTTCTTTTCCTCTCTTTTTTACACCAGCAATTACACATTTTGGTTTCATTACACTTGTAGATCTTATTTACTTTTTACATTAGAGACACAATATGATACTTATAAATATGATTCTTATTTCTTTCACTAATGAGGATAGTCTCAAGTTGTCTCCATTTAGCTATGAAGACCTCAAGATCACCCTTTTTTATAGCTGAGTAATATTCCATTGTATAAAAATGCCACATCTTTTTCACCCACTCTGTAGTTGATGGGCATCTTGGTTGTTTCCAGGATTTAACTGTCACAAATTGTGCAGCTATGAACATGGGTGTACATATATCACTGTGATATGAACTTTTCAATTCTTTGAGGAAAATACACAGGAGGGGGATAGCTGGATTGAATGGGGCTTCCAATCCTAGTCTTTTGAGAATTCTCCATATGGATTTCTGTAATGGCTGCACCAGTCTACGTTCCCACCAACAGTGGAGCAGTGTTCCTTTTTCCCTGCAACCTCACCAACATTTGTTATCAGTTGATTTCTTGATGGCAGCTATTCTTTCTGGAGTGAGGTAGAATCTCAATGCTGTTTTAATTTGCATTTCTCAAATGACCAGTGATGGTGAACATTTCTTCATGTATTTATTTGCCATTTGTATATCTTTCTCTGAGAACTGTGTGTTCATCTCAGGTGCCCATTTGTGTAGAGGGTCTTTGAATTTGGGGGGAGCTTGATATTTTTCAATTCTTTATATATTCTGGACACAAGTCCTTTGTCTGAGGGGTGCTGGCTAAAATTCTTTCCCACTCTGTGGGTTTTCTTTTCACTCTGTTGGAGATTTCCTTTGAAGTGCAGAAACTTTTCAATAATATGAGATACCAGTTGTTGATTCTCTGAAGTGTTCTCCATGCAGTTGGTGTTTTGTTCATGAATTCTTTACCTACCTCTATGACTCCAAGACTTCTACCTACCTTGTCTTCCAGTACATTTAGTGTTTCTGTTTTAATATTTAGGTCTTTGATCCATTTAGACTTTAGATTTGTGCATGGTGATAGGCTTGGATCTAGTTTCAGTCTTCAGCATGTAGAGAGCCAATTTTTCCAACACCATTTATTAAAGAGGCTATCCTTCTTCCAGTTGATATATTTAAACCATTTGTCAAATATCAGGTGGCTAAGTGTCTTTGTACTTTTGCTCACATCTTCTAATCTGTTCCATTGATCCTCAGGTCTATTTCTTTGCCAGTACCAATGTGATTAATCACTGTGGCTTTATACTACTGGTTCAAGTCAGGAATTGAGATGCCTCCTATCCTGCTTTTGTTGCCTAGAAATGCCTTTGCTAACCTATGTTTGTTCTGTTTCCAAATGAATTTTAGTAATGTTTTTTCTAGATCTATGAAGTATGTCAATGGTATTTTTATTGGGATTGCATTAAATCTGTATAACAGTTTTGGGAGTATGGCAATTTTCACAATGTTGGTTCTTCCTAACCAAGAGGAAGGAGTATCCTTCAATTTTCTAATATCCTCTTCCATCTATTTTTTTCTGTGTAGTATACTTTTCAGCATATAGGTCTTTTACATTTTTAGAGAGGTTGATTGCTATATATTTCATTTTTTACATGTTATTGTAAAGGGTGATATTTCCATAATTTCTCCCTCAGTTAGTTTTTTGTTTGTGTACAGGAATGCTATTCATTTTTGAGCATTGACTTTATATCCAGCTCTGCGGCTGACCTTGTTTATTACCTCTAATAATCTTTTAATGGAGATTTTAGGGTGTTCTATATAGAGTATCATGTCATCTGCCAATAGTGACAATTTAACTTCTTCCTTTCCTATCTTTACTCCTTTTATTTCTCTCTCTGGTCTGATTGCCCTGGCTAGTTTTTCCAGAACTATATTGAAAATGTGTGGTGATTGTGGACATCCTTGTCTTGTTCCTGATTTTAAACTGAAAGCTTTCAGTTTTTGTCCATTTAGTATAATGTTGGCTGTTGGTTTGTCATAGATGTCCTTTATAAGGTTGAGGTAGACACTTTTTCTGCATCTATTGAGATGACCATGTGTTTTTTTTTTGGCTCTATTGATGTGCTATATTACAGTTATTGATTTGCATATGTTAAACCATCCCTGTATTCCTGGAATGAACCCTACTTGGTCATGATGTATAATCTTCTTGATGATTTGCTGCATTCTATTGGCCAGTATTTTGTTGAGAATCTTTGCATCAGTGTTCACTAGTGAGAGTGGCCTGTAGTTCTCTTTTTTGGTTGGATCTTTCTCTGGTTTTGATATGAGAGTAATACTTGCTCTAGGAATGATTTCAGGAGGATTGCTTTCTTCTCAGTTTCATTGAAGAGTTTAAGGAGTATTGGCATCAAATCTTCTCTAAATTTCTTGTAGAATTCAGCTGTGAATCCATCAGGACCTGGGCTTTTCTTTGTTGCTAAGTTTTTAATTAAATTTTCAATTTCAGTAGCTGATATTGGTTTGTTCAAAGTTGCTATATCGTCTTGGTTGAGCTTTGGTAGGTCATGTTTCTAGAAATCTGACCATTTCCACTGTGTTTTCAACTCTATGTGAGTAGAGATTTTCAAAGTAGGTATTCATGATCTTTTGAATTTCCATGTGTTCTGTAGTAATTTCTCCATTTTCAGTTCTTATTGCAAGAATTTGGATTTTTTCTTTCTTTCTCTTCATAAGGATAGCTAGAGGTTTGTCAATTTTGTTTATGCTCTCAAAAAAACAGCTTTTCAATTCATTAATTCTTGGTACTGTTTTTTTTTAGTTTCAGTTGCCTTTTTTTCTGCTCTAATCTTTACAATTTCCTCTGTTCTATGAGCTTTGGGTTCAACTTCTTTTTTTAGAAGCTTGAGATGGAGCATTAGGTTGTTTATCTGTGCTCTTTTTTTCTTGATAAGAGAATTTATTGCTATATATTTCCCTCTTAAGACCTCTTTCATTGAATCTCACAGATTGCAGAATGTTTTTCCTACATTTTCATTCAATTGTAGGTATTGCTTTATTTCTTCTTTAAATTCATCAGTAGCCCATTGGTTGTTCAAAAAGCTGTTATTTAATTTCCATGTATTTATGTAGGTTTTACAGTTTCTTTTGCCATTAATTTCCACTTTCAGTGCACAGTGGTCAGATATTACACATGGTATGATTTCAATAACTTTGCATTTACTTAAGAATGTTTTATGGGATAATATGTGGTCTATTTTGGAGAATATCTCATGTGCAGCTGAGAAAAATGTGTATTCTTATGTGGATAGGTGGAATACTCTGTGTCTACTAAGTCCAATTGCTCAGAGGTATGATTCAGTTCTGTTATTTCCTTGCTGACTTTTTCCTCTAGTTGATCTCTTTGTGACAATGGGCTGTTAATATCTCCTGTTATAATTGTGCTCTTGTGTATTTGGGTTTACATATCCATTAGTATTTGTCTTAAATAGTTGGGTGCTCCTGAATTTCATATATATATATATATATATATATATATATATATATTTATAATTGTTAATTCTGTGTCTTGAATTTTTCCACTAACAAGTGTGTAGTGACCTTCTCTATCTCTTTTTATCATTTTAGGTTTAAAGTTCACATTGTCTGAAAATTGAATGGCTACCCATGCTTTTTTCTGGGTTCCTGTTGCATGGAATATTGTTTTCCATTCTTTGATTTTTAATCTATGAGATTCCTTTTGGGTCAGAAGTGTTTCTTGTATACAGCATATTGTGGGGTTCTGTTTCTTTATCCATTCTGTCAATCAATTTTTTTATAGATATCACTGATATATACTCACTCGACTTTGCCATGTTATGTTCCAGTTGTTTCTTTCTGCTTTTCCTCTTATTTAAAAATACCTCACTCCAAGCTCTTCTTGACTTGAGGGTTTGTGTTGAAAAGTCTGCTGTGAATCTGATGGGCTTTCCTTGATAGGTGAGTTGTGTCTTTTCTCTGACAGATTTTAGTATTCTGTTTTTATGCTTTATGCCTGAGATCTTAATTATTATGTGTCTGGTTGTGGATTTATGTTGATTGTGACTGTTTGATGTTCTATATGCCTCACTTATCTGCATACCAGATTCTTTCCCCATATTTGGGAAATTTTCTGCTATTATTTCTGTAAATACTTTATGTATGTCATTTGACTCGACTCCTGTATCTTCGCTAATGCCCATTAATCTTGTGTTGTTGCTCTTGGCATCATCAAGAAGTTCTGGATTATCATTTCATGCAGCTTTGTTATTTTTAAAAGTGCTCTCCTTTCCTGATCACTAATTGTGATCCTGTCTTCAAGGTCCAAAATCCTATCCTCAGCTTCCTTTAGGCAGTTTTTCAGACTTTCAATAGAATTTTTTGTTTCTTGGATGTCTCTTTGAGTTTATTTCATGAATTCTGCTTGTTTTCTATATTGTTCATTCAAAATTTCAATCAGTTTTCCATGCTCATGTACTTTTTTCTCTATTTCTTCCTTAGCTGCATTCAACAACTCTTTACATGGGAAAGTACCTCTAATTTGATTTCCACTATAGCCTGATGGAGTTGTTTTTTCATTTCACTCACCATCTTTTCAGAGATTCCCAGTGGGTTACTTTTGGGGTCTTCTATCTCAATGGGTTCTATACTTGCTTCTGGTGAACTATATGTTTGAGACTGCATTTTTCTTTTTCATTTTGTCATTTTCACTCTGTATGATGTATTTTATGTGTAGGAGGGGATCACACACACTATTTTCAGACTCACCAAAGTCTTACACTTAGTTTGAGGGGGTTTTACTACTGGCCCTATTTATCCCCTGTACATCTTCATTTTAGGGGCATACTCATCGTACTGATAGAGTTAATCCACTGTAGTCCAAGGTTCACTGCCTGGGAGCAACGTTCCTAATTTTTTCACACTAACTGGAGCCTGCTGAGGTCTTCTGATGTTCCAGGTGGAGGGCGAGCCCAGCAGAAGCATTCCAGGGCAGTTTTCAGTCTTGGGCGGGCTTTATAAATGTTCCAGGTGGCAGGGTACACCCACAGCGGAGGTTCTAGGCAGCCTATGCCTGAGGCGGGCTTCCTTGATGTTCCTGGTGGCAGATTGGGTCCTCGGGAGGAGGTTCCAGGCAGCTTACCACTGATGTAGGCTTCAGCTAACTTCCTGGTGGCAGGCTGGCCCACAGTAAAGGTTCCAGGCACCTTACCCCTGATGCAGTCTTCTGCTAAGTTCCTGGTGGTAGAGCAGGCCCTCAGGGAAGGTTCCAGGCAGGTGAGGCCTGATGCAGGCTTCTACTAAGTTCCAGGTGGCAGGGCGGGGCCTCGGGGCTATTTCTTTTTCTTGAATATCCCCATAAAAAGTTTGTAGTGAATTCTTAATTTCTTTGTATTACTTCTCATTAGAAGTTAACATTGTCTACAAACATAATAGCTACACCTCCTTTTTCTGACTTCCTGTTGCATGCAGAATTGTTTTGAGTCTTTTAATTTTTAATCTATGAATTCCTTTTAAAGTTAAATGAGCTTCTTGTATATAGTATGTTGTTGGATCTTGTTTCATGATCCATTCTGCCTGTCACTTTCTTTTGATTGGTGAATCAAGGCCATGTACATTGATTGCCATAACTTATATGTATTGTCTTTATCATGCTGTTTTCTCTCTATTGGTTCCTTACTTTTATCCTCTGTTTAAATGCTTCTTGGTTTTTTTCTGTAATTGTTTTTGAATTTGTGGACATTTTTGTCTTTGTCTAGAATATCTTTTAGTACTTTTTTATTTAAAGAAAGAAAAGAAAAAATAGGGAAAAAACAAAAAAGGTAGAATAATGCAGAACTCAAAAAATTAACATCATAAAATCACTAGTTGATACATTACATATTGTCATCTTATAAATAGTTGTTAAAGTTGCAAAATCAAAGCATGAAAAGTTGCTAGAAACTCAAATATTGACAGTGAAAACCCTTCTGTTCAATGATCTAACAGACATTTAGTAATATGGTCATCTGTCTTATACACTATGCATACTGGTGTATCCTTTGGAGCATTTTCTTTCCCTTTCACTTTTGCAATATCTCATACTTTTTGGATCTTATTACTCTGTTAGTTTTTATTATAATTTACACTAGGGAGACAATGTGATATTTACTAATATGAGTTTTGTTTATTTCAAGTTGCCTCCATGTAGCTATAAGGGCCTCAAGATAATACTTTTTCATAGCTGAGCAGTATTCCATTGTACAAAAATTACCACATCTTTATCCACTCTGCAGTTGATGGGCTTCTTGGTTATTTCCAAGATTTAGCTATCACAAATTGTGTTGCTATGAACATGGTTGCACATATATCACTGTGACATGACCTTTTCAATTTTTCTGGGATAATACCCAGTAGGGGAAAAAACTGGATTGAATGTAACTTACAATTCTAGTTTTTTGAGGAATTTCCATACTGATTTCCATAGTGGATGCACCAGTCTGCACACCCACCAACAGTGGAGCAGTACTCCTTTTTCCCCCGCAAGCTCACCAACATTTATTATCAGTTGATTTATTGATGGTGACCATTCTTTCCAGGGTGAGATAAAATCTCAATGCTGTTTTAATTTGCATTTCTCAAATGACCAGTGATGGTGAACATTTCTTCACATATTTATTTATCATTTGTATAGCTTCATCTGGGAACTCTATGTTCTTCTCTGATGCCCATTTTTGGAGAGGGTCTTTGAATGTGGGGGGCTTAATGTTTTTCAATTCTTTATATGTTCTGGATATAAATCCTTTGTCTGAGGGGTGGTTGGCTAAAATTCTTTCCCATTCTGTGGGTTTTCTTCTCACTTTGTTGGTTATTTCTTTTGAAGTGTAAATACTTTTTAGTAATAAGAGATTCCAATTGTTGATTCTTTGAAATATTTCCCATGCAGTTTATGTTTTATTCATGAATTCTCTGCTTACCACCATGTCTCCAATATTTCTACCTAACTGGTCCTCCAGAAGATTTAGTGTTTCTTCATTAATATTTAAATCCTTTACCCATTTTGACTTTAGTTTAGTGCCTGGTGATAGGCATGGGTCTCTTTTCAGTCTTTGACATATAGAGAACCAATTTTTCTTTATGAAAGGCTCTGTCCTCCTTCCAATGAACATGTTTAGCCCTTTTGTCAAATATCAAGTCACTGAGTGTCTTTGCAGTTGTGTTTCCATCTTCTAATCTGTTTCATTGATCCTCAGATCTGTTTCTTTGCCAGCACCATGCCGATTTTATTACTGTGGCTTTGTAATATAGTTTCAAGTCAGGAATTGAGATGCCTCCTGTCTTGCCTTTGTTGCCCAGAATCGCCTTTGTGATTCAAGGTTTCTTATGCTTTGAAAGGAATTTTAAGAATATTTTCTCTACATATGGAAGGTATGTTAATTGTATTTTGATTGAGATTGAATTGAATCTGTATAACAGTTTTGGGTGTATGGTGATTTTCACAATGTTGTTCTTCCTAACCAAGAGCAAGAATATCCTTTCATTTTCTAATATCTTCTTCAATCTCCCTTTTTAGAGTAGTATAATCTTCAGCATACTGTTCTTTTACATTCCTGGTTAGGTTACATTCCTACGTGTTTCATTTTTTTAGATGCTATTGTGAAAGGTGATATTTCCATAATTTCCCTCTTGGTGAGTTTTTTGTTTGTGTACAGGAATGCTATTGATTTTTAATCATTGACTTTGTATCCAGCTACAATGATGAATTTGTTTATTACCTCTAGTAGTCCTTTCATGGAGCTTTTTGGGTCTTATATGTAGAGTATCGTGTCATCTGCAAATAATGATAATTTAACTTCTTTTCATATTTTATTCCTTTTAATTCTTCCTCCTGTCTTATTGCTCTGGCTAATATTTCTAGAATTATATTGAAAAGGAGTGGTGATAGTGGACATCCTTGTTTTGTTCCTGATTTTAGAGTGAAGGTTTTCAGGTTTTTTCCATTTAGTATAATGTTGGTTGTTGGTTTGCCATAAATGACCTTTATGAGATTGAGGTACATAATGTCTATTCTGAGTTTCTGTACAGTTTTTTCATGAACAGGTGTTGGACTTTATCAAAAGCTTTTTCTGTATCTATTGAGATGATCATTTATTTTTATTTTTGGCTCTGTTGATGTGGTGTATTACATTTATTTGTTTGCATACATTGAACCATCCCTGCATTCCTGTAATAAATCTCACTTGGTCGTGGTATATAAACTTCTTGATGATTTACTGCATTCTATTTGCCAATATTTGTTGAGAATCTTTAAATTAGTGTTCATTAATGAGATTGGCCTATAATTCTCCTTTTTGGTTGGGTCTTTCTTTGGTTTTGGTATCACAGTGATACTTACCTCCAAGAGTGAGTTAGGTAAGACTGATTTGCTTTCAATTTCATTGAAGAGTTTAAGGAGTATTGGCATCATTGAAGAGTTTAAGGAGTATTGGCATCAAATGTCAAAATTTCTTGTGGAACTCAGCTTTGAACCCATCAGGACTTGGCTTTTCTCTGTTGGTAAGTTTTTAATCATGTTTTCATTCAGTAGCTGATATTTGGGTATTCAAAATTATTATATCTTCTTGATTGAGCTTGGTAGTTCATATGTTTCTAGAAATCTATCCATTTCCTCTATGTTTTCCACCCTATGTGAGTAGAAATTTTCAAAGTAGGTGTTCCTCATGTTTTGAATTTCCATGGGATCTGTAGTAATTTCCCTCTTTTCAGTCCTTATTGTGTGAGTTTGATTTGTATCTTTATTTTTCTTGATAGGTTGGCTAGATGTTTATCAATTTTGTTTATTCTCTCAAAAAAACATATCTTTGATTCATTAATATTTGTATTGTTTTTTTAGTTTCACTTGCATTAATTTCTGCCCTAATCTTTATAATTTACTCTCTTCTATGAGTTTTACATGCTCTTCCTTTTCTAGAAGCTTGAGATGTAGTATTATGTTATTTATTTATGCTCATTTCATTTTTGATGTGACTATTTATTGCTATATATTTCCCTCTTAGGATTGCTTTCATTACATCCCATAGGTGACTTTATGTTGTATCTGAATTATCATTGTATTGTAGGTATTGTTTTATTTCTTCTTTAGTTTCATCTGTAACCCATTCATTGTTCAGAAGGTTGCTATTTAATTGCCACTTGTTTATGCATGTTTTGAAGTTTCTTTTGGAATTGATTTTCAATTGTGGTGCTCTATGGTCAGATATTATGCATGGGATAGTTTTGCTCTCTTTGCATTTACTTAAGAATATTTTGCGAGTTAATATATGATCTATTTTGGGGAATGTCCCATGTGTAGCTAAGAAGAATATATATTCTGATGTGCTTGAGTGGAACACTCTGTAAACATCGACTAAGTCCATTCACTCACAGATATGATTCAGTTCCATTATTTCTTTCCTGAGTTTTTGTCTAGCTGATGTATATCTTTCTGAAAGTGAGGTGTTAAGGTTTCCTACTACAATTGTGTTCTTGTGTATTTGGTTTTTTCCTCTCCATTAGTACTTGTCTTATGTAGTTGGGTGTGCCTGTATTTGGTATATATATATATATATATATATATATATAATTGTTAGCACTTCCTGTTGTAGTTTTACACTTACAGTTATGTTGTTGCCTTCTCTATCTCTTTTAAACCTTTTAGGTTTGAAGTTCAATTTGTCTGCAAACAGAATATCTAGCCATGCTTTTTTCTGCATTGTTGTTGTATGGAATACTGTTTTCCATCCTTTGACTTTCAATCTGAGTTTGTTTTTGAGTCAGATGTGTTTCTTGTATGCAGCATATTGTGGGATCCTATTTCTTGATCAATTCTGTCAACCTGTTTCTTTTGATAGGTGAATTGACCCCAATTATATCTAGGTATATTACTGATATGTACTGGCTTGACTTTATCTTGTAGTGTGCCTGTTGTTGGTTTCTGGCTTTTCTCCATTTTTAAATTTCTTGTCCATCCTGGTGGTTTCTTTCTGTTGTTTCTCTGTTGATTATGGTCATTTTTATCTCTATCTAGCATGTCTTTCAGGACTCTTTCTAGGATTTGTTTGGTGGACATGAATTTCTTCAGTTGTTCTTTGTCATGGAAGTATCTTGTTTCTCCATTAAATTTGAAGAACAGTTTTACTTGGTGCATCAGTCTGGGTTGAAAGTTGTTTTGTTTTAGGGATTGAAATACTTCACTCAAAGCTCCTCTTTTTTTAGGAAAACAATATTTTATTTAAAGATAAAAAAACAGAAAAAGAATAGAAATATTACAGAATTTCAAGAAAAGAAGATAAACAGTAAGAAATCACTAGTTGATAAATTACATATTGTTCTTTTAGAAATAGTGTTTCAAGTTACAAAATTAGGGGCTGGGGATTTAGCTAAATGGCATAAGCACCTGCCTTGCAAGCATGTGGTTGTGAGTTCAATCCCTGGTACTGATTAAAAATAAAACAAAAAGATACAAAATTAAAGCACACAAAGTGGACACTCAAGCAGTGAGAGTGCAAGCAGATCTGTTCAACAATCCAACAAGAACCTAGAAATATGGTTAACAATCCCACACACCTAAACATGCATGTAGTTATATCTCAAAGGTCCTCTTAACCTGAGGGTTTGTGCTGAAAAGTCTGCTGTGATTCTAATGGGCTTTCCTTGTTACGTGAGTTGTGTCTTTTCTCTGACAACTTTTAGTATTCTGTTTTTATGCTGCATGTCTGGGACCTTAATTTTTATATGTCTGGGTGTAGATTTATGTTGTTTGTGACTGTTTGGCATTCTATATGCCTTACTTATTTGTATATCAGGCTTTACTTCCCCATGTTTGGGAAATTTTCCTCTATGTCATTTGCATTAACTCCTGCATCTTCACTGATGACTGTTACTATTATATTGTTTCTCTTGGCATCATCTTGAAGCTGCTAGATTTTAATTTCATGCTGCTTTGTTTTTTTATAAGTTCTACCCTTTCATGATGACTATCTGTGATCCTGTCCTTAAAGTCTGAAATTCTATCCTCAGCTTCATTTAAACCATTGTGCCAGCATTCAATAGAATTTTTTGTTTCTTGGATATCTCTTTGAATTTGTTTCATGGATTCTGCATGTTTTCCACATTGTTCAAAGTTTGAATCAATTTCCCATGCTCCTGTATTTTTTTATCTATTTGTTTTTTAGCTATGATGAGCAACTCTTTTACTAAGGTGGTTATTTTTGTCTTTACATGAGAAATTATTTCTAATTTGATTTCCTCTATGGCCTCATGGATTTGTTTCTTTACTTCATTTGCTATCTTTTCTGATATTTCTTTTGTGTGACTTTTAAAGTTCTCTACTTTTCTGTTGTCTGTTCTTGCTTCTGATGGACTAGAGGATTGAGATTGCATTTTACTTTTTCATTTTGTCATTTTTACCATCTGGGCCAATATCTGCTTATTCAATTCCATTAGTCACATCTATCAGCATTGTGTCTTGTAGGGTACTACTGTGTGATTGATCTCCATCAGATTGTTGGGTACATAGTGACTGGAACCTCCCAAGATCCCAAGATTTGCACGAGGGACCACAGAGTATCCCATCAAAACAGCATGGCCAATCCACTGCAGTTCAAGGTCCTGGAGGGGTGAGGGAGCCAAAAATTCACAGCAGCACTTGGTCTAAGAGATGGGTGGTTAGATGAGGGCAGCATGCCAAACCAGGTGGATTCAGCAGTCCTCTTGTCCAGCATGTGTGGAGAGTGCACCAGGGCACAGCATGGTGTGTGGTCTGAGCCAGAGTGGGCATGGTGGTCCTCCAGGCCGGTGTGCAGGGAGAGCTTTTTTTACTCTTTCTAGTGCTGATTTGGTTGTTATAAATTTCTTCACTTTTTCTTTGTTATGAAAATATCTTATTCCTCCATTAATTTTGAAAGGTAGTTTTACAGAGAACATTAATCTGGGTTGGAAATTGCTTTCTTTCAGGACTTGAAATACTTCACTCCAAACTCTTCTTGACTTTTGGGTTTGCTTTCATAAGTCTGTAATAATTCTGATGGGCTTTCCTTTATAGGTGATCTGTTTATTTTCTGTAACAGCTTTTAATATTCTGTGTTTGTGATGACTTTCTAGGATCTTGATTTATTTTGGTTATGGTTAATTGGATTTCTGCATACCTTATGTGTCTGTATGTTAGATTCCTTCCCCATGCTTGCAAAATTTTCTATTACTTCTGAAAATAATTTATTATGTTTTTTGTGCTGCCTCTTGCTTTTTCATTGGTACCAGTTATTCTATATTATTTTTCTTTGTATCATCTTGCAGTTGTTAAATTGTTGTTTCCTGATCTTTTGTTATTTCCCAGACAATTTTCCTTTCATGGTCACTAACCATGAAATTCTGAAAGTCTGTCTTCAATTTTGTTAAAGTGATTTTGCCAGTTTTCAGTGGAATTTTTAATTTCCTGAATATCTGTTTAAATCTGTTTCATGCATTTTACTTCTTTCCTATATTGATCATTCACTGTTCTCATCCTCTTCCTATTATCAACTATTTTTAAATCTATCTCTACTTTAGACTTGGTGTGCAATACCATTATAAATTTTGGCATTTCTGTTTTTTAAATGAGAGATTGTTTCTGATATGATTTTCTCTATAGCCTCATGGATTTGTTTCTTTGCTTAGTTTCTATATTTTCAGAGTTTTAAGGTGTTTATATTCTAATTTTTTCTGTATCTATGGCTCACAGACTTTTTCTTGATAGACAGTAGGTCTGTAATTGCATTTTGCTTTTTTATCTTGTCATTTTCTCTTTTATAGAGTTTTATTTTGTTTTCAGTGATGATTCCTTTGGGTTTTTGAAGTAGGTAGCTATATCACTAGTATCAAGGCCTTGCTAGGGAAAGTGTTCAGGTATGTCTTCTGTGTGTAGAAGATTCTTGGTTTGTGTCTGTTACAAGATTCTACCTTCCTAATTAATTAAGAATGGGATGTTTGAACTTGTTTGGCTCTGTCCTTGATCCTTTGGTGTAGACCTCTTATGAAGTATTAACCCAGAGTTTCCCAGTATTGTTACTGTAAAGAAGACAACTGATTACAACAGATATGACATCTTAGCTCAAGTAGTAAAATTAGCAATGAGAATAGCAACAACCACAATTTAGAAATTGACAAACATTGGTAGCTATTCATTTTGTATTTTAGACTATAGGAGCAAAATCTGCAGTTATATAACAGAACCAATCAGAAGTTAGGAGTTTCTGTGCAAAGTATTTTCCCTCGGTAGAGTGGTTTTACCATGTGGTGGAAAAATTCAGGGAGGATAGTATATAAACAAAGATAACTTGAAAGGAATTAGAAGCAAAGCAGGGGGACAAAGGAAGATAATGCAAGGTTTGGGAAACTAAAGGGGACAGAATAAAAAGAATGAAGTATCATCTGAACTTGGTCTCTGGGTTTAGGGGATGGAATTAGTTTTCTGTGATCAGAATTCACCCCACATTTTTAGAAAAGAGATAAAGAGCAAGAGAAAGAAAGAAAACAGAAACAAATAAAGAAAGAAAAGCAAAAAAGAAAGAGAAAGAAAGTAAGATGAAGAAAAAGTGTAACAAAAAGGAGAAACAAAAATTGAGAGAAAAGAGTGGGTCACCAAATCCTGGATTCTTTCTGAGCTGACTGCCTATTGTTACTTCAGATTTTCACATCACTAGTCTCACCTGTACATCCTGTGTGCCTTAGCTGGGATCCTATTGTGTCTTGGAATTCCTTCTAGTCTCTGAAGCTTCCCAGGCAATTCACCACAGTAGTAGCAGTATTGAGAGGGGTGCCCTCGTCTGGCATAGCTCATTTGGGTTCCCATAGTGGTTAAGAGACAATGGGATGAACCTCTCTCCTCTGGTGCTGTTCAATTGGGTTCTCATGGTGACAGAGGGACAATGGATTGGATTTTGTTTCTTGATACAATTTACTAACCTGTTCCTTTTGATTCATGAATTGAGATCACTCACATTGATGGTTATCATTGATAGGTATTGATTTATTCTTGTCATTATACGGTTTTCCTGCTGTTGCTATCCTTTTTATTTTCCTCCTATTTAATTGTTCACCTCACCTAGTGAATTCATTCTATTGGGATTTTTGGTATTGTTACCTTCACTGTCTCTATCTAGAATATCCTTGAGAAGTTTTCAGTGTGCTGGTTTGGTGGTCTTATTTTAGGTGTTCTTTGTAATGGACATCCTATGTAAATATCAATTTTGAAAGATAACTATGCAAGTTGCAAGACTGTTTTCTTTCAAAGATTGAAATACATGCCTCCAAGCTCTCTTTAGAATTTCTGTCAAGAAGTCTGCTGTGATTCTAGTAGGTTTTTTAATAGATGATTTATTTTTTTTTCTCTTACAGCATTTAGGATTATGTTCTTGTGGTGAATTTCGGGAATCTTACCTACTATAAGTCTTGATTTACTTTTTCTGATCAAAACTATTTGGGGTTCTATATGTCTTACTTATGTGTATGTCAATTTCTTTTTCCACTCTTGGAAAGGTTTGTGCTATTTGTTCCATTGCCTTTTGTGCTATCTTTGATGTTTTATTTTTTCCAATTCATCTCAGATTAATCTTTGGATCATCTATCACCTGCTTAAAGGATTTTTCATGGTTCTTTGCTATTTTTAATGTAACTTTCATTAATTGGTCACCAAACTCTGCCCCATGTTCTGGGTTGGATATTCTCTCCTCACATTTGTAAATTCTGCTATATATAATTTCAATGGTGTTTTTAAAGTTCTGGATATCTGTTTGAAACTGTTTTGTGGTTTTCAATTACTTTTATGTTGGAGTTCATGATTTTCATGTCTTTATTTATCTCCTCTTTTTAAAATCAATATCCTTTTCAATTCACTAATCATTTGTTTTATTAATTATCTGTGAAACTATCTCTACTTTGAATTTGCCATGTCTCTTATTGATTTGTTTAGTTACTTCCACTGCTACCATTTCAGATCAAATAAGGAAAGACTTAAACATTAGTAGGCCCAAGCTTGAGTAACTATAGGGGACACATTCAGAGGCAGAGTCTCAGAATACCCCTCACAAAAATTGGACAACAGCTCCTATGAGGTACTGACATAGTCTATGATACAGCCTATCATTTTCTCAGTCCTGATTTTGTAACTTTGGAGAAATATTTATGGCTAAAAAAGACATTGTGCATTTTAAAATGATTATCTACATTTGTGGTAGTCTTAGTTATGTCAGGTTCTGGTTTTCCTTGGATATGGGTAACTTGTTTCAGGAGAGTGAGTAGAAACTTCTAAGCATCACTGAATTTGGGGAGTGTTCTGCAGCTGTGAGTTGAAAAGGCTTATAATCAGGTATCCCTTTGAGTCCTTAAAATCACTTTTATTACTCTTACCTTTGTTTTCTCCATCTAAAAGGGAAATGAAAAGCTAGGTAAATATAAGGGATAATAAACTTTGATCTTCTGACTCTTGTTTTATGGAAGTGACATTTTAGTACATGTTTGAAGTACATAATAATTAATTTATCAATTGGTACAGGTACATAGTACTTTTTAATTCTTTTTTAGAAGTGACTTTTATTAGCACATATTTACAGTATTTAATGTTTAAATTTATTGGAATATGTACATAGTACATGTTAATTCTTTATTTTTCACACCTTATATATTCCTTGATTTTCTGCTTTTTCCAATTTTTGGTCCCCCTCTCATTTACTAAAGTCCTATTTTCATTATTTTCCCCTCAACATTTTTTTCCATCTCATTCCCTCCCTTCCCAACCCCCTCACCCCATTTCCATACTGATATTTCTTAACTGAGAAAAATACAAATATCTAAAATTATAAAGTAATAAAGGGTACAAAAATGAAGATCAATTTTTATTCTTAGTTATCTATCTGACATTTGTAAGCTCAGGCAAAGAGTCATAGGTTTTACAAAAACTGATTTTAAGTTCCTGATTGTCTCAGGAAAAATCACAAATCACATTTTTAATAAGTAAAAGGCAGGTATTTGTTTGTCCTATGTTCCTATAGTGATCTGTATGTCAAAATTGTTTGAATAGCTCTGACTTCAACCTTTTTAACATTTTTGAAATTGTTCAATCCTACCATGGGTTAACATCTTTAGCTACTACCCAGATTAGTAGGCTAAAATATACATATTGTTACTACCAGTAGTCTATAGATGCTTAAATACAAGCAATGAGAGATGAATTAATTGAGAAAGCATCAGTCAGTAGGCTTCAATCAGGATGAAGTTGCATGTTGTGCAGCATGAGGTTATGAATGTTGCCTGGAGCATAACTGTGTCACATGACAGTGGGCCGCTTACACAGTCCTTCCTTGCCTTATGTCTGTCAACAGTGAAGTGGTGATGGCAATATAATTAGTGCCATATGTTTATTATAATACATACCTGGTCCCTAAAAGTAGATTTTCATTTTGTTCATGACTCAGTTGCTATTTCTGCTGCTTCCACTCAGAACTGATTGATGCCTTTTTTTGAGCTTGAAAATAATAACTGAGACTGCACCAGAAGAGAAAATAAAACTGAGATTTTTCTTTATGATAACACAAGGAAAAAGTATTTTCTTCCTTCTTTACCTCCAGGTTGTTTTAACAAGGCTTTGAAATTGTTATTATTCCTTATGTAACCTTGGAAAAATAGGCATTTTAATGACAAAAATATCATTTTAGTAACACACAAAGGAATATTTCTGAAAGACATAGAAGAGAAATTCATAGGAAGGAGAGAACCAAAGTAAGGTAAGAAGAAAGGAGTGATAAGGCAGAAGACATCTCCATAGCCCAATGATTAAAATCACAAGCTACAAAGTAATATCTATATTTTAGGGCATCCATATTTTCTGTTTAATTTTAAATTAGTAAACACAAGAAGTAGAGGACAAATGAGCGTTTAAATGTTAGGGTAAAAAAGAAGATTAAAACAATTTGAGTCAATGAAAATCATTCTTTTGGTATACTTGCTACTTCTCCAAGTGTTGAACTGTTTGAAAATCCAGTGTAGATTAAACTTTCTCATTTTCAAACAGCATCTCACTGGGATGGTGGACCACCACAGGAAGGACTCAAATAGGGAGAATGGGCAAGATGTAGCTAGACTGCTATGAAGATTAGTTTATTCTGCACTTGGATTAGATAATCCTAATAATAATTGGACATTTTTCTAGCAGACTGGAAAATGATTTTGAGTTAGTCTTTAAACTTGAATTTTGCAGAAATTGCCTGTTTTGACCATGTAGTACCGTCTTTTCTTGTATCTCTGGATCTTTTTCTTCTTTGTATGAGCATTTTCATCCACTTAATCTTTATATCTAGAGAACAGACCAGGAAAAGAGTAATACTTCATGTAAGGCTATGAGAATAATATCTTCACCCTTAAATCTCAGGCTTTATCCTTTCAGTCATTCACAGCTAGCTGGGAAGATGTCTATAAAATAAGGATAGGTTAACATTTGATTGTTATTACAATATATTTCTGAATATACACAGATTTCTTTTACTGATACTAAATGTACTCATTGATGTGTTCATAGAGAGTAATTGAGTTGATAATTTAAATATTGTTATAAACTCATGTTTGGAGATCTTCCTTAGTTATATTCTGAGTTAAGCCAATCTACAAATCTGAGGCTCCAAACTGATAGAAAGTGAGGCATAGCATGCAACTATTTTTATGTTCAAAGTTCATACTGCATACAAACCCATGACCTGCTTCTCACTGTGTTTCTCATCCAGATGGATTTATGATGAATCTTCCATATCTTGTGGTCTAGAGTTGAGGTGATGTCAATTAGTTGTGGAGTAAAATATCATGCAGGCTATCTAAAATCATAAAGAAAAATTGTATTATAAAGATAAAAGGAAAAGGAAAGTTCTAGTAGAGATGAAATGAAGGTAATAAAATTTGTAGAAAATAATAGGGCAGGTATCTTTTTAATTTATTTTGTTTAGTGTATGTATTCTGTATGGTTCCTACTTGGTTTTAATATGCCCTATTCTATTGTTGTCTCATAGATCAGCTTTCTGTATTCACTCATTTTTCTGCTTTCTTATAATTTTGGATTCTAAGAAACTGTCTGGGCAAGGCACAAATTCTGATCCAACTCTAGGTGAATTTGTAGCTCATTTATTTAGTCACTGTGTCCAAGTTATTATCTGAACCTACTTTATGGACTGGTAACTCGGGTTGTGTTCTCATTTATTACCATTTATTAGAGGTAAGATTATGTGAACAATTTTAATAAACAAAGTTTCGGCTAGGTTAAAACCTGTACTTACTCTATATCTCAGATGCAGATGTGTTAGAAATGAAAGTCTGTGTAGTTGCAGGTTTTTAGTGACATACACAATTCAAACTGGTTCAATTAAAATGGTAAATATATGACTTCATATATCTGCATTTTTCATGGGTATGGTTGATGGAAGCAGGGAATTCGAATCCTTAGAAATTTTTATCATCACTTGTCTCAGCTCTTCTTTATATTGAAGGATATTCCATTGAAAGTAATACAGAAGATGGTCTACTTGGGGAAACTTAAATTCTATTAGTTTACAATCCCAGAAAAAGCAAGCTTTTTATATATAAAAATTTCTGTAAGCATCTTAGGATTTTCTTTCATTCAAATCATCTTCTCACACCCAAGTCAAAAGGATATTGTATTTTTATTGAGCAGTGAGGTGTCGTTTTTCAATTTTTGGACCTGGTTGGGGTGATTAATCAAAAATGAGGAGGTAGGTTCTTTAATCAGAAAAGAGGATGTTGAAAAATAAAAAGAGGCAATACACACCTCAGGCATATATAGGCATATATAGGATAAAAATCTTTCCTTAAACACATTTGCACTATGCTCAAGCCAGTAGTCACCTAATTTCTGACTGATCATAGATTAGTCATTTTGCGTCATATAGCAGTTGAATACATTTATCATGTTCTCTTATTGTTTTTAAAGTATCCCTCATTAAATGACCACCAGCCACAATATTGTCTTACAGATTTGACACTGTACTCACATTGATAGCTTTTGTTTTGTATTCTTTCAGTAGAATTTTTAATTGCCTATCTTTCTGTTTGGGACTTTTCTATTAACTCCAACTATATTTTTTATGCCAGGCATTCACATTTTGTATCTCTTTATTTAGTTACAGTAGTTTTAAAAATTATTATTAGTGTGTCTTCTGTAGACTCATTTGTCATTTGTTTACTTAGAATCATTATCTGTTCAGTTATATCTTCCTTGAAGTCACTAAAACAGTATTGGTGTGTTTTCTTCCACTATTGTCCTATCAGGCATTTTGACTCTGTTGCTTTTGATTTCCTCCCCCTTTATCCCCCTTGGATCAATTTTGCTGGAGTTTTAGTTACTGGAGGTATTTTTTCCCTTTTCTTCTCATATTTCTATTTTTTATTTTCTGTGATGAGGTCCTCAGGATGATTACAGTGGGTAACATGTTTGCTAGTATGGAAATCTCAATATTTAATGTCTAATTTTCAGAGATTTCCTCTGGATATGGTTAACTATTGGTATTTGCCTCTATCCTAGATTCTAAAATCCTCCATTTATTTGGCAAGAGAGATATCAGTTTATTTGGACCAGTACCCAGTTCTTTGGGGATGAACTGCTGTATTGTTTATAACTTACAGCATATAGAGAAATACAATTGATAACAGTAACTATGTCACATTGAATATAGTAGTAGAATGTATCAAACATAAACTGGATAGTCCCAGGAGCCAAACATGCACAAGCTGATTCCCAGCACATGCAGGAAGCTTTGGGACATTGCTCCCAGCCAGTAAGACCATGTCCATCATCCCAAAACACCAGAGGACCCATGGGAGGTCATAGTGGGCCTAAATGGGCCACACCCAGTGACCTCCAAGCAGCTAGCAGTTGCCTGAAGTCTGCCTCAGGAGTCAAAAGTGGGCAAGGCAATTCCCAGTGCACAGGGGAAGCTTTGGAATGTGTCTGAAAACCTGGAAATATAGGAAAATGACAAGATCAAAGAGCAAAATGCAATTGCAAACTTCCAGTCTAACCCAAGCAAGTCTAGGAGACATGGACATAGAAGAAAATGTAAGCCATACACCTGAAATTCCTGAGATGATAACAATTGAAGTAAAGAAACAACTCCTGAAAGCTATAAAGTAACTCAGATCAGCAAAAATCTCCCAGGTAAAAGAAGAAATGATAAAGGTAATGAAAGAAATGCTGAACATATCTAAAGAAGACATAGTTAAAAAATTAGAGGAACAATGCAAAAAGATGGAAACCCTGAATGAATAATATAAGAAACAAATAGAATGAGTGAAGTAGATTCAAAAGAGATATACAGGAAATCAAAAATTCCATCAAAAGTTGGCAAAACCTCCTCAACAAAAGTAAAGATAGAATTTCAGAACTTGAAGACAGGATTGCAGCTAGTGAACAGGAAAGGAAAGTTCTTTTAAAAATAACAAGGAATCAGGATATAACAATTCAACAGCTGCAAGATGATGCAAAAAATCAACATAAGATTGATAGATACAAACAAAAAAAAAGGTGACAACACAAATGATATCAATGGGCTATTTACAAAAGTAATAGCTGAAAATTTCCCAGACATGAGAATGGAAACTGACATACAGATCAGTGAAGCTTATAGGATTCCAAAGAACAATAACCAAATTAAAACTACATACAGACATAATAAACATCCCAGAAATTCAAGATAAGAACAGAATATAAAAAGCTGCCAGAGAGAAAAAACAGATCACCTATAAAGGAAAGCCTATTAGTGTCACAGAAGACTTCTTGACACAAACAATGAAGTCAAGAAGAGCATGGAGTGAAGTATTTCAGATCCTAAAGGAAAACAACTTCCAACACAGACTGATGTAACCTGCAAAACTGTTCTTAAAAATGGCTGGAGAAATGACACTTGAACAACAAAGAACAGCTGAATAACTTCATAACAACCATACCAACCTTGCAAAAAATACTGAAAGACATTCTAGATATACAAAGGAAAAAACACTAAGCAAGGCAAACAATTAAACTGAGTGGAAAAGTAAAGAATCAACAGCAGAAAGATAGCATGTCAAAGGTAAACCAATATATATCAGTTATAACCATTAATGTAAATAGCTTCAATTCACCAATTAAAAGAAACAGATTGGCAGAATGGATCAAGAAACAATGTCCAAACATATGCTCTCTACAAGAAGCCCATCTAACCCAAAAGGAAACTCATCGACTGAAAGGCAAAGGATGAAAAAAATATGCAATGCAATAGGATTGCTCCCCCCCAAAAAAGCAGGGTTAGGGTGTTTGCAGACAATGTGAACTTCAAACCAAAAATAATCCAAAGAGATAAAGAACATCACTACATACTTGTTAGGGAAAAACTTAAAGAGGAAGAGATAACAAACTTAAATACCTATACACCAAATTCAGGAACACACACTTATACAAAACAAATATTAACAAACATGAAAAATCAAATGAGCAGTTTAAAACAGGAGACTTTAACACACATTTGACACAAAGGGACATATCAACTAGGCAGAAAATCAGCAAAGAAATAACAAAACTGAATCACACCAGTGAACAAATGGACTTGGTGGACTTATACAGAGTGTTCCACTGATCACATCAGAATATACATTCTTCTCAGTGGCACATGGAACATTCTATAAAAATAGACCATATACTAGCCCACAGAATATGCTTAAGTAAATGCAAATGTATTGAAATTATCCCATGCATGTTATCAGATCATAGCACCATAAAACTAGAAATTAATGACAAAAGAAACTGCAATAACCCCACAAACACATGGAAATTGAATAATACACTCCTGAGCAACCAGTGGGTCACAGAGGAAATTAAAGATGAAATGAGGCAGTATCTACAAGCAAATGAAAATACAAATACATCTTACTGGAACCTGTGGGATGCAATGAAAATTTATTGCAGTGAAATCCCACATTAGGAAAACAGAATGAACACAAATAAACAACCTGATACTACACCTCAAACATCTAGAAAAAAAAATCAAGTCAAACCCAGAGCCAAAAGAATGGAGGAAATTATAAAGGTCAGAGCAGAAATCAATGCAATAGAGACTAAGAAAGCAATACAAAGAATCAATGAATCAAAGAGTTGGTTCTTTGAAAGAATAAATAAAATTGATAACTCCTAGACAATCTTATTTAAAAAAGGAAAGAAAAGCTCAAATTCATGCAATAAGGAATGAAAAGGGTAAAATCACTACAGATCCTGTGGAAATACAGAAGATCAACAATATGTACTTTGGAAAAATCTACTCTCATAGGCTTGATAACACAGAAGAAATGGACATATTCCTGGAAACATATGATTCACCAAAGCTGGGTCAAGAAGATGTAAAATTACTGATTAACCGAATTTCAATTAATGAAAGTGAAAATGTATTAAATCCTTACTAACAAAGAAAATTCCAGGTCCAGATGGATTCACTGTGGAATTCTACAAGAAAATCAGGGGCTGGGGATTTAGCTCAGTGGCATAAGCGCCTGCCTTGCAAGTGCACGGTTGTGAGATTGATCCCCAGTACTGATAAAAAAAATTCAAAGAAGATTTAATGCAGACACTCCTCAAATGATTCAATGAAATTGAGAGGGAAGCAATTCTCCATAACTCATTCCTGGAAGCAAATATTACTGTAATACCAAAACTGAGAAAGATCCAACCAAAAAAGAAAACTACTGTCCAATCTCCCTAATGGACATAGATGCAAAAATTCTCAATAAAATATTAGCAAATAGAATGCAGCAAATCCTCAAGAAGATTGCACACCATGACCAAGTGGGATTCATCCCAGGAATGCAGAGATGGTTCAACATACACAAATCAATAAATATAATCCACCATATCAATACAGACAAAAATAAGAACAACATGATCATTTCTATGGATTCATAAAAAGCTTTTGATAAGGTGCAACACTTATTCATCATAAAAAACTTACAGAAAATTGGAATAGATGGCCTTTACCTCAATATGATAAAAGACATCTGTGACAAACTAACAGCCAGCATCACATTAAACAGCCAAAAACTGAAAACCATTACCCTAAAATCAGGAACAAGACAAGGATGTCCATATCACCACTCCTATTCAATATATTGCTGGAAATACTAGCCAGAGCAATTAGATAAGAGAGAGAAATAAAAGGAGTAAGGACAGGAAAAGAAGAACTTAAATTATCATTACTTGCAGATGACATGATACTCTACATAGAAAACCCTCAAAACTCCATTTCAAAGAATCCTAGGTATAATAAATAAATAAATTCAGTAATGTAGCTATATACAAAGTCAACACTCAAAAATCAATAGCATTCCTATACACTAACAGCAAAATCACTGAGAGAGAAATAAGAGAAGCCACAAACTTCACAACAGCATCCAAAAAAAAATGAAATACTTAGGAATCAATCTAACGAAAGAAGTAAAAGATCTATTCAGAGAAAATTATAATACCTTGAAAAACAAATTAAAGAGAACCTCAAAAAATGGAAAGACATCCCTTGTTCATACATAGGAAGGAAAAACATTGTGACAATGGCCATTGTCCCAAAATTATTATACAGATTCAATGCAATTCCCATGAAAATACCATGAACATACCTCACAAATCTAAAGAAATCACTTCTAAAATTCATCTGGAACCAGAAGAGACCTAGAATAGCAAAGGCAATTCTAAGCAGCAAAGCCAAGGCAGGAGGCATCACAACCCTGTCTTGAAGTTATACTACAAAACTACCATAATAAAATCAACATGGTACTGGAATAAAAACAGACTTGAAGAACAGTGGAATAGATTAGAAGATACAACTACAACTACAAACACATTCATCCACCTTATCTGTAATAAAGGGGCCAAACACATCCACTAGAAGAAAGATAGTCTCTTTAATAAATGGTTCTGGAAAAATTGTCTCTCCATATGCCAAAAACTAACACTAGACTCATGCCTATCACCATGTACTAAACTAAAGTCTAAATGTATCAAAGATCTAAATATTAAAACAGAAACACTAAATTTGTTGGAAGACAAAGTAGGTAGAAATCTTGAAGACATAGGGGTTGGTAGAGAATTCATGAACAAGAATCAAATTGCATGTAAAATGCTTCCCAGAATCAATAACTGGTATAATATCCTATTAAAGAGTTTTGACATGTTGAAAGAAATCTCAAATATAGTGAATGAAAAACCACAAATTGGGAAAAAAAATCTTAGTGAACTCTCCCTTAGACAAAGGACTTTGGTCTAGAACATATAAAGAATTAAAAAAAAATCAGATCCCCAAAATTCAAAGACCCAATCCAAAAATGAGCATCTGAGATGAACACACAGTTCTCAGATGTAGAAACACAAATGGCAGATAAATACATGAAAACATGTTCAGCATCATTGTTCATTAGAGAAATGCAGATTAAAATAATGCTGAGGCTCCATCTCATTCCAGAAAAAATATCCAGGATCAATAAAACTACCAACAACAAATGCTAGAGAGGTTGTGGTGGTGGTGAAACTCTTCTGCACTGTTGGTGGGAGTGCAGATTGGTGCAACCACTGTGGAGGTCAGTTTGGAGCTTCCACAAAAAGCTGGGATTGGAAGTCCCATTTGACTCAGCTATTCCACTTCTAGGCATATTCCCAGAAGATCTGAAAACATCTTACCACAGTGACATATATGCACCCATGTTTATAGCAGCACAATTTGTGATAGCCAGATCTTGGAAACAACCTAAATGCCCATCAACTGAGGAATGGTTAAAAAGATGTGGTATTTTTATATAATGGAGCACTACTCAACTACAGAGAATGATCACATTTAGATATATATAAGTAAATGGATGCAACTCGAGACTATACTCATAAGTTAAATAAATCAAACTCACATGTGTAAATATATTTTCCTTAGTGTAAGAAATGATGAGAGTACATAAAATACAAAAAACTCAATAAATACAGTGAAAGGTTGGGAATCTGCTTAAAGGGGAAAATAATATCTCAGGGAATGTGAAAAAAAAGAAAAAGATGGGGAAAATAAAATAATATCTAAAATTATATATAAATACTCTTAGGATAGCTACGAGGATTTTGCTACAAATTCTATAAGTTCTTGGAACAAAATAGTTAACATTCATAGGATTGTAATAATTGTGCATATTATTGTATGGAAAAAATATTAGAAACTCTTGAAGATAATTATGTAAAATAACATCCCTAGTTATGCTCCTATCACCTTGTTTTGAAGACCTATATTGTCCATATTTTGGGCTCTTTGCTATTATTTTTTGTCTTTTTTGTTTGGTGTTTTTCTAGGAATTTGTTTTGCTTTGTTTTTCCCTCTAATACAGAAAGGATAGGTATACATGTAGAGACTCATACATGCATAGAACTTCTCTTAAACAGTTTATGAGAATCAATTATATAATGCATGATAAATGAACAGCTTCTTTGAAGAAAAAGAGACACTATGGTATCAGTGCTGATTCTGTAGCATCATGCTGTGAAATCCAGCAATAGTATTATTCTTTGTTTAGATGATTTTAGTCTGTTTTGTATTGCTTAATTTCAACATACATGAAGGTATGGACAGCTATTTTGAAAAGAACAAGAGACATTATGGCAGCCATTGTTGATTCCCCTACTGTCTGGTTTTGAAGGCCTAAAATGCTTTCATAATTCTGTTCTGATCAGTTTAATACTATTTTGTTTTCTATGGATTCATTTGGGTGAAGATATGGACAACTATATAGAAGAAAACAAGAGACATTATGATAGTGATGGTCTCCTGTTGTCTTGCTTTGAAATCTGTGTCACTTGCATTGTTTTCTTCTGATCTGCTTTGTTCTGTTTCATTATGTTTAGCTTTATACCCTCTTTAACATAAAATTTAAAAAAGAAAAGAAAATCCAAACTTTACAAAAATGTTTAGACTTCTAAAAGAAAAATCTGTTGGGATAATCCTATTAACATATTAAATCAATAAATGAATAAAAACATAAATTGGATATTGACAAGCCCTAAGAACAAATAATTTATCACCTTTAACAATAGAAAAGAGATCATAATTTTTGTATGAACAATAAGATAAACCAGATATTCATATACAGTATATATCTACTCAATTGAACAACTCCACTCTCAATAGAATAATGCTCAAATGTATTAAGATATAATTATTTTGCTATCTATAAATTCATAAAGCTTAATGATTATACTAGCAAGGATAAAGTTTTCAGGCAATGAAAACATGAACATAGTATCTTAAAAATTTAAGTGGTGGAAGATGAGAATGTGAAAAAGGTCAAAAAAGGATCCTACAAAGGAGTGAATGATAACTAGTAGTATTAGATAAAATTAACAACAAAAAAGGAGAAATAAGAAAAAATAGAGAGCAAAATAAAGGCAAAAAGTAACAAATTAATAATGAATGGAAAAGATTAGAAAGAAAAAAAGATCAAATCAAACAAATAAACAAGGTTAGTGATAATAAAAAATATTAAAAGAAAATAGGAAATAAAACTCCAAACACCACAAAAAACAGAGGAGAAAAATAGATCAAAAATGTATTTTTCCAAATGAGTAGTTTCTTTCCAGGACTTGCAGTAGTTGAAATTCTGCAAATCACATTGCTTTCTGTCTCACTTGAGAGCCTATGGCTTTGGGAGATGGCCCCTCTGGTCAAGATATCACCTGTCTTTAAATCTCAGACTGTGGGATCATTAAGTTCATGCAAATTGTACAGGCAAAGATGTTTCCCTACTCATGTTGGTACATGGAATAGCAATCAGAACATTGGTCTCTACTGGATGTAGGCAGTGAGGCAGGGTTCAAGTAGACAACACTCAGTGCCCATCACATTCAGCCTTCTCTAGAGCCTGGTCTCCCACCACATTATGCAGGCCCTGCATCTTCACTGGCCTGAGCTTGAAATTCTCAGATGTTTTCTGTGTACTCTGTGTGTAGTTTTAACCATTTCCCTATCTTCTGTTCTTGTCTCTCACCCAGTTCTTGTGGTAGTGTAATACATAAGCCTTGGGGTAAAATTGTAGTACAGCTATGCTGCCATTCTGTTCCACACAATCAACCACTTCCTGAAATGATGCTTGATTAAAATCTCTCTGACAATATGGGAGGCACTAAATTGGATTTCTTTTCTAAGTCTATCCCACCATGAAGAAGTCACTCTTGGGGTAAAACTCTAAACGTTTTTTAAAAAAATTTCCACCAACTATAAGCTTTTCTTGGGCTAGCTATGCTGGCTAATCCATTATTTCTCACTGAAGCTGCTAACTCTTTGAGTTTACCTTTACCCTGTGGAGTTGGTCTCATCCTTGATCAGGTGAGTTGATTAGTGATCACCTTTTGGTCCTTTGCTGGGAGGAACCAAATTGAAAAACCATTGAGAAATCCAGTTTGAGCTCCATACAGGTGGGGCTGACCTTGGACCAGCAAGTCTATATTATATCAAATTTTACAAAATATAATGTTTAAGTTAAATATAAGAAATGTTTTAGCTGAGTGTGGTGGCATACACCTATAATTCCAGCACATGGGCATGTTCTCTTAAATCCTTCCTAATGGTTGTTATTCTTCTTTTCATTATATCTCCTTATTACTTTAGACTAATAAAAAATAATCAAGAGTACTATGTTTTTAGCTTCTGAGAGTTTTCTCTGAGTTAACATTGATTGCTCATTGTGATATAATCTAGGCTTTTTAAATGAGGTACATGTATGGATTCTCTGAACCCATCTTCCCAAGTGCTGCAACACCACCAGATCCAGGGAGGATACAAGCAATAAATGCACCTCATGACCAGGATTAATGTACATTTTGAAAGCTACAGTTTTTTTAAATGGGAACAATAGTTTACTAAATCACAGTGAAATTATTGCAGTAATATGGGAAGTCTCAGAGGCTCTTATATATACTTAATGTAGAATAATCATAATAGTAGCAACTGAAGGAAACAAAATGGTTATATAACCATAAATTTTTAGCTCTTTTTTCACATGAGTTGCACACATTAAGCCTCTTTTGCCTGAGCCATGTTCTGTCATATTTCATATTTCCTGTTTCTACTCACTGACTATCCTTTTGCAGATAGAATTCTGCTATGGAAATGCTCTCTTTGACCTCTTCTTAATACTAGCTGGACACTTAGCCCCTTCATATCCTCTTGATTTAAGATGTGATTTGAAAACAAAGATATACTGAAATTCCAGGCTGAGATATATTTTTCCTGTTTTTGGACTCAAGTGTTAGATTATATTTAAAGACCCAGTGTCAAAATCTAAAACTATAATACAAGGAATCATTTAAAGAACATGTTCTTGAGCTGGGACATAGCTTAGTGATCAAGCACTTGTCTAGTTGGCAAGAAGCTTCAGGTTCATCCCCCACAGTATAAGTAAACCAGGGCATCTTCTTTAGAATTTTAAAAATGTTAGTGAGAAGAACATAAATAACATACTTTGGAAGCCCTCAGGTAACATGGACCCTTGTCAATCATTTTTTGTCACTTACCAAAGGAACTAGATAAGAATAATGCTGAGAATTTTTTCAAACATAAAACATCCAGGCTTAGGTTTCAATGGAGACCATATTTAGGTATCCTTGAGCAAGCTTTATAATCAATTGACTGAATTTCTATGTTAACTTAACAGTCTGTCCCAGGCCTAAGTGACTTACTTGCCTGATGAGCCAGGAGCCGGGATGTAAAAACAGAACTCTCCATGCCAATGTTCATTGTAGAGGCTTGTAGTGTTCTGTGGCATTGTGATGTTTCTGATGTCAAGATAACACCACAGCTGGGGGAACTGACTCTCCCTCAGAACTCCAAGGCAATAACTTCCAGTTTTAGAGATAAAATAGTTCTCTCATTAAGCAGGTTTACTGCTTAGAATGTCTTTGTTCCATTTTCATAAGTCCTTGCCCATATGAGATAAGCACATTCCCACTGAGCCATCTGCCAGCCCCTTGCGGGGGGAGGGGAAGAAGAGGAAGAGGGGAAGGAGGAGGAAGAGGATCTTGGCTATAAGAGCTCTGACAATTCTGGACCCTGTATACCCTATTATTTGGTCTTTTGTCTTTTACCTTCCATCATACACACTTGCCCAGAAGATCAGGAGACTGGCCAGCTCTCAATAAAGTTTTACTTACTTTGAACTCCATTTTTACTTGTTTGACAGTTCTTTGTCTTTTGTGTTATTTTTTCATCATCTTACTATATTACTATGACTTTTATCTTCTTGATTATCTTTTCTAAATTTATTTCAATGTTTGTCTTTTCTTCAAAAGAATATTATAGCAAGTAAATTCATCATTCCAGTTCTCTAATTTTGTGACATTTCCGGCTCTATCTTTCATTTTTTTAAAATTTTATTTTAAAGAGAAAAAGCAAGAGAAATATGATAAAGCATCATCCCTATAGTGTAAAAAATTGAAAAAGTAAATATGATCCAAAATCTACAATAGATATTGTGAAAGGGAATGAAACTGCTCAAATATAAAGTACAACTGGGGTGGGGGAAAGGAGAAATGAAGGAAGGATAAGAAAAGAAATATATACCTTATAAAAATGTTGCAAAAACGCTCCATTAAACCTGTTAAGGCACAATGAGCCATTTACGGTAGATGTGAAACCCAATTCATAATAATGTGTTTTATTCCAATGTCCCTGGAGGCAGAGTACTCTCTGTGTTGCAGTAGAGAAAAAGGAAAAAAAATGTTTAGTTATTTTAAATAAAATCAACTTTAAGCTAACCAGCACACAAAAAGAAAACTTTCAATACACTTAACACATATAAAATCTTACATAAAGCTTATCTCAAAATTTGTCTGAGAGCTTATTTTCCCAATTGTACAGCTCTCTCCTTCTCTTACAGAGAGCATTTTTCCCCAGATAAGTTGCTACTCCAGTTGAAGGAAAAGACGTGGTATATGCTGATACACATGCATGCATATATACATAATTAGCAACAGTTTTTGCTTATAGCTTTAGAAACACACAACTAAATGTCTGTCTACTCCAATTCTTGTCCCAGGGGTCTCTGTTTTATTTTTTGTTTTAGGGGGGTTCTTTGCTGTCTTTTTGCTTCTTACTTTTTCACTGCCTCCTAATTTTACCATTAGGGATAGATAATTGTTACTGTTTACTTGTTGGTGCCAATCTTGAAAAAGGTAAAAGAAAGTGTGTAACTTGTTTTCCATCTTTTTTACTTCAAGGCAAAGAGTTCTAGGCTGCATTGTGATTCTGATCAGGCAGCTCCTTCTTTAGCTCCAAATGTTTGTTATAAGTGACCTCATAAACTTCATAATATCCTCCACTTCCATCTTCCCCTAACACATAATGAAACCACTTTTTCCTTCTAGGGGAGTGTGAATTCTTTGCTAAATGGAGACAGTTTCAATGAATATCATCCATGAAAAGAGTTATGGCTTTATGCATGTGTACTGTGACCCAATTAAGTCCCAAATGCTTCTATCTCTTTCATTTTTCTCTTTTAATTATATTGCTGCATTGTGATGAATTGAAAGTTCTGCTATCAGAAGGTTTTATCTTTGTATCTTGTGAATTTATTTTTCTTCACAGCAATTATCAATTCATCAAAAAAGGCTTGCCCTTTAATTGGAATTGCAAAGTGACTTCTGTTACTCTTTTTCCAAGCTACTTCTACCAATAGTCTAAATCACTTCCAAATAATTATTGAGTCCATTTTATCCCCCTATATTTACTTTCAAGAAAATTAAGACAATATTTGCAAGACAGATGAATATTTATATCCCTTTTGTGTAAATGTCATTCTAAGAAGGAAATTAGATATGATTCTCAAATGAGAGATACAGGATCTCACCTATTACTTTTGTAATTTTGTTTCCAAAGACACTGGTCTCTTAGTGCACAACTGTTTGGGTTTTTTTTTTCATCCATCAGGTAGATACTGAGCTTTTCTTACTATTCTGGGTGATGGTGATAGAGCAATAAACAAAAAAGAATGGTTTTAGCCATTATAGAATTTCCACATAGTAATGGAGATACACATAAACTAGTTAATTGATTAACAAAGATCAATTGTAGTAGTACTATGTACTGGAAAGAAAAGAAGTAAACATGCTAGAAACTTGACAGAGGTAGAAGGTTACTACTACACAATGAATGGTTATAGAAAGTCTCTTTGATGATAAAGAAACAAATTCAAAACCTGAACAATGAAAATTAAAAAAACAAATGAAGCTCTAAAGAAAAGGTATTTTCAGATCAAGTGAGCAATAGGCCCCTTTCTGTTTATGTATAAACAGAAAAGTTAAGTGTAGCTGGAGCAGAATAAGCAAGGGAAAAAATAGTACTCAATGAGATCACAAAAGTAGACAGAAGAAGGTTAGGTTGAGGAAAGTTTTAGATAAACTTCATTAATTTAATAAGTATAGTCTGTGGGCCCATGTAGACCAGAGTTACTTTTATAGCACACTCCCCATTAGATTCTCCAAATTCCTTCACCACATCTAGAATTGACAATCCTGGATTGTCCTAGTTTTAGCACTGAAAACCTATGTCCCCAAAAATCTCTCATTCCTGGACAAATCAACATGGTTATTCATCCTATCATATTTTAACTCCCTTTGATATAAGTGAATGAAACTCGGTGGGAGACCTCCAAATGACATAGGGGAATCAAACTCCCGACCTACTATGTCTGCAAGTTTGTGTTCTCTAAAATTGAAGAATGAATTTTAGGAACAATGGAGGTGAAGGATAGAATATATTTATTGAGAGAAAGAAAGCTTGTGTCTGAAGAGAGACAGAAGGGGGTCCTGAGCAGGTTGCCCAAGACTGACTTTTCCAGGGACTTTTATAGAGTGAAACCATGGGTTCAAGGTGGGAAAAGACTGGCAACTCACAAAGCAGATGGGCATAAGGTGGATCCTAACTATAGTTAGCCAATAAGATCAATAGTTCAGTTAAAATTGATTACATTTGGGACAAATGGGAAACAAGTCATGTAGAAACCTGGCATTCTTGGAGTTGTGACCTTTACTCTAAAGGGATGGGATAGTGGCTCCAGGGTGAGAGGTAACCAATTAGAATATCAGTCTTTAGGACGTGTATTCATTTGTTTGAACCTTTGTTTTGAGGCCTGGCCCACAGCAGGAGGTGCCTGTCTCCCCCACAGTTGCCAGGTGTCTGCACTGGCTCCATTAAAGACCTAGCCCTATCTCACTGCCTATAATATTTCTGACTAACTCAGCTGCCTGTAACACTTTGCCTACATATTCTAAAATACATAAATGCCATTCCAAGTCCTGAACTATATCTTTTCAAAGATTGCATGATAGAAACACCAAGTGTGCTCTGTGACCCAATTTAACTCCTTTCTTTCATTTTTTTGTTCTTTCACCTCAATCCTCAGTTTTTCTTTTTATGTTCTGAAGGAAAAGGCAAAGTTATCTGATCAGTAAAGGACAGAGATGGGAGAGAAGTGAGTGTAGGGCAAATATTATCTCTAGATCAATCTTAGTAACAGTAATACTCAGAAAACAATGAAAAAGGGTAGTAGGCATGCATATTGTCAGCAGAGGCTCTGTTGATGTCTGTTAGCATGAATTGGAAGTATACCAACCCTATAAGGTTCTGTGATTCATTATATCTGCAGGAAAAATAAGAACTACGTCATGATTTCTGCCTATTACGTTTGGAGTGTCTTCTTCTGGGTAGAGGACTATCTGTATCAGTCAAAGTTTACTAGAGAAACAGATATAATACAAAATATAAAACTGTATAAGAAATTATAAGGTTGTCTTTCAGTGGTCAGCCACAAAGTTGAATAAGGGAGCATGCAGACAATGTCTGCATGCTGGAGGCTGAAGGGTCCAGCCCAAGGGATAGAGCTTACTGCAGTGTCCCATGCAAGTCCACATTGGGAGGCTGATGGGTCTATGATGTAACACTAAAGAATCTATGATGGAAGGCTGAAGAGTCTATGACAAATTCTGAAGAGTCCCAGGCAGAAGCCGAATAGTCTGTGCCAGAAGCCAGTAGACCATATCCAAGCTGAAAATAAAGACTGAAGTTCTTCTGAAGAAGCAGCAATCAGTCCCTCCTCATTTGCCTTTTAAATGTATTGTGGCTGCTCCCCTGGGGTGGGTATAGCTCTCACCCCATCTGCCTGCCCTCCTCTTGCACAGGATGAGGTTATTACAAACTAGTGCCCCTGGGATCCTGCTGAATCAGTTAGTTAAACTTCCATCCTTTTCAAATGGACACAATGAACGATATATTAGAAAGGTAACTGCTTATTCTCTATACCCCAGGCTGTAGAGATGCTGAATCACTTAATCAAGCTTCTAGACTTCTCAAGTTGACACAATGTATAAACCATAACACTGTCTGTCTTATAATTGAGGTTGAGAGGATTACCACTTTTAAATCAAGGGCAAGAGGGATGTACACTCCTAAATGATGAGTCATGTGTGAGATAAATTCCCTTTTTTTGTAGTATAATCTCTAAGAGTCCATAATAGTTTGTTAGTGATCACAGATCTAGGGGGCCTTGCTATATTTATTCTTAATAGAGAAGGACCAATCCAAACTGTAACTATTTGGAAGATTATAGCAAGAAACAAGTTGAATCACAGCTTCTCTACAAAAATATGGACTCTCTGCTCTGTTACATTTTTTGAAATGGCCTTTAATTTAAGATATTCTTGTTGTGTTGCTGTATTTTTTAAATGAAAGCTCATTATCTGAAGGACCTTTCACCTTCAGCATCATTGACATAAATATGATGTACTCTCTATATTAAACACAAAGTTTTCAGCAGTTCAAGGAGTGACCCATAAGCATTACATTCAAGAGACCCACATTGAGATGCACAGGCATATGGTGAGTCAGAGTATTGGTGGGGGGATTTTTGGGAGGAGGTGGGTAAGTGTGGATGAGGAGCAAAATCATTTTTGGCTACTAAAGGGCTTTGCTTTAATCATTATGGAGCATAATTATTTGTTGTTTTAGAAACATTAATTTTAACCCACATGTTCCTTTTATTCAGTATCGTGAATATCATGGTCAGACAGTCAGTCAGGACATGCTGAATTGAATGGAACAGAAAAAACATGGGTAATAGAAATCCACTTTATCTAATATTTGCAAAATTAATTTAACAGAGGTTCTGAATTACTTACAAGGAAGTAAGAATGACTGACTTGGATTTCTCTTCTGTAGTTTTCTTAGTCAAAGAATGCAACTTCAGTGAGATCATGGAAGCCATTGCTTAGACTGTTTTTTGGTTTGGAAAGTATCCTCTCCACACCTCTTACCACTAGGTCTCATTCCTAAACATGAAGTTTGACTGAAATTTCATCATCCCAGATTTACTTATCTGGTTAAGGCATTTAATCTTCTTGAAGTGACTCCTTCTATGTGATAGTTTTGCAAATTGTAAGCTCAGTTTAATTATCCAATTATATATTAAGATTTTGGCACAACTTAGGAACTAAGAATTTGCTTTTTGGGAGCATTATACTGAGATATGAAGAATGAACATGGATGGACCTTTTTAATGAGGTTGTTACTGTGGAAACACAAGGGGTAAAGAACAATCATAAAGCATGGAATAATGCTGGGAAGAATAGGAACAATAATATAGCTTCTGTGAGTGTGCTTGAGACTAGAGTTTGAGAAGTAATAGAGAGCAGAAAATCATGCTGAGAAGTACAAACAAAATGAAAGAATATAAATAATGAAATAACTCAGATGGTGAAAATAAAATAAATTAAATTTAAAATAATCTCTATTTTCTACTGATATGGACTAGTATCTTATTGCCATGAATACTTCATGATATAGACTATTTTCTGAAGTCAAATCATTGTTGAGATTAATAAAATTTAACAAATATGTATTATATATAATACTTTGAGTAAAAAGGTGACAGAGTTCCTTATGGAGCTTAAATCTTGGCAAAATTTACTTATAATTTTAATCAGTGTCATAGAATGTAAGTATAGTTGTACAAAGAAGCATCAAGGAAGTGCCTAATCCAGCCTTGAGTACAGTCATAAGAAGCTTCCCAAGGGAGAATACTTTCATGATGATGTGAGAAGAATCTGTAGCAGTATGCTAAGGATCCCCTTAGTGGGTAGAAAAAGAATTCTAGGCAGGGAAGAGAATACACAGACATCTAAGAGGCAAAAGAGACATTGGCACTTTCAGGAAACTGAAAAGAAAAATCTGGTTGGGGCAGTTCAAGCAGAGTGAAGTTAAGAGACCAGAATGTGCATAAGCTATGTCAGTTAATGCCAACCCTGTAACAGAAACCTAGAAAACACATTCTGAGAGCAGCAAGCAGGACATAGGTTCTCTGGTATGGGGGTAGTAGAAATGATCAGGTAATTGTTTGTTCAGCAGATGCTCTCATGCAGAACATAGCTGAATAGGAATGAAGGGCTATTAGAAGTCAAAATAGATGCTGTGAGCTCTAACACCTCTATTCTCTATATAGAAAAAAAATTCCTCCATACTCAACTTATGCAATATATTTTATCCTGGATGCAGTTCTAAAATAATTACTTGTGTCCTCTTCCTGCACATAGCAGGTTAGAAACAGCAACACAGAAAAGGAACAAAGCATGGTGACCCACTCCTATTGCAAGTTTATAGTTAATCACATTGACAGCTTCAAGAAATGGCATAAAAGTGGAAACTGATAACTAGAGAGTGAAGAAAAAAATCGTAGCTGTTTGGGACTTTTGCATTCTAGGGAAAATAAAAATACCGACCCTGGTATTTCTTGAAGTCATAATTACATGACAGCATCATACTATGTTTAATGACACTAAATCATCAGGAAAAATATTTAAATTATATTAGATATATTCTGTTTAAGCAAGCATAGGTCTCTATCACGTTTTCTGCTCATGTGCTTTTAATTTTTAATTGAGGCAGTATATCATAAGAAAAAACACACTGAAACTCAAAAACATCCTTCCTGAAGTTGTATCTCTCGTTTTCAGGCTGGGACTCTCTAGGATCTTATCAATTAAAATGTGGATAAAACATAGGCCGTCTGCATGAGAATTTAGAGATTTCACTCAGCCTTGTTGACAGTGGCTTATCTCAGATCTTAATGCACATAGTATATGTTAAGTAAACAAGTGATTGTTGAATGAATCATTGAGGCTCCCACCTTTAGAAAGGCAAAACAGAACTGGATTCCCTGGAAAAGAAAATGAGGAAGACAAATATAATTTTTTTAGCAGATGTGTTGGTTAGTTTTCTGTATTGTGACAAATACCTAAGATAATCTCCTTATAAAGACAATAAGTTTACTTTGGCTTAGGAGTTTAGAAATACTAGTTCATGATCAATTGGCTTCATTTCTTTTGGTCTTGTGGTGAGGCAGTGCATCACAGCTGTGAGTGCATGGCAAAATAAAAACTACTCATTTCATGAGAGACATAAGGAAAAACTGGGATCCCCTATCTCCTTCAAGGAGTATCTCTCATTGACAAATGACTAGAAAATCTCATAATAGTTTCCACCTCTTAGTTTCCACCACCTTCCTGTGTTAGTTTTCACACCCTATCCTGTGTTAAGATGGGGACTAAGCTGTTAGCATGTAGGCTTTGAGGACACTTAATTTCCAAATTGTAGAAGCAAGCATTTAAGTGCTTAGTATGTAGCAGCATTATGCAAAATGCGTAGGGGTTCTGTGCAGAACCAATATGACTTCGGCTTTATTTCGATTCCTTGGGGTAGAAATTAAAAAAACCTCCTAGGAGCCTATGGGAGTAATTGGAGCAAGTAGTAATGGTGGTCAAAAACAGCAAGGTAGCAATTAACCTAGTTTTTAAAAAGGGTAGATTCTGGGTATATTTTTAAGCAGAGCCAGCAAGATTTCTTGATGGATTGAATATGATTATAAAAGAGTAGATGACTTAAGATTTCTTTAAGGTATTAAATCTGAGACATAAGAAATACAGTTACTAGTGATTGAGACGAATAGTTTAAGTGGGTTGGTAGTCCAATTTTGAACACACTGAATTTGAGATATGTATTAATCTTACAAGTGAACATATAAACAACTCATTTGATTGTGTGAATTTGGTGTTTGGAGAAAGATATAGGATAAATATATGGAAGTCAACAGACTGGATGAGACTATGAAGGAAAGGCATAAAGAAAAGAACTGAGAACTTAGCCTGGGGGCCAGCTGCATCAATAGGGCATTGCTGTTTTTCTAGAGATAGACCATGTTTGTCTTCTTTTTGTGGGGTAAACACAGCAGGAGCCAATCTGCCCACAGCAACCCCCTGAATGTGTCTCTGACTTTAACATTAGCTCTCTGTACTATGCTCCATTGTGTATTCCTCTCACAGCAATGAAAGCTAAATCTTCCATGTGATAGTTAAACCTTAAGAGGTTACTTGGTTATGAATACTTATCATTAACTCCAGGCTAGTATAATAATTATTAATACCAGCCAAATAAGAATCAGATTCTTACTATGGTGAGGAGATATTTTTCTCTGCATAATTAATATGCAAATGTTTTGAAAAGCACTTTGAAATGCAAACTGCCACCTGTCAGTTTGCTTTTTGCAAGGGAAGGAGAAGCATCATTGTCCCTAGATTCTGAGAACAAGCACTGGCACTGCTCCATACATCCTCAACTTATTGTTTACAAGCTCATATGGTATTTTATGTAGAAAATTCACACTTGAAGTTACATGGTGTTTAACATCATTGCAAGAAACTTTTGTCTTGTTTTTAGGGCACCCTTCCTTTTTTCCACTGCTTTTGGGCTGAAAGCACAGAGTTGGAGACATAATTTTTTAAATGTGAAGGTGAAAAAGAGAAGCAGCAAGTACTGGGGCCAGAGCATTACTCTAAGGTCCTCATGTTCCCTGCTCTGCCTCTCAGGTAGGACTACACACAGAATTATTCCTGATTTCTCTGAAACGTTCTGGACATACTTCACACTGGCTCTGAGTCTATAGGGCTTTAGTTATTCAATCTTGATTTCTAAGTATATGACTCTGTTGACAATGGTAGGTTCTAAGTGGAAATTCATGTATTGTTGGAGACCACTATGAAGGGGCTCTGAGCACGATTTAAATTTTACTAATTTGCTTTCTATGTTTATTTGTGAGTCTGTCCTAGGCCTTGGCCTTGGCGATGGGAGCTTATTCATAGTAAGTGAACCTCTATGAATCACTGATCTTGGCTGAGGTTTTTAGTAACCAATGAGGCCAAAGATACCTCAAAGGGCAAGATAAGGCCACAGCTGATAACACCTTGGCTCCTCCACTAATTAAGTAAATCGAGACAGCAGTTGAAGGAAGTTCACTCCTATAGTCTCAACCCTACCATGAATGTTATCTAGGAGATAAGATGGTTCTCCTAAATTGGCATAATTTACCACTTAGAGAAGTCCTGGAAGCGACTCTCGACTCTCGAGGTCCTGCTCATTTCCTGAACTTTTCTCCGTTTTCTCACATTTGTCTGTGGTCCTAATAAAGTGGGCTAATACAGAGAAGACTTGGTCTTAGCCCTGGGAGTCACGAGTTCAACTAAAGAGTTTTGATCCTCCTGGATGGAGCCCCTAAAATCATACTATTTGTCTCTTTTTATTTAACCTCCGCCGTAGACTTATTTGGAATATCGGGGATCTAGGGCAGAACCCGATAATGTATGCTTTCTAAAATAGGAGTTTTCAGACTGGAATGTATGTATTATTTTGTGTACATGAAAACTTTCTAAAGGACATGCCAAAGCAGTTTTACAAAAATCAGGGCTTACATTTTCCATTTTCTGAAATGCTTTTCCTAAAATAATCTGTAGTTGGATTCTCATACCATTTCTCCTTTTGCACTTCTTTTTTTACCCTTCAACTGCTTTATAAAACCAATACATAGCCCTCACACATACCACATCTTACTGCAATGTTGTCCATTTTCTGATTATTTTTATGGAATTCAATATTCTAGAAAAAGTAATATGAAGAATACTGGCAAAACATACCTTTTCAAATTCTCCATTTACTTGTATTCTAATATTTTCTCTTTGTTTTGATGCTAATTTCCACAAAGCACATTAAATTGATGTCGTATAATAAGAACATTTACTTAGGTATATGATTGGGAAAAAGTTTTCAAAATGTGCACTCTACTATGTAATGATTTCAGGTTAATTCCTGCCTCCCAGATATGTTCCATGTATGTCAATCTATTTCCAGCTAAGAAATGAAAATATTGATTTATCTATGTGCAAAAATTAACAGGTGGACATCTCTCTGTTCATCTACAACACCATTAAATGCCATTTTGATAACATGTATGTTAGAAATTAAAATATGGCATGAAATATTTAAATCCTAATTCAAAACCTGTGAGGAAAATCATAAAGTGCACATTTTTTAAATTTAAAATGAATGTGTTTTTAAACAATACATTAAAATAAAAAATACACATTTATGGGATAACATGATGCTTTTACACATGTATACACTGTATAATATTTAAATCAAGGCAAACATCTCAAACATTTATTATTTTATGGTAAAAATTTTCAGAATACAGTATTTCTAGCTTTTTGAAATGTATAGTTTATTAATTGTACTCATCTTGCTGTACACAATAGAACCTTTTACTGTTAAGTAATTATGATGCAATACCCATTGATCAATACCCATTATCTTCTTCTTCCCCCATTCTTCAGCCACTCTTAGACTCTGCACTACTTTGAACTTCTAGATATCAATTTTTATAGATTCTGCATATGAGTAAAGTCATGCAGTAATTGTCTTTCCATGTTTGCTTTATTTCACATGACATAACAATCTCTAGCTCCATCCAGGTTGTTGCAAATGATTGATTTCATTCTTTTTATTGCTAAATACTCTTCCATTCTATGTAAGTATCACATTTCTTTTCCTTTCATCTTTTGATGGATGCTTATGTCATATTTGTTTCTTCACCAATGTGAATAGTGGCATAATAAATACAGGACTGCAGATGTCTCTTCAGTAGATAATTTTAATTTTCTGTGTTCATATATTCAATAGTAGGACTGCTGAATCAGAGAAAAGTACTACTTTCATTTTTGAGGCACCACCACACAGTATTCTATAATGGTTATACTATTTTATATTACCACCAAGGGTTCCCTTTTCTCAACAACTTTGCCAGACCTTATTATTCTATCATTATTCTTTTTAAAATAATAACCATTGTTAGGGCTGAGGATTTGGATCAGCAGCATAAGCACTTGCCTGGCAAGCACTAGATCATGAATACCAATAATAATAATAATAACAATAACCATTGTTACTGAGATGAGACAGTATCTAATTGTGGTTTTTGATTGCATTTCCTTGATGATTAGTGATGCTGAATATTTTTTTCATGCACTTTTTAATCACTTATGTGACTTCGTATGCAAAAAAAAACTATTTGGTTCTATTGTCCATTGTTTTAAAAATTTTTCTCTATTGAGTTTTTTTTTAACTATTTCTATATTCTGGTTATCAGTTCCTTGCCAGATGCAGATTGCAAATATTTTCTCTCATTCTCTAGGTTGACTGTTCACTCTGTTTTCCTTTGATGTACAGAAATTTTTTAGTTTGATACAATACCATTTGTCTATTTTTGCATTGTTTCCCTATGTTTGAGCATTTTATCTAGAACCCCAGTCCCAAATGCCCTGAAGCATTTTCCCTATGTTTTTTTCCAATAACATCCTTGTTTTTAGTGTTATATATAAATTTATTTTAAAAAATTTTTGGAATAGAAAAGTAAATCAAAATTTCATTACAAAATATTAGGAGAATAATAATAGTCAATATATTGCATATGGTTATATTTAAAGTACTTATTCAGAGTACAAGATATGGACATAAAATTTCTCCAATCAATATTATCACAAACCTCTTCCAATGAACTAAGAGACACTAACTGTATAACTGACTTGATTTTTTTCTTTTCCCTTCTTTCTTTTCTTCTTTACTCCATCCAAGTTCCTTTTTATTTGAGAATAATTTCTTTCCATTTCACAATATCTACTGTACTTCTTAGACCTTATTTATTATGTCAATTTCCTCACACCAGAGAGACAATACAATGTTTACACGTGTGAGTCTGATTTATTTCACTTACGAGTATGGTTTCGATTTGCATCCATTTACCTATAAATGTCTCATGTTTATCTTTCTTTTTGGCTGTGTAGTACTACACTGTATAAATAATCAAGTTTTAAAATCCATACCTCAGTTGATGGGCATTTTGGTTGTTTCCAAGGTTTAGCTATTACAAATTGTGCTGCTATAAACATTCATGAACATATATCACTGAGGTATGATATTTTTAATTCACCTGAGAAAATGCCCAAAAGGGGAATATATGGGTCCAATGGGACATCTAATCTTAGCTGTACGAAGAATCTAAACACTGATTTTCACAATGGTTGCATCAGTCTTCACTTCCACCAACAGTGGGGAGGAGTTCCTTTTTTCCCACAACCCCTTCAGCATTTGTTATTGCTTGAATTGTTGATGATGGCCATTCTTTCTGGAGCAAGATAGAATCTCAGTGTTTTTTAAATTACATCTCTGCAATGATCAATGATGTTGAGTACTTTTTTCATAATTTTATATGCCATTTGTATTTCTTTATCTGAGAAATATAGATTTATCTCAGATGCCCATTTTTGGGTTGGATCTGTGAATTTAGGGGTCTGATTTTTTTTCAGTTCTTTATGTATTTTATGTAGAAATCTCTTATCTGAGAAACAATAGACAAAATTTTTTCCCACTATGTGGGTTGTCTTTACAATCTGTTGGTGATTTCATTTGATATAAAAAACTTTTTGATAAGAGGAGACCCCAGTTAATGATCCTTTGAAGTTTTTCCTATGCAGTTTGGGTTTTATTCATGAACTCTCTGCCTACACCTATGTCTTCAAGGTTTCTACTTACTAGCCCTTCCAGTAGATTTATTGTTTCTCTTGTAATATTTAGATTTTTGACCTATTTTGATTTTAGTTTAGTGCCTGATGATTGGCATGGGTCTAGTTTTAGTCATTGGCATGTAGAGAGCCAGTATTTCCAGCACCACTTATTAAAGAGCCTATCTTTCCTCCAGAATACATGTTTGGCCCCTTTTTCAAAGATAAGTTGGTTTAGTGTGTTTGTAGCTGTATCTGCATTTTCTAATGTGTTTCACTGATCCTCACATAATATTCCTCAAATTCTTTAATAAAACTGAAGAGGAAGCAATACTCCTTAACCCATTAGTAGAGGAAGTATTACCATTATCTCAAAAATAGAGAAAGACCCAACCAAAAAGAAAACTACAAGCCAATCTCCCTAATGAACATAGATGACTAAGCCCCCTTTAAGATAATAGCAAAAAGAGTACAGCAAATCATCGGGAAGATTATACACCATAACCAAGTGAGTTTCATCCCAGAAATGAAAGGATGTTTCAACACATGCAAATCAATAAATGTAATACACCATATCAACAGAGCCAAAAACAAAAATAAAATGACCATCTCAATAAATTCAGAAAAATCTTCTGACAAATTCCAACACTCATTCATTATAAATATCCTAGAGAAAATCAGAATAGATGGTCTTTATTTTAATCTGATAAAAGCCATCAATGACAATAGCCAACATCCTGCTAAAAGGAAAAATACTGACATTTTTCACTCTAAAGTGAAGAACAAGACAAGGATGTCCATTATTACCACTCATATTCAATATAGTTCTACATTGGCCAGAGCAATTAGACAATAGAGAGAAAAGGAAAAGAAATAAAAGTAATAAAATAAGTTAAATTATCATTTTTTACAGATGAAATGATTCTTTCCATGGAAGACCCCAAAATTTCACCAAATGATTTCTAGATTTAATAAACAAATTTAGACATGTATCTGGGTACAAAGTCAGCATTCAAAAATCAGTAGCATTCCTTTACACAAACAACAAATTCAGTGAGAGAAAAATTAGGGAAACCACACCCTTTACAATAGTATTCAAAAATGAAATAGGAATCGATCAAACAAGGAAAGTAAAAGATCTATATATTGATAAAGGAGATTAAAGAGGATATCAGAAAATGGAAAGATATACCTTGCTCATGGATAGGAAGAACCAACCTAATGAAAATGGCCATACTCCCAAAATTGTTATACAGATTCATGCAATCCTGATTAAAACACAATTAGCATACTTTGCACATCTAGATAAAACATTGATAAAATTCATTTGGAACCAGAAGAATCCTAAAACAGCAAAGAAAATACTAGACAACAAAGGCAAAGCTGGAGGCATCAAAATGCCTGACTTGAAATTATACTATATTGCTACTATGATAAAATCAGCACGGTACTGGCAAAAAATAATGATCTTTAAATTATTTGAATTGAATTTTGTAACTACAAGAGATATCATCAGTTTTCTATCACTGTGATAAAAATTCTGAGATCAACAATATAAAAGACTAGCCCTTGTGTTGGCTCATGGTTTCAAAGCGTTTAACCCATGGTTGTTGACTCCAAGTTAGAAATGGCATGGCAGAAGTGCCTGGTGGAGGAAAGCTGCTCAAACTGTGGCAGTCAAGAAACAGAGGGAGAAGGAGCCAGGGGACAATACCATAAACTTCCAGGCCACACAACCAGTGGTCAACTTCTTTTTAATCAGGTCTTGCCTCATTAAACATTCAGCTATGAACTCACCCATGGATTGTTCTACTAATGAGTATAGTACCCCTCTGATCCAAATGACCCACCTCTGAACAATGAAACATATTAGGGACACATTTTAGGTCTAAATCACACTAAGGGTCTATTTTAACTATTCTGGATCTTAATATCCACATTTCTGAGTACTATTTATTTAATAAAAGTCATTCCTCAGTGTGTGTTCTTGGTATGTTTGCTGAAAATTAGGTATATATATATGTGGTTTACTTATAGATTCTTTATTCTTTTTCATTTGTCTGTCTGTTTTTATGATACAAGCATACTGTTTTAGTTACTAAACATTTAATAGTATATTTTTAAGCAAGTATTATAATGCCTCCTGCTTTGTTCTTTTGTTCTTAGATGGCATTGGTAACTAGGTATATGTGAATGTTTGTATATATATGTTTCCTTATAAATCTCAGAATTTTTCTAACTATGAGAAGAATCTCATTGATATTTTAATAGATTTTGAGTTTAATCCATATATCACTTTGGGTAGCATAGACATTTTAACAATGTTGATTGTTCTAATCAAGAAACATGAATATTGCCACAATTTTTGTGACTTCCTGAATTAATCTCATCAATGTTTTATGGCTTTCATTGTAGACACCTTCCATTTTTTTCATTACATTTATTCTTAGGTATTTTTATAGTCATAAATAAGATTACTTTCTTGAGTTCTATCTCACGTAATTTCATACATACCTATAGCAATGCTACTGAGTTTTCTATGGTCATTTTGTATTCTGCAATTTTGTTGAATTCATTTATTTGTTCTAAGCATGTTGGTTGAGTCTTTGGCATTTTCTAAGAGACTGAATTCTTTTCCAATTTGGATATCCTTTATTTATTTCTCTTACTTTAGCAAGGACTTCCAGTACTATATAAAATAAAACTTTTGAAGGTAGGCCTTCAAATTAGAAAAGAAATAAAGTGATTTTCTAATTCTGTGATCTTGCCTAATTTTAGTTCTGTAGACTATATGCCCTTAATTGAAAGAGTTACATATATAACTACTACGGTTTTAATTCTTATAAGTAAATTGCTCCTAGTTAAGTATAATATACATGCAGAAGATTATGCAGGTAATAAATGTGCCTCTTTATAAACCACAACAAACAAACTCATATAACTAGGCAAAAATGAAAAACATTTTCAGGACTTCAGAAACATTTTCAGACTTCACTTACAGTATTAGTTCATTGAAAGGAACAGTTAGTGTTTATAATGTTTGATCAATTTTGCATGCCTATATTTGGTAATATGAGCAACTATTTTGAAGACAAAAATATGCAACATAATAATCACTGTTAATTTCAATCATCTTGTCTTGAAATTTTGTGTCATTGTTATGGTTTTTTATTCTCTTTAAAATACAAAAGAATGTCTCTTCAGATACATTCTATCTCTAAGAACTTAAGTAAAAAAAACTTAAAAATATTTCAAGAACTTCAAAAGTCTCATTGAGCTTTTCACTAACAATATCATTTTTTTCTCTATAATAACCAGTCTCAAGACTTATAAAAACAAAGTCTTATACATCTTGAGTTTTATTTATTACTTTTCTACCTCTGCCCTTGGCTTCTTCTGCTCAACATTATATTTGAAGGATTCATGTGTATTGTTTAGTATAGCAGTATATATTTAATTTCAATGTTATAATGCTCTATTTTATGATTATAACAACTTATTAATCATTTCTAATGTTGATTAAAATTAAAGTCTTATTCAGTTTGGGACTATTACATCCTTACTATTCATGTGTCTTTAAGTTAGGAGAATTTTTCTCCTTTTGAGGATTTTTCTTCTAATTCTGTCTCCATGACACTAGATTTTTGCTTGACCTTGAGGGCAAGAAAAATGATTAAAATGATACATGTATGTATTAATTTCCCCAAGTGAATGTCATCTTTATGAATCACAATGATATACCAATGAAAAGGATTAAAAATATTGGAAAAGTGATTTGCAATGTAATTTAAAATAAAAATGTATCTTTACAGCAAAGATTCTTTAAAAATACTCTTATCACCAGTAATCAGAGGAGTTTAAAAAATAACTAAGGGTCAGGCCCAGAATTCAATTACATGTATAGCATTGCTCCATAGAATGTTGATTTCTGTTGCAAAAAGTATTGTATATCAGACTTGGAGTCTTCATTATAAAGGAGTTGTGGAAATTGCTATGGGAACAACAAGGTCAAAAAATTTTGAAAAGTCCTTAAAATTCCTACTTTCCCTGAAATCTTCTCGTCCTATGTATTGATCCACTGCTTATTAAAGATCCATGTGACTCCTTAATTGAAGATGATAAACAAGACTCTTTCTTGCAAAATTTGTGTGAATTCTTTATAATCTACTCTTACCTTTTCTCCTTGTCACCAGATCAGAAAATAGGACCAAATTATAGCATATACAAAGTTGCCAAGGAAGAAAGATGACTATACCCTATAAAGCCAAGATCTAGCAAATACATACTGGATAGAGCATGGAAAACATATGTGAGACTTAATTACAAGAGTGCTAGATCAAGGTGGAAATGTATGACAGTTAAAGTTAATCATCAAATTAATTGGCATATGACCTGCCTAGAGAATTAGGAAGGCACATATCTGTGTGTATATGGGTGTGTTGTCGAGATGTGAACTTTGGCACTATATGTGACTATATGTGTCTTTTCCTCTCTGGCACTGTTGTCATGCTTTGCTTACATTGACCAGAGACTAGGTGAATGTAAGCAAAGCATGCACCATATTCTTCTATTATGATGTTCCTGCCTTGGAACCAGTAGACCATGAACCAAGTATTCTGAGGATGTGAACCAAATTAATGTTCTCATTAATAAAATGGTAGGATTTGGGTATTGTGTTCAGTGATGGGAAAACTGACTAGTACAGGGGCAAGGAGAATAAAAGACTGCAAAGGAAGTTAAGACCCATAGAGCCCAGCTTGATGACTTAGCAACTTATAAAATATGTCTAAAAATTAAAAAAAAAATTGGGAATGTACCCCTACATTCAATGCCCAGCACTGAAGATAAAGATGATTAGAGTTAAGATAGACATGATAGAGATAGAGATAGAGATAGAGATAGAGAAGAAGAGAAGAGAAAGGAAGAGAAGAGAAGAGAGAAAAGAAGAGAAGAGAAGGGAAGAGGAGAAGAATATTTAGAATACTGATATGGGAATATTCTCCATATTCTTCATTGACCCAGGGTTTACTACCATGGAAAGATCTAGAGGAGTTATGTAAAAAATTTGCTGTGGTGACTCTTAGAAGTTCAGAATAAGCTTAGGCTAATGTGAAGTACAGAATTTAGGGCAAACTTAATATAGCATCCAATAAAGGTAGAGGCCCAGATATTGGCAACCAGGCCAAGATGCCCAATCTCCCAAGACTGTAAGGTAAAGGTTTAACTAAATGAGACAAGTGGTATGTTTTAGAGCTCCAGGAAGATCAAAACCCAATAGCAGAGTTCAAGACTCTGGGGGTTGGGACAAGGAACGTCTCTGGGCAACCCGTATTCATTTAGTTTTTCAAACAAGGAAAGGTTTAGAGTGGAAAGTGCAGGAAACATAGCATGATCTTGGGAGTGGTTCAAAGACTACAGATTATGTTAATTTAGGAGAACAATCTTATGTTAATTTTGGAGAAGTATCTTAGGAGTAAGTCTCCAGGCTTTCACTACAGAGTGAAATGCCTGCAGCTAGAATCTATCTTGTTAGTTGGAATTGGAGCCAGGTGTCCTCGGTTGTGGCCTTATCTTACCTTTGAAGCATCTCTTTGTTCTCAGTTTGTCTATGCCACAGCCATGCTACAGCTCTGCATGTGTGTTCAATTTCCAGCTTCAAAGGCTCCCAACACCCAGAAAGATCAGAGAATTGGGTATGAGTGTTAATATTACTGGAGGCTAAATTTTTCCAGTTGAATAAATTCTGTAAGAAGACCTAGAAGGCATTCTATATACCAAAGCAATAGAGAATATGCTGTTGAGAAGGGGAAATAGCATTCTTTTAACTAATTAATTAATTATTTATTTTTAAGGTAGTAAAATACCACAGAACAAGACAGAACAAAGCCAATTGAGACATTGTAATGAAATTGGTATGGAACTTCACAGCAGGTTACTGGGATAATAGTAATAGGTACCATAGTATATCTCATTTTCTTCACATAGTTGTCCTTTCAATCAGGTATAGCAAAATCAAAGGAAATACATAACATTATAGCACTTATCAAAACAGAATATTGAATAGAGCAATACATTAGTCAGAGCAAAGGAAAACAGTGATAAAAACATTTGTCTTCAAAAAGATGGTAGAGGGATATCCCCCTTATTTGCTATGTTGCATATAGGCAATATATGCTTTATAGGCAACCTTGCAAGAGATGCTCAGATTTCTGGCTTCTGCTTGCTAATGGGGGGGAAGGGATATGGATGTTTGAATCTCAGCCTGCACACAGGTAGGCTCACAGTCACTTACCACTGCTTGGACTCCCAGAACCCTTTGTTCCAACATGGTGTGGATCTCAGGAGATGCTGATGGTTCTTGCTCTGGGGCAGCTGTGGCTTTCTGGGCCACAGCCACTTACAGGGTGGTGAACTAGTTGCTCCATTTCCCAGCGCCCTAAGTTCCAACATGGTGCAGATCTCAGGAGACACTAATGGTTCTCACCCTGGGGCAGCCGCAGCTTGTTGGGCCACAGCCACTTACCAGGGCGGTGAGCTGGCTGCTTAGTTTCTGAGTGCCCTAAGTTCCAACATGCTGCAGATCTCAGGACACACTGATGGTTCTTTCTCTGGGCAGCCATGGCTTTCTGGACCACAGCCAATTACCAGGACAGTGAGCTGGCTGCTTGGTTTCTGAGCCAGAAAGAGCATTCTTGACATGCTTAGAAAGACTGTCTTCTTTGTGCTGGGATGGTAGTGGAAAATGCAATTATAAAACTACACCCACTGATAATCACAAAGAGATGTTCCTGACACAATAGGGACCAGATGGTGCTACTTTGTCATTAGAAAAAAAATAATTGTTAATAGAACATAACATCCCTAGGAAAAAAATGAACAGTCAAAAATATTTTGCCCAACATGATCATGATGTATGATCTTTTTAATATGCCTGTGAATTTTGTTTGCTAGTTGTTAAAGTTCAAATCAGGACTGTCCCTCAAATGTCTGTTGCACTAATAGGTGGGACTTTTGCAAGGTCATTGAGTCTTGGGGATGCTATAACTGATACGCTATTAGGAGGTAGAAACTGGTCATGGGAGGTAAATAACTGAGAGTTGACCCAGGAGGATATTTCTCCCTTCTTGGCTTCTTGCTTCTCATTTAGCTTCCTGTCCACAATGACAAGAACTGCTTTCCTACACTGTGCCCCTCAGCATGCCATTTTTTCTTCAAGATGGACCACTATAGACTATAACTGTAGGTCTTGAGTATTGTGTCTCAGTGATAAAAAAGTAATTACAACCAATCCTGGTACTAGGAATGGAGTTATTGCTCTTATTATAGTTATGTGATTTAGAAGACTTTGGAACTAGCTCACAGGAGTTTAGAAGTTTGGAAATGCTAGCTAGAGAAGCCCTAGAATTCTGTAAACAAATTTTGATGGGAGATTTTTGTTAGAACTCAGAATACCAAAATGATGAAAGAAATGCTAAATTAGGTCTAGGTTCAGGAGGTTTCGATTAGGAGCAAGAAATATATTGGCTGTTCGACCTGAGACTATAAAAGATTTAAAACAAGATGATAGGAATTTAGCAATGGTTGTTACATTGCATATTATTATCTTCAAATAGTTGCTCACTTATGAGTATGGTTTCTAATTGCATCCATTTACCTATGAAATTTTCTAGGTTATCCTTCTTTATAGCTGAGTAGAACACCATGTATAAAATAACACATCTTTTAGATGTTATTATGAAGGGTGTGGTTTCTCCTATTTCTCTTTCAGTGAGTTTGTTGTCTGTGTACAGGAATGTTATTGATTTTTGAGTGTTGACTTTGTATCCAGATACACTGCTGAATTTGCTTATGTAGTCTAGAAATATTTTGGTGAAGTTTTGGGGTGTTCTATGTAGAGTATCATGTCATCTGAAAATAATGCTATTTTCACTTTATCCTTGACTATACTTAGACCTTTTATTTCTCTCTCTTTTATAATTGCTCTGGATAATGTTTACAGAACTAAATTGAATAAGAATGGTGATAATAAACATCTTTGTCTTGTTCCTGATTTTAGATAGAAAGCTTTCAGTTTTTGTCCATTTAGTATGATATTGGCTCTTGGTTTGTAATAGTTGGCTTTAGTCAGGTTGAGGAAATATCCATCTATTCTGATTTTACCATGAATGAGTGTTGGATTTTATCAAAAGTTTTTCTGCACTTATTGAGATGATCATGTGAATTTTATCCTTTCACGTGCTAATGTAGTGTATTATGGTTATTGATTTGCATATTTTGAACCATACCTGCATTCCTGGGATAGATCCCACATGGTCATGGTATACAACCTTCTCATTTTGTTTGATAGTATTTCATTGAAGATTTATGCATCTTTATTCATTAGGGAGATTGGAGTGTAGTTCTTTTTTTTTTTGTCTTTCCCTGGTTTTTATATCAGGATAATACATGCCTCCAGGCAAGAGTTAGAGGGGGTTGCTTTTAATTTCATTAAAGAGGTTGAGGTGTATTGGTGTTAAATCTTCTTAAATTTGTTGTAGAATTCAGTCTTGGATCCAATAGGACCTGGGTTGTTCTTTGTTGGTGAATTTTTAATTGCATTTTCAATTTCATGAACTTATGTTGGTTAATTCAGGATTTTTATATCCTCTTAATCTAGTTTTGGTAATTCATATGTTTCCAGGAATCTTTCCCTTTCTTCTATGTTTTCCATACTACGAGAATATACAGTTTGAATGTAGATATTGAAGATGTAAATTCCTTTAGAATCTGTAGTAACTTCATTCTTTTCATTTCTTAATGCATGAATTTTTCTTCTCTCTTTTTCATAAGTTTGGCTGGGAGTTTATCCATTTTATTTATTCTTTCAAAGAATCAACTCTTTGATTCATTAATTCTTTTTATTATTTTCTTGGTCTCAGTTGCATTAATTTATTCTCTAATACTTATAACTTTCTCTGTTTGGATTTTGGGCTTGACTTTCTCTTTTCTAGAAACTTGGGGTGTGGAATTAATTTTTTTTATTTTTGTTTGTTCCATTTTCCTGATGTGAGAATTCACTGCTGTAAATATTCCTCTGAGGACTGCTCCCATTGTTCACCACAGGTTCTGGTAAGTTGCATTTGCATTTTAATTAGACTGTAGATATTGTAAAATTTCTTCTTTAATTTGTTCTGTGACCCATTGGTTGTTTAGGAGCGTATTATGTAATTTCCATATTTTTATGGAGTATATGTGGTTACTTTTGATGTTAATTTTCTTTTTATTTCACTATGGTCAGAGAGTATGAATGGGATTATTTTATTTCTTTTGCATTTACTTAAGCATGTTCTGTGGGTTAGTATATAGTCTATTTTAGAGAACATCACATTTACAGCTGAGAAGATATATATTCTTATGTTAGATGGAACACTCCATAAACATCTACTAAGTCCAACTGTTCACAAGTTTGTTCAAGTTCTGTTATTTCTCTCTTGATTTTTTTGTCTAGTTGATCTGTCTCTTTTTGATAATGAAGTGTTGAGAGTTCCCATTATTATTGTGTTATTCCTTATTTCTTTTTTCTTTTTTTTTTCTGCATCTGGGATGGAACTCACAATCTCACGTTTACCAGGGTGGGCCCTTAGCCAACTAAGCTAAATGCTGGAGCACCCTTATTTCATTTTTATGTCTATTAGTATTTGCCTTATGTATTTGTGTGCTCCCATATTTGCTGTACACATATTTGTGATTGTTATCTCTTTCTCTTGAAGTGTTCCCCTGACAAGTATGCATTGACTTCTTTATCTCTTTTGATATTTCTTGGTTTGAGGTTCACATTATCTGCAAATAAAGTAGCTAGCACTGCTTGGGTTCTTGTCACATGGAGTATTGCTTTTCATCTTTTGACTTTCAGTCTGTGAATTTCCTTTTGCATTAAATGTGTTTCTTATATAGAGCATAATGTTAAATTTAATTTCTTAATCAGTTTTTCCAGTCTGTTTTTTTCCCATTGGTGAATTGATGCCATTTACATTGATGTTTATACCTGTTAAGTATTGAATTATCTTTGCCATATTGTCTTCCTGTTGTTCATTCCCTACTTTTTCTTTCTGTTTACTTGCTTGCTATGAATGATGGCTTCTTTCTGTTGTTGTTTTTGAAGTTGTAGTCATCTTTATCTCTTTCTAGAGTATTTTTCAGTACTACTTGTAGGGTTGGTTTGGTACTCATGAATTCCTATGATTGTCTTTGTCATGGAACTATCTTATTTCTCTATTGATTTTGAAAGATTGTTTTGCAAGGTACATCAATCTGGGATGGAAGTTTTTTTTTTAGAACTCGAAATACTTCAAGATTTTCTTGACTTGATGGTTTGTATTGAGAAGTCTGTCATGATTGTGATGGCTTTATAGATAATCTGTTTCTTTTGTCTAACAGCTTTTTGCATTGTTTTCTTGTGCCGAAATTCTGAGATCTCGATTATTATATGTCTGAGTATAGATTTATTTTGTTTATGGCTAATGGAAACTATATGCCTCACTTATCTCCATGTCATGTCCTTTCCCCATGCTTGGGAAGTTCTCTGCTATTATTTCTCCAAATAGTCTTTTTATGTCATTTGTGTTGACTCTTACTTTAGTTTTAACACCTATCAGTCTTAAATATTCTTATGTGTGTCATCTTTTAGCCATTGAATTTTTTTTCTGATTTCTTGTTATTTTTAAGAGATCTTTCCTTTCACGATCACTAGCTGTAATATTGCCTTCAAAGTCTGAGAGTCTACCTTCAGTTTCTTTTAAGTGGGTTTTACAGCTTTCAGTGGAGTATTTAAATTAATTGAAGACTTGAATTCTAGTTCTTCCCTAAATTGTTCCTTTAAGGTTAGCTCTTTTTTATCTATGACTTTTAGATATGTTCGGCAAACCTGTATTATATTTGTCATTTCTTCTTTTATCTGAGATATCATTTCTGATCTGATTTCTCTTTCATCTTCATAAAATTGTTTCTTTACTTCAGTTGCCATTATACCAGAAATTTCAGGGGTGCAACTTCCAATTTATGCCATGTAAGTGTCTCCAGGACATGTTCTGTGTAGACTGCAGACGAGAGATTTCCAGTTGCTCCTTTATCTTGACATCTTCCTCAGTTTGTTCATATGAGCCAGTTCCAAGGCATTTCCCAAATTGATTATCCATCTGCAGTGTAGGGGAGTGGACCAGACACCTGGGTTTCTCCACACCGGGGTTCCCAGGAAGGTTGTGGAACACAGGGCTGATTTTTGCCTTCCCTTGGTTCACTGTGGTTCCTTCTTATAGTGGAGTGTCTTTGTGTAGGGCTTTTCCACACCTGTGATTCTCTCTTGGGTACTCCATGGATGGCATCTGGGGACTATGCTGTGCCTTCATTAAACGTTTGGTAGATTTCACCAGTGAAGGCATCAATTGCTCAGTTTATCTTTTCTGGGAAAATTTTGATTGCTATTTCACTCTCCTTACTTTTATCCATCTGGTAGTAGTTTCTATTTCTTCATGATTAATTTTTTTTCAGGGAAACAAGAAGTGATGTTTCACCTTAGAGGAGGGATATTTTTCTTCTCCTGGTCAACATATCTACCATTGGATTTTTGTTTTAATTGTAGACTAAAACCTATTCACTGGACCCCCTAACACTGTCATCCATCAGTACCTGTCAAAATTGATGCTTCTGTCGAGGGATGCACATTGCCATTCATTGTTATTTTCATATGGTTTGTGGGTATTTTGTACTTACAGTGACAGAATTGGTAGTTGTAAAAAAGAAGTGTCTGGCCTTTCATACAAAAATTTTGATGTTCTCTGATCTATGTAATCAAGAGTAATCAAAGATAGTCAATCAGAAGACTGTAGGTATTCACAGACCTAAAAATATCATACTGCCTTACCTAGTTTTAGGACTAGAAATGATCAAGTTTTTAAAATACCAAATACTTGAAATACTACAGCAAATAATACAATATTCAACTTAATATCCTATTCTTTGCCTCAATCATTGGTTATCAATTAGAAATTATTTTACTCCAAAGTACATGTGTCAATAATTCTATATATTTTTGGTCATTATGATTGGAACCCTACTATCCTGTGGTGCACAGTCACCAGAAATGCTGCTAAATATCTTACAATGCACAAGATTTCCCCCCACAAAAGAAAAGTATCATCCACTCAAAATCTCAGTAGTAACTGACTAACCCTTCCTTAAATTTACCTGTGATTATTTATTCTGATGTTTGTACACTAGAAAATCGGGCAAGTGTCAGTCAGTGTTTTACTAGAGGACCAGATATAACACAAGATTTACAAAATGTATAAGAAATTATAAGATAGGTTTATTATGGTCATTAACAGTGTTGGATGAGAAAACATGCAGAAGGTTTCTGCACACCAGAGATGGAAGTTTTCAATGCAATGTCAGGAGTTCATCACAGTGTTTCATGCAAGTCCATATCAGGAGGCCAATATGTCTGAGATGAAAGGTTGAAAAGTCTCTGAGAGAAAGTTGAAGAGTCTAAGTTGGAAGACTGAAGAGTCTATGATAAAGGCTGAAGGATCAGAGGTGGAAGCCAAACATTGCACTGGATATCAGGAGATGATGAAAAAAAAATGACAAGCTGAAGGCAAAGACTGTAGCTGCTGTGAAGAACAGAAACAAGTCCATCCTTCCTTGATTTTCTTTCATAGCATCCAGGTGATGAGTTGCCCTACAGTTGGTACTCAGTATGATATAGTGTAAAATTGCTGAGCCAACTTAGTTAAACTTCTAAAATTCTCAGGTGACAGAATCAATCAACCATTACTGGAACTATACAACTATTTCAAGAACTCTTGAATCTGATTTGGCATTAACAATCAAGGACTATAATCATTATCATAGGTTCCTCAACACTTGAGTGAAGATGTATAGGATCCAAGTAATAAATGGATTCTAGTCCAAATTCAATTTTTAGTAAATATACAGACTACACCAATTCCTCAAAAGATCTCATTGGAATGTTTATAGTTGATAGTTGTCATGAGACTTGTACTGGGTTTTTGGCCTATAGAACAAAATGTATTATAATAAGGAAGACCTTGTGGAAGCTTCTCAGATTGTTCTCTGCTCAATCTATGCTAGATAGAAAATAAATTAAATAATATTACAACCACAGTGGAATAGCACTGATTAACACCGTTTTTAAAGACTAAACAGATGTAAGAGAAACGGTTACTATGATGTGCCATTTAGTTCACCAGCCTGTTTCTTATAAAAGACTCATATTTGCTGTAAAATGTTAGTAGACTCAAGGCAACAGTAAGCATCAGTGATAGCTGTTGCAACAAAGTTTATGTCTTTGCTAGAACTGATTAACTTGACCACTAAAATTGTTGCATGACCATTGGTTTATTGAATTTATTTTCCATCATAGCAGGGAAAATTAAAAAACAGTTTGCTTTCACTTGTATAGATAATGGCCTATATTTTTACAGGTACTACTAGCATTTATCTTTTAAAATGCAGTTCCAATTATTCTGAATTTTATCAATGTTCCACAGAGTATCATATTGATACACTCTATCAATGAGATCGTGTTAATCAGGCAAGATGTAAAATAAAGGATGAGTATTGTGAAAGCATTATTAAAGTATGCAAACACTAGAAGGTGAGAGACAAACCCCATAAAGATTAAAAAATCTCACATTATGTATTGTAAACATGTACCAATAAAAGTTTAAAAATTTAAGTGTTAAATATCAATTTGAAGATCTATGCATAGTAAAGAGGGTATATAATTTTGAAAAAGGAAGAGGAGAAGGAGAAGCAAAACTCCAACACATTATTAAAGATTTTATGACTCAGTGATCTGGGACTTGTTAGGAAAATGTTTTCAAAATAAATGATAACTTATTTCACTTACATCTTACCACAAATAAGAGAGAACAATGCCTGTTGGGACTTCTAGAGGGAGCACATTCCACATTTTGAGATTCCACTTCAATATCTTATCTGATGACACAAAAGGCTGCCAACTTCATAGGACTCAGAGCAGAATATGCTGTTTGAAGGTCCAAGCTGCTGTGTAAGTAGCCATGTTGCTTGACATATATGACCTAGGAAACTCCAGGTTATTCAAGGTACCAGATGTCATATGACATTTATTACAACTTCCAGTAAGATAATTACATTGTAGACATGTATTCTGGAACAAAATCATATCATCTTCAATGGAAAATTATATACCATTTGAAAATGAGTTTCTTTCATGCTATTGAGCCCAGGTATACTAGGATAACTCATTGTAGAGTATCAGATAGTCAGAACTACCCATCATAAGCTGAGTTCTAAGAAATCATATGTTGTGCTATAATGCATGATGGGCCAAGAAGAAATTTACTGTATCATAGGTGTATTACATCTGGGATTGATTATGAGTAGGACCAGAAGCTGAAAGTAGGTAACATGAGTAAATGGATAAAATTTCCATGTTATCTATTCCTGTTGAATTTGAACCATTTTCTCAATCCATACTGTGCTCACATTGTTAATTATCTTTGCTATCGACTGAACGTGGTTTGAATATGTCCCTAAAAGATTCATTTTCTGGAATCTTGATTCCCCATATGGTGGGTAATGAGGTAGTGGAATGTTTCATAGATAGGTTCTAGTAAAAGGTGGTTAGATCATTGGAAGTTCCATTCTGCCATCAGAAAAGATTAAACTAGTTCTGCAATCTCATTAAGTTCCTAAAACAATAAGTAGCTTTAAAAAGAGAGCCTGGTCCACGAATCTCTGTGGCATCTCATCTTGTCCTATGATAGAATACTGCCATTGTGATGCAATCTCCACTAAAAAAACTCTCAAAAAAGCCCAAACAGATGGGGCTGTCCTATCTCGAATTTTCAGCCTCCAAATCTGTGCTTAATCTATCTTTCTTTTTTATAAAGTACTAAGCATCATATATATTTGTAGCAACAAAATGAACTATTACCATAGTTATAGTGATAGAGTTTCTCTTACAATTGGCCAATAGGTGAAAAAAAGGCCAAGCTTCATTCATTATATGATTGCAAACCCAAAGTGAATTTCTTTTTCCAATAACCCTTCCCAGGAAAACTTTGAGCCCAACCACAGATTTTAAGGGAAATTTCCCTAATGGATAGATCTTTGAGTATTGCATACAGTCATTCAATCTTTCTGAAAAAATAAATGGTCTGAGTTGAGAGCATGTAAGAATTTGTGGCCATGAAAGTTTTAAAAATCAATCATAAGACTGTCTCAGCAAATATTACATGATATACCAAAGATAGTGTGGCTATATATCTAGAAGTGTCCATCAAATGCAATGATTTTAAATTAATAGTCTTCCAGCCATCTTCAGCCGTGGAAAAATGCTAATAAGGAAGCAGACATAATGATTTGGCTAGTTGACATTACCTAACCTCTGATATTAACACCTCCAATGTGGACATAAAATAAATAAATGGATTATCCTAGGCGACAGGAATGGAGGCTAGTCATGGGTACAATGGAAAAGAGTCTCACTTAGGAAGAATGATTTAATTACTGTCCCTGGAAAAAGTTCAACCTAGGAGTTACAAAGACTGATGCTGTGTCTCTAATGTGCAATCACATTATAATCTATCCATCAAGGATAACAGGCAGTCTCTTATTTGTAAATTGATTATGTTGGACTCCTTTCTTGGACAGGTATTGATTCATGTTAATGGGAACTGACACATATATTGGGTATTAGTGTGACATTTTTGTTTACAGAACTTCACTATCTGAATGCTTACCTGACCACTATCTGGATGATTACACAGTGTGTGGTCAATCAATATGTGATCCTATGTAGCACTGCTTCAGACCATCATATTCACTTTAGAGCAAAGTAGGTATAGCAGTGGTGAATTACCGTAAGATCTACTGATTCTATCAAATCATACTGCCCACAAACTGATGATCTGATAGAGCAATACAGAAACCTTTTGCAAGTGATTATTATACTGAACATGATATTATATGAAGTGCTATCTGAGAGTGTAGCATATATCTTAAATTGGTGACTAGTATATGTTGCTGTGTACATCATATTTAGATTACATGAATCTGAGAGATAAAAACTAAAAGTATGGAGTGACTCTGCTTATCATAAGCTCTAAAACATTCAGTTTTGAAAATGTGTACAAATGGTCCCCAAATTATGATTTTCTTTTTTTTTTCTTTTTTTTAAATTTTATTTGAAAGAGGGTAAAATTAAACACAACAAAACAGAACAAAACAGAACTAAGAAAGCAATGTAAGAGACATAGAATTCAAAGCAAGACAACCAGAGATCTTCACTATCTATCATATTGTCTATTGTTTTCTTCCAAATGGTTGTCCATATCTTCATATATAGTGAATTCATACAAAACAACATAGTATAAATATGATCCAAACAGGATGATAAAGGCATTTAAGGTCTTGAGGACCAGACAATAAGGAAGTCAACAATGGCTGTCATAGTGTCTCTCATTCTCTTCAAAATAGCTGTCCATACCTTCATATATGTTGAAATTAAACAAAACTAAACAGACTAAAGTCACTCTGAACAAAGAATAATAGTATTGCTGGATTTCACATCATGATGCTACAGAATCAGCACTGGGTACCTTAGTGTCTTTTTCTTCAAAGTATTTGTTCATTTCATAATGTGTTATATAATCAGTTCTCATAAACTGTCTATACGTTCTATGCATATATCAGTCTCCACATGTATGGCTATCCTTTCTGTATTAGAGGGGAAAAACAAAACAAAACAAGACAAAAACAACAAATTCCTAGAAAAATATGAAATGAAAAAGTCATATAAAACCCACAATACAAAGTGATCTACAATGGTTACTATGATGTCTCTTGTTATCTTCAGTAGAATTGTCTATATCATCAGGCATTGTATAATTGCAGTACATCACAATATTAATAAAAACAAAACATTGGTGACATTATAAGACTTCAAAGCAGGTAATAGTCAAACCAGAGTGAGTATCCTAGTGAAACTTCTTATCTTCAGTGTAGTTGCCTATACTCTCAGACTTGATATTATCAATCATAACAGATTCAAATAAAATCAGTCAATACAAAACAGTGATTTAACAAATCAGATTCAAATAAGATCAGTCATAGTAAGACAGTGTAAGTTATAAAGGGCTTCAAATTAAGTTAATAGGAAATTAAGGTTGATTACCATATTATATCCTACTATTTTCGGGATAGCTGTCAGGGCCCTCAAATCTAGTACAAGTAGAGAAACTGAAACAGAATATAATACATCTGAACAAAGCAGTGAGAATAATGTGAATTTTAAATCCTGATATGCTATTAACAATATCCTCTGCCTTCCTTTTTTCAACAATTCCTCCCCTTTCACTCCCACAGGGTGCACTGCACATTTTGGGTCCCACCAACTCCATCAGATTTTAGATTGAGTGGGGGGCAACCTGCTTTTTACCTAAGTGGTTCCAAACCTTCTCACTCCTGGACTTGATCTCAAGTTGTATTCCTTTACCTACAAAGGCCTCAAGGTTTTCCTTCGTTATATCTGAGAGTTTCTCTACTGCACAAAAGTATCATGTCTTTCCAACCTATCTGCAGGTGCTGGTCGAGTTGCCCCTATTTCTCTTGGGTTCCCTGTTACATAAAGGATTTTTTTTTCTCATACTAGACTTTCAGTCCATAAACCATCTTTCAGGTTAATTATATTTCCTATACAGAGAATCTCGATTGACCCTATCTTCTGATCTACTCAGCCTGTGTTTCTTTTTGTTAGTGTATCAAGGCCATCTATGTTAGAGATTATAGCCAACCTTTTCTGCCATTGGTTGTCTACTTTTCTCCTTCATTCCACTGTCAGCCCTGTTTATTGAGGCCTCTCTGCCACTGTTCCTGAAATCCTGGTATTTTTTTTCTCTCTCTCTACATGATTTTAATGAGTTTTCCTTAATAGGTGATCTGTTTCTTTTCTTGATGGCTTTTAATATTTGTTCTTGTGATGATTTTCTGGGATCTTGACTATTATATGTCTGGTTATACCTCTGTTTTGGTTGTAGGTGGAGTTCTGTATGCCTCATACATGTGAATACCATTTCTTTTTCCTATGCTTGGGAATTTTCCTTAATTATTTCTGTGAATAGCCTTTGTATTTCCTTTGTGTTTACTTCTGCTTCTTCACTCACATTTTTTATTCTTAAGCTATAGATTCTCTTGTTGTCTTTTAGCCTTTGTATTGTTACTGCCTGTTTCCTTGTTATTTTTTTTATTTAAAGAGAAAAAAAGCATGTAAAGGGTAGAGATAATACAGAATTTCAGAAAAAAGATAAACAATAAGAAATCACTAGTTGATAAATCACATATTGTCCACTTAGAAATAGTTGTTCAAGTTACAAAATTAAAGCATACAAAGCAGATAGTCAAACAGTGAGAGTATAAACAGCTATGCATACATGAGTACATATATTTCTATTCTTTCTGTATTAGAGGGAAAAACAAAACTTAGTAAGACAAAACAAAACAAATTCCTATAAAAACATGAAACCAAAAATTGTATAAAACCGCAGTACAAGGTGATCTACAATGATTGCTCTGTTGTTTATTATCTTCAATAAAATTGCCTATATCATCAGGCATAAATGAATATAGCAGTATAATTGAATATAGCAGTAAATAACAATATTAGTAAAAATAAAACATTGTAGACAGTATAAAACTTCAAAGGCAGGTAATAATCAAACCAGAGTGGATATTCTAGTGAATCTTGTCATCTTAAATGCAGTTGCTATACTGTCAGACTTGATACTATCCATCATAACAGCCTTGAATAAAATCTATTAATAAAAAACAGTGATCCAACAAACCAGATTCGATTACAATCAGTCATGGTAAAACACTGTAGGTTTTACAGTGCTTTAAATTGACTTAATAGGGAGTTAAGGATGATTACCATACTATATCCTGTTATTTTTGGAATTACTGTTTGTACCCTCAAATCTAGTACAGGTAGAATGACTGGAACAGAATATAATGAATCTAAGCAGAGTAGTGTGAGTAATGTGGGTTTTAAATACTGGTGCATTAATAACAATAGAGTGTATCAAGGCCATCTATGTTAGAGATTCTAGTTATCCTTCTCTGCCTCATTTATGCTATGCTATTTTTCTGCCTTTTTTTGTCTAGTTTTCTCCTTCATTCTACTGCCTGCCCCACTCATTGAGGCCTTTCTGCCACTGTTCCTAAAATCCTGGTATTTTTTTTCTTTCTCTCTAGAATGTCCTTCAATATTCTCTGTGGGGTTGGATTGATGGTCACAAACTCCCGCAGTTCCTCTTTGTTATGGAAGCATCTTGTTTCTCCATTAATTTCTAATGACAGTTTTACAGCATACATCAATCTGGGCTGGAGATTATTTTCTTTCAGGTCTTGGAATATTTCACTCCAAGCTCTTCTTGATCTGATGGTCTGTGTTGAGAAGTCAGCTGTGATCCTGATGGGCTTACCTTTATAGGTAATCTGTTTCTTTTCTCTGACAGCTTTTAATATTCTGCTTTTATATTGAATTTCTGGCATCTTGATTATTATATATCTGGGTGTAGATCTGTTTTGGTTGTGGGTGGCTGGAGTTCTGTATGCCTCAGATAACTGAATGTCATGCTTCCCCATGCTTTGGAAGTTTTCCTTAATTATTTCTGTGAATAGCCTTTGTAATTTTCCTGTATGTATTCCTGCTTCTTTGTTCACATTTCTTATTCTTAAATTATAGATTCTCTTGTCATCTTCTAGCCTTTGTATTGTTACTGCCTGTTTCCTTGTTATTTTTAAGAGATCTTTCCTTTCATGATCACACATTGCAAACTTGTCTTCAAGTTTTGATAGTCTATCCTTAGTTTCTTTTAAGGAGTTTTGCCAGATTCCAATGGAATTTTTTAATTTCCTTGTAGTCTCTTTTAATCTACTTCATGTATTCTATATTTTCTTTATATTCTTTATCAAATGTTTCTCTCCTTTTTTTTGTTCCTCCCTTCTTCTGTCTGTATCTTCCTGAGAGATGCTCCCTGAAAGCATTTCTTTTATTACTCTACTTATATCTTGATTTAATATTTCAGTTTTGAGCTCATCTACAAGGTCCAGAAGATATCTTTTAATGTCCATTGAAGCCATGTCTGATTTTGTGTGTTTGCTGCCCTCAGTTTCCCTTGTTTTTCCCTCTCCTGGATCAGTGCTCTCAGGGTTCTGGGCTGGGGGCCTCCTCCTGCCTCTCTCTGCTGTCATGGTCCTGGCTTCCTCCACACAGGTTACAGTGCAGGTCCCATCCCCCTTCCCTGTTGGCCATTTTTCCTCTGAAGCATGCTGGTGAAAGACCTCTGCTCTCTCCTGACTGCTCTTATCACTGAGGTGCAAGCAGCGGCTGCCTATGACTGCCCCTCCCCACTGGGCCAACCAAACTGCAGAGGCCTTTCCCTGGTGAGTGCTTGCTAGGTGCAGGGAATCGATTTGGAATGGGTCATTGGGTCCCGGCCAGGGGTGCAGCTCAGTCCAAGCAAATCCCATAAATCTGCTTTGGGGAGGGAGGATCCAGCTGAAGTCACTGTTGCTCCCAGTTCAGGCTCCTCCTGCCAGATTCCAACATGTCACCCATTTGATCACGCCCTTCCTGTGTGGGGGGGTCCCAGTCTCAGCACTGACTGTGGATTAATGAACGTCGCTTTGCCAGCTCCGCTCTCCTTTGGGCTCACCAACCCCTTACTTCATCGCTGCTGTGCTTCCCATGAGTGGTGGTGGGGTTGAGTTTGGGTGGCTCTGCTGGCCGCTGCAGAGTCAGTCTATTGCAAACTTGGCAGGTCGCCGTGAATGAAAACACTGTGCCCTGTAATTTCTAGCTGTTTCAGTTGTAGTCCCAACATATCTGATGAGCTTTTTTACATTTTAATTTCTTTCTGTGTCAAGAGGATCCATTTCCCTCTATCTCAGTTTCTCCAGGGTGTTTTATTGTCGTGTGTGAGTTGTTTCTCCCGGGATGCTCTGTATTTTGTTGCTCACTGATTGACCATCTTGTCTTTTTCGAATTATGATTTTCAACTTTATAATCATAAAAACTACATGCATTCAGAAATTATACCCAATATTTTGAATTTTGATTTTCTCAAACTAATATGTAGCACAATATCTTCTCATGATACTTGCAAACAGAAGTGAGCTACAAATAAAAAACAGATACTCTCCTGTGTTTCTAACCTATGATGTTCAGTGGGTTGGATGTATTAGATTCATTTTTAACTTACAGTATTTTCATTTTATGATGAATTTATCAGAATACACTAAGTCTCTGAAAATCTGGACTTTACACATTTAGAGAACACTCACAGAAAAGAGTTGCCTGTACTATGGGAGATGTCTTAGTATACTTCAGGGTTTTCAGGTTTGTCATTCTAAATAAACACTCAGGGAAAGGGCACACTATTTTGGCCAGGGTAATCTTGATCACCAGTATACAGAACTTCTATTACATGTTGAAAGTGGAGAAGAATATGTATCATACTCAGTGTACTTAGAATGTCTCTTGTTACTCTTGATCATTTCTTAATGCTAAACGAAAAATTGCATCATTTATGAGGTGAGAAGAACCTAGTGAGGAAAGGCTCAGACTTTTGAGACATGAAGGTCTAAATTACTGTTTCTGCACCAAATATGTCACTTAGAACAATAAAAATGTTAGGTAATTGTGAGATAGCAAAAGAAAGATATTACAGTTGTCAATTGTGACTGTGAGACCAGTTTCTGTTTCAGAGGCTGTGATTAATACTACTAAGTTTCATCTTGTGAATTCCCTTAAGGGATCAACAAGAATTCCAAGATAATTGTTTTCAGAATTTATTATACTGGCTAAATGAATTGAAGGAGTACAAAGAGTAAAGTATATTGGGAAAATGTGATTGAAGAGATGTACTACTCAGGTTCTCTGTTAGGATTGAGATGCTGATTCTCACAACTATTACGAGTACATTTTGGACTTACAAAAATATGACCTATGTTTTTTAGCTTTATGATTTTATACACTGCATGTATATTTGAGTTATAACATTATCAACTAATAATTTTAATGACAAGTAACCCCACAATAAGTTGAGGAGTATCTGTATTTACAACTGAGTACTCTCAGCTTAGTACCATTCTGAGACTCTCTCTATAGAGAGCCACCTAGACCTAAATTATGGCCAAACCCCATGGAAAAGTTGTATCCAGTGTCTTCTGTCATGATAAACTTACTTTCTTATAGGTGGGAATACTCTGGAAGGTTATTACCATTTCAGAGTACTCTATGAAATAATAAAATCTCTGTAGCAACTTATCAGAATCAAACTCCTCCCTCTGATTAATCCTTAATTCTACAAATATTGATGTTGATGGTAATTCATAATAAAATTCCTAGATGCAAACTGTATCCTCCAGTCAGTTTTCCAGGAAAACTGATCTGAGCCACTACATATTTGGTTCTCTATTTTAATTTGGTTGATATCTTAGTTTTCCATTGTTATAGAAAAATACTGGAGGCTAAGTACTTTATAAAGAGGAGATATTAATTCAGCTTATGGATCTTAAAGTTCAAGAATATGGTACTGGTTTCGTAGTAAGTGCCAGCTGGGCTGTATGACAATATTGCAAATGGAATCAAGAGATTAATATGTACAAAAGAGAGATAGAACATAGCCAAAGAAATTCAGAGATTAGGTTCACCCTTTTTATAAGAACACACTACATGAGCAATAATTGGGATCCTACAAAAGAAACATTAGTCCCTTATTAAGGTAATGCCTCCACTAGCCTATTCACCATCTACTAAGCACAACCTCTTAAAATGTTTCACAACCTCTCAGTATCATTGTGCTGACAACTAAGTTTCACCACATGAATCTTTGAAAGACACAATGAAGCTATACCCACAAGACTGAAATATCTTTTCAATGTTTATTTTATAACTACTTATACTTGGATTAAATAAATATATTTCATTTTGGAAACTTAACTATATTGTGTACATATCTACTTGGCTTTATATCCAGCATTTTCCTAAATTTACTTGTTAATTCTAGTAATTTATTTGAAGAGATTTTAATTAATTACTTTTATTGACATATTTTATTTTTAACTTAAAAAAATTTTTGGTACAGGGAACTGAACTCAGGAAATTGAGCTTGGCAGACAGGCACTATTGAGCTTTAGACACATAATGATCACATTCATCATAGGGAGTTTGTCCCCATAAATGATATATTTGGATTCTTTTTTATTCCATTTCCCTCCCTTCCTTCAACACCCTCATTGTCTACAAAATATGTTTCCATTTTTCTTTCTCTTTTTTATTTCACCTTTCCTTTGTTTCCATCACTATTTGAATTCCAAGTTCCCCCACTCATTTGAGCATTTTCTTCCTATTTCACAATATCTATTATATATTTGGATCCTTCTTTACACTTTTTTTCTCACACCAGAGAAACAATGTGATATTTCACATGTGTAACGAATTTATTTCACTTAAGAGTAGGGTCTCAAGATGCATCTATTTACCAAGAAATGTCTCAAGCTTGTCCTACTTTGTGGCAAAGTAGTACTCCATTATATATGTTTAAAAACATTCTCTATATCCATTCATTAGCCAATGAGCATTTGGGATATATCCAAGATTTAGCTATTACAACTATGTAGCTATTAGATGGGGAACAGCACCATTGAATGGGACCTCTATTTTTTATTTAAAGAGAAAAAAAAGGAAAAAGGTAGAAATATTAAAGAATTTCAAGAAAAGAAGATAAACAGTAAGAAATCACTGGTTGATACATTACATATTGTTCTTTTAGAAATAGTTATTCAAGTTACAGATTTAAAGCACAAAAAGTGGACACTCAAGCAGTGAGAGTGCAAAAATATCGGTTCAACAATCAAACAAGAACCTAGAAATATGGTCATCAATCCCACACACCTAAACATACATGCAGCTACATTTTTATAGCACTTCCTATTTACTTTTTATTACAATAGCAATTATACATTTTTAAAATTTTATTTAAAGAGAAGAAAAAAATACAGAAAAAAGGGTAGCAACAATACAGAATTCTAAAAGAAAGAAAGAAAAAGGAAAATGAGAAAAAACCCCACTAAGAAATTAGTAATTTATAAATTATGTACTCTCATCCTGGATGTAGTTGTTCAAGTTACAAAGTTAAAGGGTACATAGTAAATATTCAAACAGTCAGAATACAAACAGTTCTGCTCAAAGATCCAGCAAAGATTCAGCAATATGGTCATCTATTTTACACACTCAACCATACATGCATTTATATCCCTTAGAGCACTTTCTTTTCCTCTCTTTTTTACAATAACAATTACACATTTTAGTTTTATTACTCTTGTAGTTCTTCTTTACTTTTTACACTAGAGACGCAATATGATATTTATAAATATGATTCTTATTTATTTCACTAATGAGGATAGTCTCAAGTTGACTCCATTTGCCTATGAAAGCCTCAAGATCATTTTTTTGAAGCTGAGTAATATTTCATTGCATAAAATGCCACATCTTTTTAATCATCTCGGTAGTTGATGGGCATCTTGGTTGTTTCCAGGATTTAGCTATCACAAATTGTGCAGCTATGAACATGGGTGCACATATATCACTGTGATATGAACTTTTAAGTTCTTTGGGGAAAATACCCAAGAGGGGGATAGCTGGATTGAATGGGGCTTCTAATCCTAGTCTTCTGAGAATTCTCCATATGGATTTCCATAATGGTTGCACCAGTCGACATTCCCACCAACAGTGGAGCAGTGTTGCTTTTCCCCGCAGTCTCACCAGCATTTGTTATCAGTTGATTTCTTCATGGCAGCTATTCTTTCTGGAGTGAGGTGGAATTTCAATGCTGTTTTAATTTGCATTTCTCGAATGACCAGTGATGGTGAACATTTCTTCATGTATTTATTTGCCATTTGTATATCTTTCTCTGAGAACTGTGTGTTCTTCTCAGATCCCCATTTATGGAGAGGGTCTTTGAATTTGGGGGGATTGATTTTTCAATTCTTTATATATTCTGGACACAAGTCCTTTGTCTGAGGGGTGCTGGCTAAAATTCTTTCCCACTCTGTGGGTTTTCTTTTCACTCTGTTGGAGATTTCCTTTGAAGTGCAGAAACTTTTCAATAATGTGAGATCCCATTTGTTGAATCTTTGAAGTGTTTCCTGTGCAGTTTGCATTTGGTTCATGAATTCTATGCCTAGGCCTATGTCTCCAAGACTTCTACCTACCTTGTCTTCCAGTAGATTTAGTGTTTCTGTTTTAATATTGAGGTCTTTGATCCATTTAGACTTTAGTTTTGTGCATGGTGATATGCATGGATCTAGTTTCAGTTTTCGGCATGTAGAGAGCCAATTTTTCCAACACCATTTATTAAAGAGACTATCCTTCTTCCAGTGGACATATTTAGACCCTTTGTCAAATATCAGGTGGCTAAGTGTCTTTGTAGTTTTGCTCGCATCTTTTAATCTGTTCCATTGATCCTCAGGTCTATTTCTTTACCAGTACCAATGTGATTTTATCACTGTGGCTTTATAGTACTGTTTCAAGTCAGGAATTGAGATGTCTCCTACCCTGCTTTTGTTGCCGAGAAATGCCTTTGCTAACCTATGTTTCTTCTGTTTCCAAATGAATTTTAGTAGTGTTTTTTCTAGATCTATGAAGTATGTCAATGGTATTTTTATTGGGATTGCGTTAAATCTGTATAACAGTTTTGGGAGTATGGCAATTTTCACAATGTTGGTTCTTCCTAACCAAGAGAAAGGAGTATCCTTCAATTTTCTAATATCCTCTTCCATCTATTTTTTCTGTGTAGTATACTTTTCAGCATATAGGTCTTTTACATTTTTAGTTAGGTTGATTGCTATGTATTTCATTTTTTACATGTTATTGTAAAGGGTGATATTTCCATAATTTCTCCCTCAGTTAGTTTTTTGTTTGTGTACAGGAATGCTATTGATTTTTGAGCATTGACTTTATATCCAGCTCTTCTGCTGACCTTGTTTATTACCTCTAATAATCTTTTAATGGAGATTTTAGGGTGTTCTATATAGAGTATCATGTCATCTGCCAATAGTGACAATTTAACTTCTTCCTTTCCTACCTTTACTCCTTTTATTTCTCTCTCTTGTCTGATTTCCCTGGCTAGTTTTTCCAGAACTATATTGAAAATGAGTGGTGATAGTGTACATCCTTGTCTTGTTCCTGATTTTAAAGTGAAAGCTTTCAGTTTTTGTCCATTTAGTGTAATGTTGGCTGTTGGTTTGTCATAGATGGCCTTTATAGCGTTGAGGTAGATGCTGTGTATTCGGAATTTCTGAAGGGTTTTTATCATGCACATGTATTGGACTTTGTTGAAAGCTTTTTCTGCATCGATTGAGATGACCATGAGGTTTTTGTTTTTGGCTCTGTTGATGTGGTGTATTACATTTATTGATTTGCATATGTTAAACCTTCCCTGCCTTCCTGGAAGGAACCCCACTTGGTCATGATGTATAATCTTCCTGATTATTTGCTGCATTCTATTGCCAGTATTTTGTTGAGAATTTTTGCATCAATATTCATTAGTGAGATTGGCCTATAGTTCTCTTTTTTGGTTGGATCTTTCTCTGGTTTTGGTATCAGAGTAATACTTGCCTCTAGGAATGATTTAGGGAGGATTGCTTTTTTCTCAATTTCATTGAAGAGTTTAAGGAGTACTGGCATCAATTCTTCTCTAAATTTCTTGTAGAATTCAGCTGTGAATCCATCAGGACCTGGGCTTTTCTTTGTTGTTAAGTTTTTAACTTCATTTTCAATTTCAATAGCTGATATTGTGTTGTTCAAAATTGCTGTATCTTCTTGGTTGAGCTTTGGTAGTTCGTATGTTTCTAGAAATCTGTCCATTTCCTCTGTGTTTTCCACTCTATGTGAGTGGAAATTTTCAAAGTAGGTATTCATGATCTTTTGAATTTCCATGGGATCTGTAGTAATCTCTCCCTTTTGCATGAATTTGGGTTTTTTCTTTCTTTCTCTTGATAAGGTTAGCTAGGGGTTTGTCATTTTTGTTGATTCAAAAAAAACAGCTGTTTGATTCATTAATTCTTTGTATTGTTTTTTTAGTTTCAATTGCATAGATTTCTGACCTAATCTTTACAATTTCCTCTCTTCTATGAGCATTGGGTTTAGCTTGCTCTTCTTTTCTAGAAGCTTGAGATGGAGCATTAGGTTGTTTATTTGTGCTTGTTCTGTTTTCTTGATATGACAGTTTATTGCTATATATTTCCCTCTTAAGACTGCTTTTATTGCATCCCACAGATTAGAGTAACTTGTTTCTATATTTTCATTGAATTGTAGGTATTGTTTTATTTCTTCTTTAATTTCATCTGTAGCCCACTGGTTGTTCAAAAGGCTGTTATTTAATTTCCATGTATTTATGCAGCTTTTACAGTTTCTTTCACCATTAATTTCCAATTTCAGTGCACTATGGTCAGATATTATGCATGGCATGGCATGATTTCAATGCCTTTGCATTTACTTAAGAATGTTTTCTGGGATAATATATGGTCTATTTTGGAGAATGTCCCATGTGCAGCTGAGAAGAATGTGTATTCTGATGTGGTTGGGTGGAACACTCTGTAAACATGTACTAAGTCCAGTTGCTCAGAGGTATGATTCTGTTCTGTTATTTATTTGCTGACTTTTTGTCTAGTTGATCTATCTCTTTGTGACAATGGGCTGTTAAGATCTCCTGTTATAACTGTGTTCTTGTGTATTTGGTTTTTCATGTCCATTATTATCAGTCTTATATAGTTGGGTACTCCTATATTTGGCGCATATATATTTATAATTGTTAGTTCTTCCTCTTGAATTTTACCACTAACAAGTGTGTAGTGACCTTCTCTATCTCTTTTAATCATTTTAGGTTTGAAGTTCACATTGTCTGCAAATAGAAAAGCTACTCCTGCTTTTTTCTGTGTTCCTGTTGCATGGAATACTGTTTTGCATCCTTTGATTTTTAATCTATGAGTTTCCTTTTGGGTCAGATGTGTTTCTTGTATGTAGCATATTGTGGAGTCCTGTTTCTTGATCCATTCTGTCAATCTATTTCTTTTTATAGGTGAATTGAGGCCATTTATATATATGAATATCACTGATACGTACTGTCTCGACTTTGCCATGTTATGTTCCAGTTGTTTCTTTCTGCTTTTCCTCTTATTTAATTGCTTATCCTACCTGGTGGTTTCTTTCTGTTGTTGTTTTGGGGACTGTGGTCATTTTTATCTGTCTAGTATGTCTTTCAGTACTCTTTCTAGGGTTGGTTTGGTGGACATGAATTTCTTCTGTTGTTCTTTGTCATGGATGTATCTTGTTTCTCCATTAAATTTGAATTAAAAATTTTCTGAGTACATCAGTCTGGGTTGAAAGTTGTTTTCTTTCAGGGCTTGAAATACCTCACTTCAAGCTCTTGTTGACTTGAGGGTTTGTGCTGAAATTTCTGCTGTGAATCTAATGGGCTTTGCTTGATAGGTGAGTTGTGTCTTTTCTCTGACAACTTTTAATATTCTGTTTTTATGCTGTAACTCTGAGATCTTAATTATTATGTGTCTGGGTTTGGATTTATGTTGATTGTGACTGTTTGATATTCTATATGCCTCACTCATCTGTATATCAAATTCTTTCCCCATATTTGGAAATTTTCTGGTATTATTTCTGTAAATACTTTACATATATCATTTTCCTGGACTGCTGTATCTTTGCTAATGCCCCTTATTCTTATATTGTTGCTCTTGGCATCATCATGAAGCTTCTGTATTGTCATTTCATGCTGCTTTGCTATTTTTAAAAGTTCTATCCTTTCCTGATCACTAGCTGTGATCCTGTCCTCAAGGTCCAAAATCCTATCCTGAGCTTCCTTTAGGTGGTTTTGCACGCTTTCAATAGAATTTTTTCTTTCTTGGATATCTCTTTGAGTTGTTTCATGAATTCTGCTTGTTTTCCATATTGTTCATTCAAAGTTTCAATCAGTTTCCCATGCTCATTTACTTTTTACTCTAGTTCTTCTTTAGCTGCATTCAACAACTCCTTTACTAAAATTGTTATTTCTGTCTTTACATGGGAGACTACTTCTAATTTGATTTCCCTCTATAGCCTGATGCAGTTGTTTTTTTATTTCACTCACTATCTTTTCAGAGATTCCTGGTGTGTTATTTTTGGGACCCTCTATTTCAATGTCTCCTATAGTTGCTTCTGGTGAACTATATGTTTGAGACTGCATTTTGCCTTTTCGTTTTGTCATTTTAACTCTGCCTGGTGTTTTCTCTGTGTGCGAGAGGATTACACACACTCTTTTCAGACACACCAATGTCTTACACTTATTTGGAGGGGATTTTACTAGTGAATCTATTTATCCCCTGTACACCTCTATTTTAGGGGTATACTCACCACTTTGATACAGTCAATCCACTGTGGGGTTTGCCACCTGGGAACAATGTTCCAAATTTTCTCACACTGACTGGAGCCCGCTGAGATCTTCTGATGTTCTACATTGCAGGGCAGGCCCTCAGAGTAGGTTTTGGGCAACCCACCCCTGAGGTGGGCTTGCGCTGAGTTCCCAGTTGCAGGGCAGGCCCTCTGTGTTGGTTGGGGGCAGCCTACCCCTGAGACGTGCTTGCACTGAGTTCTTGGTGGCAGGGCAGGCCCTCAGTGGTGGTTGGGAGCAGCCTCTCTATTTTTATTTTTTGAGGAATGTCCATATTGATTTCCACAGTGATTGTACCAGATTACACTCCCACCAACAGTTGAGAAGTGTTCATTTTTTTCCCAGATAACCGCTAGCATTTTTTATTGGTTGATTTCTTGGTAATAACCATTCTTACATGGGAAATATTGCAAAGAATCAACAACTGAGACCTCATCTTATAAAAGCTTCTGTACAGGAAAATAAATCACCAATACAGTGAGGAAACAACCCACACAGTGGGAAAAAAATTTGTCAGCAGTTTTTCAGACAAAGGACTAATATATAGAATATATAAGGAACTTAAAAAACCCAGATCCCCCAAATTTAAAGGTTCCTTCCAAAAATTGCCATATGAAGTCAACAGATAACTTCCCAAATGATGTACAAATGCCAAATAAATATATTAAAAATGTTCAAATTCAGTGGTTATTTGGGAGATGCAAATTAAAACAACTTAGTGAATTTTACTGTATTTGTTCTATCTTCATAATCCTGTTGTTTAAGATGATGTTTTATGTCTTCTTTTTTAATTATTCTGAATTTTATATCTGTCCCTAGCCTAACTGCAACAGTTGAGAATTCTAAGTAAGTTGTTGAATAAAAGTGCTAATAGCTAGCCTTGTTCTCTTTTGATCTCAAAAGGACAGTTACAACACCTTTGAATATGATACTTGTAACTTTTGGGAGTAAAGTTACTTTGATTTCTTTAGCTATTACAACTGTGTAGCTAACATACACAGTTACATAACATTTTTTCTTTTTCTTACCTAATTGTTCTTGTTAATGAAGAGTGCTATGATGAACATGAGTGGTTATAGTGGACATCTTTAACTTGTTCCTGATGTTAGAAGTTTTCAGTTTTTGCCATTTAAAAAGATTTTGTCAGTAGGTTTGTCATAAGTAACTTTTATCAAATTGAGATAAAGGTCTTCTATAACTGCTCTCATGAAAAGATATTCAATTTTGTCAAAATTTTTTTCTATTGAGAGATGATATGTGATGATTTTGTACTTGCTTCTGTTATTTAGGAATTACATTTGTTGATTTGCATATGTTGAACCATTCTTTCATCCTTGGAATGAAGCCTACTTGGTCAAAATGGTCCTGGGATTTAGCTCAGTGGCTTAAGTGCCTCCTGTTAAATGCCAGGTCATAAATTCAATCCCTAGTACCAAAAGAAAAAAAAAATGCCTGATCTTTTTGATAACTTATTGCATTCTTTTCTTCAGTATCTTTTGGGGGATTTTCATATTTTTATTCTTTAAAGAGATTTGTCTATAGTTATCTTTATTGGTCCGATTTTTGTGTAGCTTTGGAATCAGCATAATGGTGGCTTCTAGGAATTATGTTGAAATATATTTCTCTTTCAGTTTCATTAAAAGTTTGTGGAGTGTTTGTTTTAAATGATTCATGAAGAGTTTAGGGAATTCAGCAATGAATCCATACACATATGGTCTTTTCCTCCTCAGTAAGATTTTTATTACTACTTCAATTTCATTGCCCATTATTGGATTATTCAGAGGTTTAAAATCTTCTTGCTTTAGTTTTGATAATTCATAAGTACCTATGAATCTATCAATATCCTCTGAATCCTAAAATTTTTTGGCATACAGGTTTGGGAAGTAGTTGTTTATAATCATTTTTATCTTAGCAGTATGTGTTGTGATTTCATATTTTGACATTTCTAACTGCATTGATTTGGATCTTTTCTCTCCTTTTGTTGTTAGATTGTCTAAAAGTTTGACTATATTTTATGTTCTTTGAAGAACCAACACTTCACTTAATCAATTCATTGTTTTACTTTACGGCCTCAATTTTTTCTTTAATCATTATAATTTCCTTCCTTATACTAGCATTGGTTTTGGATTGTTCTTGTTTTTGCAGTGTTTTGAAATGCATCATTATGTTATTTATCTGAGTTTCCTATTTTTTTTTTGATGTAGCCATTCACATCAATAGACTTTCCTTTCAGGACTGCCTTCACTGTGTTGCATAAATTCTGGCACATTGTACTAGTATTATCAATTAGTTTTAGAGACTATCTAATTACTTCCATAACTAAATGTTTAATTGAGTGTATTGTTTCATTTCCATGCATTTGCAAAACATTTCTGTGATTTATTTTGTTGTTTATTTCAAAGTTCATTGCATTATGATATGACAATGCATGGTATAATTTAAATTTTTTTCACAATTTCTAAGCTTACTTTTTTGTTAATATGTGGTCTATTTTGGAGAAAAGTCCATATTTGCTGAAAAGAAGTGTATTTTCTATTGTTGAGCGGAATATTCTGTAGCTAACCTATTAAGTCCACTTGTTTGAAGGTTTCATTCATATCTGATATTACTTTTTTTGTCCAGTTGATGTGCCTATTGTAATGGGGTATTGAGCTCCCTCAGTCTAATTGTTTTTATCTTTTTTTTTAAATACATGGTTGTATAGAAGTTCTATTTCCTATCCTCATCACTATCTGGGAAGTTTAAATTTGTAATTCCATGGAATTGCTATTGGTATTCTAGTGAATTAATTCCAATCTAATACTTCCAGTGCAACTCACAGTGAGAATAAATACATATTTATAATTATGGGCAGCCAAGGGGTCCTGAATCTGACCCATAAGAAGGTTTATTGGAGAAAAGGCCTAAACTCAGCACCTAACTTGGATTTTATTAATTCATGAAGAGGGAAGTAGCTAGAGGATAAGTGACTCTGACAATGGCAGGAATTATGTGAGTACTGTGAGCTGGGCTAGCTAGGAGGGCACAAAGTACCTCTGCAATATGCAGAGAGAAGGATATGCAGAAAGACCAGTCTGCATAACACCATGGAAGTAACATTTAATGTTTTGGAGGCTGGTGCTTCAGTTATGGGGTGCAAATATCTTCTGCCCTGGAAGGTCATTACCTTTTATCTGGAGGCTCAAACCCAGTTGGCAGCCCTGGAGTGTTGGCTCTGTATCCTGCTATGCTTAAACATTTAGGTAGAAGCTGAGGCAGGAGAATAATGGCTGTCATCTGGCTTTAAGAGTTGTACATCAGTATTTCAGTTAGTCTTATTTACATTGCTTAGGGCCAATTGAAGGGAAAAGGAAACAACTTACCTAGTTCTGTATATATCAGTACATGGAGATGGGGCTAGATTTAGCCAAAGTGGAGGTAATTAACTTTATTCAAGGGAAGTCATTCAGGTGGTCTCATAAACAGTTGCACTTTAAAAAAATAAAGTGTGTACTGTTTTCACTTGCATATATGGTAATAATTGTATCTGCTCCTGCTGAAATGTTTACTGAGCCAATATGTCCTGACATTGTTTGCCTCTTTTGTTTAGTTTTGTCTTAATATCCACTTTGTCTGAGTATAGAGTAGATATACCTGATTTTTTTTGCTTCTCTTTGCATGGAATAGTTTTTTATCCTTTGATTTTTTTAATCTGTAAGGTTTTTTTTGGTGGGGGAGGGGTTGAACATATTTTGTGGATATAGCATACCATTGAATTTTATGCCATTCTACTAGTTTGTGTTTTTTATTGGGTAATTGAGACCATGCATATTAAGAATTATTGCTGATAGGAATTGACTTTTCCTGTCATTTTCATATTTTCCTATTTTTGACTCTTATCTTTCTCTTCTGCTTTATTGTTCAACCTATTTGATGTATTCATTCTATTCTACATTTTGTCATTGTTAGCTTCAATAACTCTTTATAGGATGCCTTTGAGAATTTTTGACATGCTTGTGTGGTGGTCATGAATTTGCTTTGTGCAGTTGATCATAAAAATATCTTATGTCTCCATCAATTTTGACTTTGCAAGTTATATCAGCCTAGGTTGGAAATGGCCTTATTTTGGGGTTTGAAACACTTCCAACTCTTCTTGTCTTTAAGGTTTGTGATAATAAGTCTGCAGTAATTTTAATGAGTTTTCCTTTATGAGTGTTTTGGTGATTTTCTTTAATTATTTTTTAACATTTTGCTCTATTGGACTTCTGAGTTTTGACTATGATATGTTTTGGAGAGATTCTTTTCTGAATGTGGGCATTTGGCTTTCTGCATGGCTCACTTACCTGTCTTCAAATTCTTTTCACTTGTTTGGAAAGTTTTCAGCTATTATGTAAGAAAACAGGTTTTTAAAAAAGCCATTTGTGCTGGTTTTTTAACCAATTCCAGTTACTCTTAGATTACTTTTATTTGCTTCATATAGCAGCTGTTGGATCCATTTTTCATGTTTTTATCATCTCTCATTAACCAATCATCAAATACAGCCTTCTCTTCCAGACATGATACACTGTCCTCATGTTTTTTTGCTTGCTACATATATTTTCAATAGAATTTTTAATCTACAGAAATTCTCTTGAAACCTTTTATGGACTCTAATGTTTTTACTGATCATGCATAATTTTCATCACATTTTTTTAGCTCTTCTAGGCTTTTGGTAGTGTCTTCAGTAGACTTGATGATCATTTTGCTTGTTTAGCCTAATATCTTGTTACTTAAGTCCTTTATGAGCTTCCAAATGACTTATTTATGTTTTTTATCTCTCCTGATATCATTGTCAATAATAAAGGTGTATAGTTTTAATTTTATTCCCCTTTGATGTCACATGTATCAACTTTGGATAAAAAGTCTAATACATGTTTTCTATCCTCTTTTCTCAGCTGTTATCCTCTTCCAGGTTCATGGAAGTTTCCTTGTGGAAACTCATCATGCTTTCTTGGAAGTGAAAATGAACTAAATAAGGAATGGAGGAAGAAATATGTTAAAGAATTTCACAGAAACACACATCTTAAATTAGTAACTAAATAGCATTGTATGAACAGTATTTTAAGGCCTGAAATTGCATTTTGCCCTATTCACCAAAGAAATTGTTCTTAAGCTTAAGTAGTAAAAGGGAAGAAATTCAGCCAGTTGCTTTTATGTGCTTGTGGTTAGTGCAAATCCACCATGCAACTACTATTCCTATCTCTGCCCAAACAAAATTCTCATAGTTTTGTATTTATTGACCATTTCATTTGTTTGTCCCTGAAAATTGGCTTGAATAAGCAAATGGCAATTAAAAAATAAGTTTAATGAGCATAGGAACCACAAGTTTTATCCTTGGTCAGATATTTAATATCCAGCCGCAATGTGAAACATGAATAAAAGCTTGTTAGTTGACGTGTTGCTAGACTTCAGTCATTACTTTTCCCATAGGTGGTTTTGTTAACTAGTTCACTGGACTGACCTTTAGAGAAAAGTTTATCTAGTGGAAACCCTGGGCATCAATGAGACCAAGGCACTAAGCAGCTGTTTTACTTTTAGAAATTCACTCTGTGTTTTAGAGTCTCATAAATAAAATTAGGAGATTGAGTTTTGCAATATCTGAGATACCATCCAGAGTTGATCTATGATGTGTTTATAGCCATTCTATTTCATCTTTTATTTCTGATAATTGTCTCACCATCAACACTCAGACTTCTCTTGGATTCTGAGAAATTTCTTCTCATTTATCTCCTGGACCAGTTCTTAGTTTTATTTCCTGGCTCTTCTTTATCTTCTTTTTAATTTTATCTCTCTTGATGGGATGAATCTAATAATATGTTAAATATTTTTAATTTCACAAGTCATAAACTGCCAGTCAGAAGACTCTCATTTCCACAAGTGATAAAATAGCTAATGTGGAAGAATATCAACTCCCTTTTATCCAGGACTCTTCAGTTTACAACCTTTATTGCCCCACCCTTTCATGGTTTTCCTGGCATTCAGACTAAGTGTAGTTGTCAATTATTATCTTGGCTTACGTTATTGTACAAGACTCACTCTTTATGTTTACTGCAGACCCTACAAATTCTTATGGTGCTGAGGATGAATGGCAGTTACATTTTATCATCACATTTAGTCATTTTAATCTTATACCAGATTTAAAAGGAAAATAATATTTTGTTCCTAGATCTCTATCAAGACTAAGAAAGCATATCAAGCCAAAAGACCATAGAATTTTATTTATGCTACTCAATTTGCTATTTATAGTACTTCTTTCCTGCTGTTGCTGTTGGTGTTTGTAGCCTCTGCTCACAGTTGTTTATATTCTGAATGTATTCAACTTTCACAAAAGTACTTCATCTCAAATGTTTCCATTTTAAATTGTGTACTTCCATCTGAAATCTTTCTGTTCCACTTAAATTTTGGGGGGGTGAATTTTTTGGGGGGATCTGCATAGTAAGAAGCTCATTAGCAGATTTAGAGTTCTATAATAAAATAGAAAAATACTATACTGGTTTTGTTTCAATGCAGTATGCTTGAGTCCACCTAAATATGCCACATTGATTCCAAAGGAACCATGAAGCAATACTGCAAATTGCTGCAAAAGAAGAAAATGTGTTTTGATAACATTCCACCCATAGCTTTGCACCATGGCAAATTCTTCTCTCAGTCATAATCACAGCAGAATGCTGCTAGTTTCAGTGCTATCTTCCTGGAACATACAAAGAGTTTAAGAAAGTGTACAGCCTACAAAGATGATTCCTTTTAATAGTAATCCTGAGAAATAATTCCAAAATTTTGTAGGTGATACAAATTACATGTCTTCACCCTAAAAAATTTTGGCATAAAGGTTTAGGGGGGAGCATATACTCTATATATTAGACTATCTCAGAAGTACTGATGCTTGTGACCAGTGACTCACTCACACTTTAGGAACAATTATTTATGAGATGCTAACCATACACTTCAACATGGAAAAGCAGACTTTTTCTTTTTCCTTAAATTTGATCAACTAAATATTTTGACAATTTCTTAGTAACTCACTCTGTAGCCACATACTCAGAAAATAGTTAAGAAACCAAGCCCTTTAAATGCAAAACTATGCTGAGAATGTCAACCAGAAAATGAAAACACTAGAGGACAAAATCCAAAACTTCCTTTCCCTGTTTTGTTATTTGGTTCTTTGTACAGTACTAGACAGTGAACAGAAAAGATGAGGAAGCATTGGCCTGTGTAATATGACACATCAAAATACATATAGATATCTAGAAGACACAAATATGGACAAGTCATATTTGAAAGTTCAAGTGGTCTATTTTTCCAATTGTAATTGTGGGACTAATATGATAACACAATTCTTATAACATTACTTGTTCTAATGCTTGTTATTTATGTGAATGAAGTAGATCTATTCTTTTTCCCAGATGTAATTTGTTCTTTTGAGAAATGTTCAGAAATGTGCTGCAGCATGTACTTGGAAAACTTAGATTTTAGAGGCAGTTGATAGAGGCTATTCATTTTAAGTGCTCACTTATCATTTGTATTCTGAGCGATTTGACATTGGATTCCAACAGCAGTCTCAGAGACTACAAGGTATAAGAAAACATAACAAGATTTGACATGAGTCAGGCAGGTCAGATGTATCCTCCCTAAGGAAATAAGGCATGATCTAAAATCTGGAATCTGAGTAAAAATTAATCAGGTAATTGGCACTGTAGATAGTGAGGGGATAGTCCAAATAGAAAGAACAGCATAGAAGAGATAGAAAATCACTGTGGTAAAATTGCAGCCAAAGATGGAGTGAGTTGTAAGTATTGTGAAGCAGATGTAGTTGTAAGGAATATGAAGGTATAAAATAGAATCAAGTATGTGCTTACTCCTCGGAAAATGGAAGCTATTAAGGTGTCTTCATCTTGAGGCAGAGTTGCAGAGTTTTCAGATACAATTAAAAGTTTCTAGTCTTATTGAAATTTCAGACATTTTCTTTAAAGTATAAATATGTCAAAAGTTTTTATTGCATTATACATATGAGAGAGAGAGAGAGAGAGAGAGAGAGAGAGAGAGAGAGAGAGAGAGAGAGAGAGACAAAATGTAAACACATTTTAGGAGAAGAAAAATAATACAATTTTTTTTCAACAGATGGTGTTACAGTGTTGCCCTCAGATAGGAGACCATAAAGGATGTCATGTATCATAAAAAACCGATTACAGTGCTGGCCTTAGAGAAAAAAATTAAAAAAACATGTGTACCAATCTCAATGCCAGGATTACAAAGCTGCAGTTTTCCAGAAAAGGGAGACAGGCTGGCCTTGGGCTTACTTTGTAGCCCAGGCTGGTCTCTAACTTTCAGTAAACCACCTTCCTAAACATCCTGAGTGCTGGGATTACAGGAGTGCACCACCTAGCTCAGCTACATCCCAAAAGTTTCAATGTGTAGAATTTTCCATGCTATTCAGTTAAAATATTTTCTAGACTTATTGTTGTTTCATTTGATTTGTGGTTCATTTAAATAAAATATCTTAACTTTCAAACATATGGGCAAAATTTAGCTATATTTTGCTGTTTATTAACAGTTTATACAATATTAAGAAACTATCCTATATGATTTCAACCTTTTAAGTAACTGGGACTTATAAGGAATACAGACTATCACATGGAAAGAGACAGGAAGCACAATATGTATGTGTATCTGTCTGGTCTCTTTTCCTCTTTTCTTTTTCCTTTGTAGTACTGGAGATCAAAGCCAGGCACTCACATATCCTGGGTGTTTTACCATTTAGCTAAAGGCTCTACTCCTGTCTCCCTCTTCTTATAAAGCCAATAAGATTTAACTATGGGAACTTTATCTTCTTGATTTTGTCTTATTCTAATCACTTTTCAAAGGTCCCAGCTGTAAACAATGTAGTTAGGTTAAGATAATGCTTCATAGTGGAGATTGTATTTCAGAACATAAAGCCTTGAGAAACACTTAAACTACATCCAAACCATAGTTTCAGCTATTGAGTATAGTAATGTATAAATGTCATTTGAATTAATATGGCTATTAATGTTTTTCAAAGACTCCATGTCTTTCTTGATTTTTGGTTTGCTTATTTATCAGTTTGAGAGGGATATTTACTTGCTGTAATTTGTTTTATCCTTTTTTAAAATCTTCTTTTATTATTATAATTTAGACAGATCTCTTTTAAGAAACTTATACTAATTTTAAAGCCTGTCTTATACACTTCTACTGCATTCCAAAGTGGATCACTTAGCCCATTGACATTGATATGATATCAGAATATACATGTGGGCATATATTTTCAAATTTAATTTTTCTATGTTTGATCTGTTTCAAGTTATATTAACTCTTTCTTCTTGTACTGATTATTTTTATTTAGTTTTATGGATATGTATTGTTTCAGTACTCTAGAGCTCAAATTTATCCTCACTTATTAAATTCTAACATTAATTTACTCTTCCATAATTCAATGAACTATTCAAGCACATCAGAATAATTTAAAGAGTTGTAGAGGATGTTTATCATGTATTATTATGCCCATCTCACAGATGAAAATACAGACATTCAAAAGAACTAAATAATGTGTCTATATCCTGAGAGCTAATAAGTGTCAGTGAGATTGTACTTTCTGTAATATTCCTGGTCCATTTCTAGCACATATTTTTACACTGATCATGTGTCCATGGACTATTTTCTTTTCAATAACCAGGGATGCACAAAAGTATCACAGTCTTCCATGTCATCTATTATTTTTTCAAAATTTTATCCTTTCTGTGCATCCTTATTTCCATTATGTTATCTAATATTCACAATAATTCCACTAAGAAGTTAGAACAAATTTTAAAACCAGATTAAAGAAGTATTAGTAAATAGCTCAGGGGACTCAGAAGAGATATTTGTGATACTGCTTAGAGTAAAACCAGGTTAAAAATTAGGCTCCAATAAATGTTAGTCAAAATAATCTGGATGCATTTAGTACATTTGGAATAATTTGACAGTCTATAAATTAATGCACATATGCTCACATTAATAATGCAAAAAGTACAAGCATATATACAATATTATTTATTTATTTTGGTATCAGAAATCAAACTCAGGACCTTGCACTTGCCAGGCAGGCTCCTATGCTCTCAAGCTATAGCCCTGGCTACAATCATATTTAAATTCCAACTCCAGCACTAGTACTTATCAGCTGTAAAGGCTTAGGGAAGTCATTTAACCCGTTTTGTTCATCTCTAAATGAAAATAGTATAATTTCCTACTTCATGTCTTGTTTGGGGATAACAAGGTGTACAACACTGGCTTATCATAAATACTATATAAATATTGGTGTGTCTTCATATACAACTTGTATTTTTCTGCAAATATGAATTTGCTTGTCCCCATTTTTATAGGGTTCAGTCTTTATTGAATTTGTAAGAGATCCTTATTAAAAATTTGTCCCTAGTCATACTTTAAAATCTTTTTTGTGAACTTGGCATTTGCCTACCCTTTTGTACTAGTTTTCATGAAGAAATTTTAGTTTTCTAGTCACTTGACACAGGGGTGTCAGGGTTCAAATCATGCTTAAAAGGTATTCCCTATTTCAGAATTGCTTTTTGAAGTTTCCCATGTTATTTTCTATTGGTTTTATAGTTACGCTTTTTGTTCTATCTGGATTTTATTACAGAGTAAGAAGTAACATTGTGATCTACATTTTCTTTCTTTTCCACAAATATCTAACCAGCTGCTCCAGCACTATTGATGGCATATTCAGTGCTGGAAAAACAGGCTTTCCACATGCTGCATACTAAAACTAGACTTATGTCTATCACCATACACTAAACTAAAATCAAAGTGGATCAAATACATAAATATTAAAACATAAATATTAAATATGCTAAAAGAGAAAATAAGTAGAAATTTTGAAGACATAAGTGTAGGCAGAATTCATGAACGAAACACAGATCATACAGAAAATACTACAAACCATCAAAACTTTGTTTTTTGTCTTATTAAAAAGTTTTCACACACACACAAACAACTACCAACAGAGTGAAAAACATCCAACAGTGTGGGAAAAAATTTTTATCCAGTTCCTCCTCAGGTAAAGGATTTTTATCTAAAGCATGTAAAGAATTCAAAATCATCAGACCACCCAAATTCAAAGACCTAATTCAAAAGTGAGCATCGGAAAAGAATATACACTTCTCAGATGGAGAAAATTGTATAGCAAATAAATATGTGAAGAAAATGTTCAGCATAACTAGTTATTTGAGCAATGCAAATTAATACAACACCGAGATACCATCTCACTTCAGAAAGACTGGCTATCATCAAGAAATCAAAAATGAAAGTCGGCAGGGCTGTGGGTGTGTAGACTGGCACAGTCACTGTGTAAATCACTATGAATATTCCTCAAAAAAGTAGGATTAAAGGTCCCACCAAACTCAGCTATTCCTCTTCTGAATATCTTCCTAGAAGAATTAAGAACATCATACTACAGTAATATATGTGCATCTATGTTTATGGCAGCACAATTTGTAATAGCTAGAGCTTAGAAACAGCACAAATGCACACCCTTTGAAGAGTGGACAAAAAAGACATTTTTATACATTGGAGTACTACTAAGCAATAAAGAAGGATAAATGAATCATTTGCAGGTAAATGGATACAACTTGATACCATATTCATAAGTGAAATACATTAGATTCGCATGTGTAAATATTGTATTGTCTCCCTGTTTTGAGAAACTGAAAATGTAATCTCCAAAATGTACTATACATGCTGTGAAATGGGAAGAAATTATTGAAAAAGAAAGACAAATTAGAGTGGAGGTAATAGGAAAGGAAGAAAGGAAAGGGAAAACAAGAACAAATTTTTTATATAACTTTTTTCTCATATTTCATTGAAAAGAAAGGTTTATGCTAATATTATTTGGATAATTTTCATGCCCACATCTTGTACTGTGAGTAATTTGAAGATAAAAAAACTGTTGTTATTATTCAATTATTGTGTTATGAAAATTTGCTTTATTTTTTCCATAAATTAAAAATGGATAAGCTGGTTATGAGTTTGAAATTACAGAATATGTACATTTTTTTGTTTTTGACCTCTGTCTTTCAATAATATATTTAGGATCTTCATAGAATTTTTGCATATTTTTATACATAACCTATTTTAATTGCTGTGAGGCATTTTAGTGTGTGAATATACCCAAACTTTTTTATTTCAATGTTAATAGCCAATTGAATGACATTTTGTACTGTTATCTGTAGTTGCTATGAACAGCCTAGATATGCATTTTTATTTGGCATGTACTTAGTAGTTAATGTGTACCTTAGAAATTACTATTTTATGTACACCTTAAAATATTTGGACCATACTGTATACATGTATGTGAAGCTTTTAAGCATTTTTAAATTAAGTTTCTTTTGAGAAATATACATTTATGGTAATAGAGAAAAACAGCATTCTTATGTGGAAGATACTTTTAATGTCAAATATTTATTTATGCTCATAATAATCCTATAGAGTACTTACTAGTTTGCTTGTTTTATCAATGAGGAAATAATGATTCCAAGCTGTTAAATAATTTACCCAAAGCCAAGAGTTAGAATGTAGGAGAGTCAAGATTTCTCTGTGTGCCAAGGGTACACTCCTACTATACATCCTATATTACTTTCCTATTGTTGTCATATTGAAACACAACATATTACATGATTTAAAGCAACAGAAATGTACTAGTTATGCAAGCTAGTAATCTGAAATCAAGTTTATCAGGAGAAAGATGTCTTTATTCTCTCTCTCTCTCTTTCTGTCTCTCTTTGTCTCTGTCTCATTTTTCCTCTTTGTCTCTGTCTCATTTTTCCTAGCTTCTAGGTATTACTGGAAGTCTTTGATGTTCCTCAGTTTAAAGCTGATAAGCCACTCTTTACCTTTAATATCACATGTCCATATATCTTATTTACTTTTTTTCACCACTGAAATAAAATACCCAACGTTGAAATTTAAGGGGGGAAAGGATTATTTAGCTCACAGTTTGTAGCAGTTTCAATTCAAAATTATCTGACTCCAAGGCAGGGTGTCACATGACACAGGGGTTACCATTCATGGTGGCAGAAGACAGCAAATGCAACAACCAAAGAAGAAGACAAGTCTTTTCTGTATCTTATATTGTATCTAGTCAACTGGGATTGGAGCCCACTCAGTGGACTGATCCAGAAATCTCTCACCCTTAATCCCAACACCCTTAATCTCTATATTCCATCATGAATTAATCACGTGCTCTAGATTCAGCTACCTCCAAAAAAAAAAACCCTATGATATCATGAGGTGTCGAGGGGGACATCCAAATACAAATCATAACATTTCTCCCCTGGCCCCACAAAGACTCATGCACATCCCTTTATGCAAAAAGAATTTAGTCCTTCTCTAATATTGCCAATGTCCTAACAGTTTCAGCATTGCTGAGAATGCCAAACCCAAGTCTCCTCTGAGATTTAAGGCAAATTCTTAGCTTCAAGCCTCTGCACAAATGAAAACAAAGTTAGACAGTTCCAACATCCAATGGCACAAGATAGATATTTCCATTCAAAAAGTTACAAATGGGTAGATACAAAGATATGGTACAAAAGCAAATCAAAAACACAAAAAGATAAACATTAAGTTCTATAGTTCCATGTGCAGCATCTGAGGAAATCTGTGGCAAGATGTGAACTACAAAGACTTTGGGTAGCTCCATCCTTATAGCACTTCTGGTAGTTTTAGCTCCCATGGCTTCTCTTTTGGGATGACTCTGCTCCCTCCTTGCAGTTTTTTTCAGATGGTCCATGTTCCTAGCTCCTCCAAATTTCTGGAATCTCTATCACACTTTTGGCTTCACACTCACAGTTTTATGCACTGCACTCTCAGGGGCAGACTCCTTGTCCTCCTAGACCATATTCTGTAATCTGGGTGAAATCTTTCATAATGCCACAGCTCTTCCATTCTGCATGCACCTAAAACCTATGCCATATGGGTGATGACAACATCTGCTACCAGGTGAAGCAGTAGCCAGTCTTGCCCCTCTCCTGAATGTAGGTGTTGATTACTTGGATCACTGAGCACTCTGAATCCTATTCTGAGGAACAAATTCTCTAAGCCATAACAACTCTGGAACATGTTGATGTGGGACTTTCTTTTCAAAGTAGTCTTTTGCTTTTGCACTGATGAGGCTGCAGATGGTGAAGTCCTGCCCCTTCTTGTAATCCCCTCATGCCATCTTTTCTATTCTCCTATTCTCTCAGCGTTGAAGATCTCCTCAGCTCTATGCTGTCCATAACTTTACTGGAGCATTTTTCTGACCAAACTAATAACTTTTTAAGTCATTCTGTTGAGCTATTTGCTCTTGATTCTTAACATAAATCTAGCTATATTTTCCCAACATTACCCATGTCATGGCTTCAACATTCAACTGCCTTGAAATTTCTTAAGGCAGATTAATTAGTCTACCACCCTTAATCTTACTCTCAGACAAAGTCTCTGAACGTGAGCAAAATGAAGGAAATCTTTCTGCCAATCTATAATACACATCATTTGAAGTCCAACCCTCAGTGCAGCTCTTATTCCTAGCAGTAACCTCCAGAGCCTGGTCTTTACTGGCAGGATTTCTATCAGCCTTCTGGTCATTTTAGCTCTTACCAGAATCTACTGTAGAGAACTTCCTAAGCCATTACAGCTTTTTTTTTAATCATCATCTTCAAACCATTCTTAACTTTTCCACTTCCAACAAGCCTGTTGCAAAGGTCTTAAACTATATGGCCTGGAAATGTCACAAGCAGTGATCCAAATTTTCTGTTACCAAATTCTGTCTTAGTTACACTTCTAATTCCTGAAACAAAATACCCAACACATAGAGTTAAAGGAGGAAATTATTATTTAGCTCCTAGTTTGTAAAAGTTTCAGTCCATAATGACTCAAAAACAGGGTGGCACATGGCAGAGGGACAACAATTCGTGACAGTGCAAGACAGTAAAGCAACAACCAAAAAGTGAGACATGCCTCTTTCTGTCCCTTATATTATATCCAGTCTACTGGAATTAGAAGAGTGGATATCCAATTAGTGGACCAATCCAGAAATCACCCACCCTTAATCTGAACACCCTTGATCCCAGCATTGCACTATAAATCAATCACACTCTCTAGATTCAGCCACCTCTAAAGAGAAAAAAAACCTCATGATTACCTGAGGCTTTGGGGAGAATCTATACACAACATCTAGACACAAACCATAACACCATGTTTTTTTCTGTAAATATGTGTCTTTACATAGCTGTCTTTCCTCCATGTTTGTTTTTTCTGGATCCCTTCCTAAGAATCCCAGGGATACTTGTCATATTAAATTAAGAACATCCTACTCTAATATAATCTCAACTAGATTACATCTATAAAATTCTGCTATTTCTTTGAGTGTATCATCCAAAAATCATGCTGACATTTTATCACTACTGTGTCAATATCTGATACCTTTAAGAGGTGATCGGGTCAGGAAGATTCCATGCTCATGAATGGATTAATGTCATTATCATGGGAGTAGGTTAGTAATAGTGAGAGTAGTTTTATTTTTTTATAAAAATGAGCTCTCTCTTAAATGTTTTCTTGCTGCTTCTTTATCCTGTATGCTTTTTTGTATGTGTTGCCCTCTTTATGTTATAATGTATCATGAAGGCCTTTATCAGATACAGTCATTCAACCTTGGACATTCTAGCTTCCAAAGCTATGAGAAATATATTTCTTTACTTTGTAAATTACCCTGGCTGTGATGCTGTGTTACAGAAGCACAAAATACACTAAGACTTTATTTGCAAACAAGATCACATTCACAGGTACCAGGGGTTTGAACTTCAACACAGCTTTTGAAGGGTCACAATGTAATTCAAAATGACTTTCTATCTTACATTGACTCTTTCATTACAGTGAATAAAAAATACTATGATGTTTTAACATTGCTTTATTTCTATTTTAGATCTGATGGCTTTGGGATGCATACCTCTTTGTTTTTATGGGACTAGCTTACCAAGAGAATGTAGCAGTTGGACTGAGTTCATTGCCAGGCTAATGTTCTTTCTATTTGATAACCTCAGCAACTCAAATATCCAGAATTCTAGATTCTAATTGGATTTATACATTCTTATGTCCACTATGCAAAAGGGAAGCAGGGGTAAGCCAAAGCCCAGGTCAAGGAAATCTATGCCTATTTATTTTATTTCAACAGATTCACTGTAGTATACTAAAAACCTTTTATTTCCATTGTTGATAAGATAGCCAGGTAATGTGCTGCTATCTTTTCTCTTATCAGAAATATCTGTTTTCTCTCAAACACCAGTAGAATCATAATCTGTACTCTTAAATTTAATGAGCACTGCCAAGGGCCATGTGCCATCCTTGAGATTTGGTATGCATCATTTTCCAGCCTTTAATACAACCTTTAACATAGGTATTAACTCAAGTACAGCCACTAGATATTCTTCCCAATACTGAAAAGTGGGCAATATCACCTTTGGGACAGTGTGACTCAAAACAGGAGGGCATATTTCAATGCTATAAATTCTGTGGAAAATAAAATTGTCCTGATGTTATTAGAAGCTGAGGAGGCTTTAGAGTCCTTATTTCAGATTGACCCTGAAAGACATCTTGAGGTTTAGGTTCCCAACTGGAACCTAAATCTCCCTTAAAAGCCAAAGAACATGCCATTCAAATATATTTTCAGAGAAGTAAATGCAGATAAAAATGGACCAGGATGAAGAGAGGTCCCTTAAGAAGCTATCTCTTCCCTATCATGTTAGACAAAAGCATACACAGTCAATATATCCTTAGTCAATACCTTAAGGTTAGATTAGTCAGATACCAGTTAGACAGTTGGGGAAATGGTAGGAAAAGGTAGTGCAAATAAAAGTAAAATTTGATGTGTTTCCTTATTTCTTGAATGCAGAGGTCATACACTAGTGACTACAGATTTCAATTCAGCCCAAAGACATGATTTATTTACCTTAATCTTTTTTGTTGTGCTGGGTATTGAAATCAGGGCATTCATGCTGAGCTACATCCCTGAACCTTTTATCATTTTTATTTTGACTAAGGGTCTTGCTGAGTCACTAAATTGTTCAACCTGGGCTGGAATTTTTGATTTCCATGCCTCAGCCTCTCAGAGTGGGATTACATGCATGTTCCAACAGGCCTATCTCAGAGGATTTTATAAATTTTAACTTTAGTTGGAGAGAGGGAGGAAGGGAGGAGGGAGGGAGAGAGAGAGAGAGAGAGAGAGAGAGAGAGAGAGAGAGAGAGAGAGAATTTCAAATAAAATTCTGAGGTTTTGGCAGCTTTTGATAAACAATTGAGTTCACATTCAATATAACACATTTGTAGCTGTGCCATTTTTCAAAGGTCTGGCTCCTTCTGATTTGCAAGGTTCCCCTCCAGAGTTGATGCTTGGTTACTCTTTCAATATTATTTGCTTGCCTCAGGCAGTATCTGAGTCATTGATCATTGTTCTCAATCTGTGGCTAAGACAGATTTATAATCAGGCCAGTTTCCACTATCAATAGAATTAACACAGGATAAATCACCACCAAAATAGATGGATCAGTTCTTTGGAGGAGTTGTACAATCGACCGTAGTGATGGTTCAAAATGCTGTGAATATAAAAAAGAGCATTGAATTGCATATTTTACGTGCCTGAATTATATCAGCTAACATATTTCAAAAATCTGGTAGTAATACACAAGTTCTAAAGTTAGGGAAATACATACTAATCTTTGTCACTCATTGGAGCCATCTAATATTACAATAGCTTAAATGATGAATAGCATTCAAAATGAAAACTAAAAATGGTACCTATTTAATAGGGTTGTTTGGAGAATAAAAAATAAAATCTGCTTATCTTGCAAACTAAATGAAAATAAAAGCATGGGCTTTAACTGTAGTACAATTAATTTCCATGTAATGTAAGGTGTGTTTATTCAAGTATATACAGATCAGTGCCTCCAATCAAGTGGTAGACATGGCCCAAGTCAATGACGAGCATTATTTTCCACTGCAGTACTAAGAGGGCTAAAATTTTTGTCTAAGCAAGAGAGGAGTTGGTTATAGTTTTAGATCCAATGTCTTTGTAATATTCTCCAGAGGATGCTGAAGTTCATGGAAATCAGAACAGATGCAATCCAGGCTACCATATGCCATGAAGCAAAAGAGCTTCTTGCAAAAAAAATCATAAAACCAGAGTTCTCACCCTACTACAGAATGGAAAATGTCAGTTTCATTAGATTACAAAGTAGGGCTCTATGCAGACAAAATTTCATTCACACTGAGAAATGTGAAATTTCTTCTCTGGGAAGAGCTAAATTTTCATTAAGGGAGTAAGCAGGTATCTGTCACTTTTACCTTTTGAAATTTTTTGTTGTTTTAATCACCTGTAGATAATTGTTATTTTATTAGCTTATATATTTATTATATTTATATAAATATTAACATTAAATATTCATATAAAATACAAAAAGTTTATTTTATATATTTATTCTACTATCATATATTTGTAATTCATCCATTTTATAAACATTGTGTGGAGTAGTTACATGTACATGTTACCATTTGTTTTTATTATCCCCTTCCTCTACCTTTCCACTTCCCTTCCTCCTCTGGTTCCCTGTCACCTTTTATTATCTTAGCATATATTTTGGCATATAATGTTTACATTTATTAAAAATATTAGGATCCTGTACATAGCACATCTTTATTCTTCTCATTTACCCTTCCCTCCCTTCTCACTTCTCTCCTTCCTTTGGACGACTTCCCTATTGGATAAGGCCTGTCCCCTTGTCCCTTTCTATCCATCCTTTACCATTTTCTTTCTTTGCACTTTGCCTCACTGAAAGGAGAGATACTCTATGATATTTAAGTTTGTGTGTCTGATTTATTTCACCCAAAATTATATTTTTCAGGTTCATCCATTTTTCCTACTAATGCCCCAAATAGCTGAGTAGCATTCCATTATATATAGAATCTACATTTTGTTTCTCCAATCTATTGCTGGCTGTACAGGCTGCTCAAATTGTGCTGCTATAAACATTGGCATGCAAGTATCACTGTAGTATGATGACTTAAACTCTTTGGGGAAGATATCTAGCAGAAGGATAGCTAAGTCATATGGAACTTCTAATTTCAATTCTTTGAGACATATCCATATTGATTTTTATAATGGTTGCACTAGTTTGCACTTCCACCAACAATGCATCAATGTTCCCTTTTCACCACAACTATGCTGGAATTTGTTATTGTTTGACTTCCTAATCATCGTCATTCCTTCTTCAGTAAGATGGAATCTTGTTTTGAAATTCTGTATGGTCATTTCTTTTTGTTTTTAAAATTTAAAAAATGGAAAACAAAGGTGGAATCTTAAAATTGTTTTAATTTGTATTTCTTTCATGGCCAGAGATGTTGAAAATTTGTTCATATTTTTTTGGATTAAAAAATGGTAGTCTAGGCTTGACACCTGCCTGCTCTGAGGAACCCTGTGCCATACTTGGACCTTGGCCCATGCCACAGTATGCTTCCTGTGTGACCCCACTGGCCCTGAGGAATGCTGTGTTGCCCACACGCCAGGTTTACTTTGTGACCCCCACTGGCCTGGAGGAATGCCGCGCCAATGGCCCTTGCCCTAGGTGACCCTTCCCATCTCCTAGACCAGGTACTTGATCTTTGGCTCCCACTCCTCCTCCCAGAACCTTGAATTACAGTGGATTAACCTTGCTAAGTTGAAGGGAGACTCAGTGACCTCTCACCTAAACTGAAGACCTCAGCAAACTCCAATCACTATGCTTCTGTGCTTCTCCTGGCATTTTTCCTATAACTTCAACAACCAGGTGAAGTTACAGCTCCACTAAGTAGAATAGGACCAAACAGGATGAAACAGAAAGAACCCAATCAGAACAAAACTGTGAAAATGATATTGGACTTCAAAACAAGATAGCACCCCTCGGATGCCCAGACTAATGCCAATGGTGTGGTGCTTGGCCCAGGACCACATATGCTGCCATGCCACACTTCCTGCATTCTCTGAAGACATCCAGACTGATGCCACTGGCCCGCTCCTTGGCCCAGGACCACCTATGCTGCTACACTGTGTTTCCTGTGTGTCCAGCGGATGTCCGGACCCAGAACACCTTTTTTCCCCTTGGGGATACACCCTACCTCCTGGACCTAATACTGCTGTTGGTCTTCAGCTCCCACCCTTTCTCCCAAAACCTTGGACTACAATGGATTAGCCATGCTAACTTGAAGGGAGATTCAGTAACTGCCTGACCCAAACAGAAGATCTCAGCAGGCTCTAGTCACTGTGGTGAGTATGTCCCTAAAATAGAGGTGTACAGTGGGTAAATAGGGCCAGTAGTAAAGCTCTCTCCAACTGTAAAACCTTGGTGAGTCTGACAAGAACGTGGGTGACTCCTTCCTGCACAGAGAGTATCAGGCAGGGTGAGGAGTGTGCCAATAAGGATTCCCTCTACTTGGAGAAAATCAAAAGGGTTTATGAGACACACAGGCACACAATAGGGACACAGTGGGGCCTCAAATGACACAAACACTAGACAGGGAGATTTGGTCACCTGGAATAACCTGAAGATAAAATAAGAGCAGGAACTAAAATTTGACCTACATCAATACTACTAGGCTTGTCAGCCCAGGAAGAATATAGGACACACCCAACAGGCCCTGCAGGGGGAAGCAGGAGACTGGCCCACCTCTAAATTGTGGGACCTAGCAATTGGACAAACATCAGCCTTACATTAGGGCCCTAAGACACACACTACCAACAGTTGACACTAGTGGGATTGAAGGACCAAATATCCTGAAAGGGGAAAATGGCAAAATGAAAAAGCAGAATGGAATGTCAAAAATCTACTCAACCAACAGCAAGTAGAGGAGACACTGAAATAGAGGACTACAAAAGAAACACACCAGAAATCTCTGAAAAGATAGCAAGTGAAAAAAAACTCCAAGAGGCTATATAGGAAATCAAATTAGAAGTAATCTCTCATTTAAAGACAGAAATAACAACCTTAGTAAAGGAGTTGCTGAGTGCAGCTAAAGAAGAAATAGATAAAAAAAAGTACAGGAGCATGGGAAACTGATTGAAGCCTTGAACGAACAATATTGAAAACAAGCAGAATTCATTAAACAAACTCAAAGAGACATCCAAGAAACAAAAAATTCTATTCAAAGCTGGAAAAACCATTTAAATGAAGCTAAGGATAGGATTTCGGACCTTGAAGACAGGTTCTCAATTAGCGATCATGAAAGGATAGAACTTTTAAAAATAACAAAGCAGCATGACAATCCAGAACCTTCAAGATGATGCCAAGAGAAACTATATAAGACTAATAGGTATCCAAACATTTCCACTGGAAGAAAGATAGTCTCTTCTGTAAATGGTGCTGGAAAATTTGGCTCTCCATATGCCAAAAACTAAAATTAGACCCATGCCTATCATCATATACAAAACTAAAGTCTAAACATATCAAAAAGAGAAATATTAAAACAGAAACACTAAATATGTTGGAAGATGAAGTAGGTAGAAATCTTGAAGACATGGGGGTGGGTAGAGAATTCATGCACAAGAATCAAACCGCATGCAAAATACTTCACAGAGTCAATAACTGGGATCACATCCTATTAAAGAGTTTTTGCATGTCAAAAGAAATCTCCATCATAGCTAAAAGAAAATCCACAAATTGGGAAAAATCTTAGTGAAAGGTCCCTCAGACAAGAAACTTCTCTCTAGAACATATAAAGAATTAAAAAAATCAGAACCCCAAAATTCAAAGACCCATTCCAAAAATAGGCATCTGAGATGAATACACAGTTCTCAGATGAAGACATACAAATGTCAAATAAATACATGAAAAAAATGTTCACCATCATTGGTCATTAGAGAAATGCAAATTAAAACAACACTGAGGTTCCATCTCATTCCAGAAAGAATGGCCAGGATATAGAAAACTACCAACAACAAATACTAGAGAGGCTTTGGGTAAAAAGGAACTCTTCTGTACTGTTGGTGGAACTGTAGACTAGTGTAACCACTGTGGAGGTCAGTCTGGAGGTTCCTTAAAAAGCTGGGATTGGAAGTCCTATTTGACCCAGTTATCCCACTTCTGGGCATGTTCCCAGAAGAACTGAAAATATCATACCATAGTGATATAAATGCACCCATGTTTATAGCAGCACAATTTGTAATATCCAGATCTTGGAAACAACCGAAATGCCCATCAACTGAGGAATGGATAAAAAAGATGTGGTGTTTTTATACAACAGAGTACTATTCTGCTATAAAGAATGATCACATTGTGATATTTATAAATAAATGGATGCAACTTGAAATGATACTCATAAGTGAAATAAATCAAACTCACGTGTAAATACTGTATAGTCTCCCTAGTATAAGAAATGGTAAGAGTACATGAGATACAAAAAACTGAATAATTATAGTGAAAGGATAAGAAGCTGCTTAAATGGGAAAAATAATATATCCATGAAAATGAGGAAAAAGAAAAAGGAAGGGAAAAGAAAAAATGTCTAAAATTATATAAACACACTTAGGATAGCTGAGATGATTGTTCTACAAACTCTGTAAGTTCTCAGAACAAAATAGTTAACATTTGTAGGATTGGAACAATTGTGCATATTATTGTATATTGATGTGAGGAACACTTGAAGAACATTATGTAAAATAACAAACCTAATTATGCTGATACTACCTTGTTTTGAAAGCCTATATTATCAGCATTCTGGGCTCTTTGCTGTTGTTGTTTATATGTCTTTTTTGTTTTGTGTTTTTCTAGGAATTTGTTTTGTTTTGTCTTTATTTTGTTTTTCCCACTAATACATAAAGAAGAATTATACATGTAGAGACTCATGCATGCATAGAACTTCTAAAAAGTTTATGAGACTTGATAATAAAATGCACAATGAAATGAACAGCTACTCTGAAGAAAAAGAGACACTAAGGTACCCAGTGCGGACTCTGTAGTGTCATGATGTGAAATCCGGCAATACTATTATTCTTTGTTCAGAGTGATATTAGTATGTTTTGTTTTGTTTAATTTCAACTTACATGAAGGTATGGACAGCTATTTTGAAGAGAATGAGAGACAGTATGGAATCCATTGTTGACTTCCTTATTGTCTGGTCTTTAAGACCTAAAATGCCTTCATCATCCTGTTATAATTTGATCTATACTATTTTTGTTATGAATTTATTGTATGTGAAGATATGGACAAATATTTGGAAGAAAACAAGAGACAATATGATAGAGAGTGTAGATCTCTGGATGTCTTGCTTTGAAAACTGTGCCTCTTGTATTGTTTTCCTATTATCTGTTTTGCTCTTTTTTTTGTTATTGCCCTCTTTAAAAATAAAAAAAGATTAATAGGCATCAGTGAAGATGCAGAAGTCAAAGAGAATGACATCAGTAAGCTATTCACAGAAGTAAGAGAAGAAAATTTCCCAATCATTGGGAAAAATCAGATATGCAGATAAGTGAGGCTTATAGAACATCAAACAATCACAACCAACATAATTGTACACCCAGACATATATTAACTAAGACCCCAAACATACAAAATAAACATAGAATATTAAAAGCTGTTAGACAAAAGACACAACTCACCTATCAAGGAAAGCCCATTAGATTCACAGCAGACTTTTCAACACAAACCCTCAAGTCAAGAAAATCTTGGTGTGAGGTGTTTCAAGCTATGAAAGAAAACAACTTTCAATCCAGAAAGATGTACCCAGCAAAACTCTTTCAAATTTAATGGAGAAACAAGATACTTCCATGACAATGAACAAGTGAAGAAATTCGTCCACCAAACCAACCCTAGAAAAAGTATTGAAAGACATACTAGATATAGATAAAAATGACCACAATCTCCAGAACAACAACAGAAAGAAACCACCAAGTAGGACAAGCAATTAAACAAAGGGGGAACGCAGAGAGCCAACAACTGGGACATAACAAGGCAAAATCAAATCAGTATATATCAGTTATATCCATAAATGTAAATGGCCTTGATTCACCTATGGAAAGAAATAGGTTGATGGAATGGATCAAGAAACATGATCCCACAATATGTATGGTACAAGAAACACATCTGACCCAAAAGGAAACTCATAGATTAAAAGTCAAAGAATGGAAAACAGTATTCCATGCAACAGCAACCCAGAAAAAAGCAGGGGTAACAATTCTATTTGCAGATAACATGAACTTCAAATCTAAAATGATTAAAAGAGATAAAGAAAGTCACTACATACTCATTGGTAGAAAAAGGAAAGAGGAAGAACTAACAATTATAAATATATATGTGCCAAATACAGGAGCATCCAAGTATATAAGACAGATACTAACGGACATGAAAAGCCAAATACACAAGAATGCAATTATAACAGGAGATCTTAACAGCCCATTGTCACAAAGAGAGAGATCAACTAGACAAAAAGTCAGCAAAGAAATAATACAACGGAACCATACCTGCAAGCAACTGGAATTAGTAGATGTTTACAGTGTTCCACCCAACCACATCAGAATACATATTCTTCTCAGCTGCACATGGGACACTCTCCAAAATAGACATATATTATCACATAAAACATTCTTAAATAAGTGCAAAAATATTGAAATTATCACATGTGTAATATCTGATCATAGCACACTGAAACTGGAAATTAATGGCAAAAGAAATTGCAAAGGCTGCATAAATACATGGAACTTAAATAACAACCTTCTGATCAACCAGTGGACTACAGATGAAATTAAAGAAGAAATAAAGCAATACTTACAATTCAATGAAAATGATGAAAATGCAGAAACAATGTACTGTACTCTGTGGGATGCAATGAAAGTGGACTTAAGAGGGAAATATGTAGCAATAAATTGTTATATCAAGAAAACAGAATGAGCACAAATAAATAACCTAATGCTCATCTCAAGCTTCTAGAAAAAGAAGAGCAAGTCAAACCCAAAGCTCACAGAATAGAGGAAATTGTAAAGATTACAACAGAAATCAAAGTGACTGAAACTAAAAAAGACAATACAAAGAATTAATGAATCAAAAAGCTGGATTTTTTAAGAGAATAAAAAATTGACAAACCTCTAGCTAACCTTATCAAGAAAAACAAAGAAAGAAAACCATATCCATGCAATAAGGACTTAAAAGAAGGAAATTAATATAGATCCCATGGAAATTCAAAAGATCATGAATACCTACTTCAAAAATCTCTACTCACATAGAGTTGAAAACACAGTGGAAATGGCTAGATTTCTAGAAACATGAACTCCCAAAGCTCAACCAAGAAGATATAGAACAACCCAATATCAGCTTTTGAAATTGAAAACTTAAATAAAAACGTACCAACAAAGAAAATCCCAAGTCCTGATGGATTCACAGCTGAATTTTGTAAGAATTTGGATAAGATTGGATGCCAATACTCCTTAAACTGTTCAATGAAACTGAAAAGGAAGCAATCCCCCATAAATCATTCATGGAGGCAAGTATCACTCTGATATCAAAACCAGAGAAAGACACATCCAAAAAGGAGTACTATAGGCCAATCTCACTAATGAACATTAATGCAAAGATTCTCAATAAAATACTGGCAAATAGAATGCACAAAATCATCAAGAAGATTATATAGCATGACCAAGTGGGATTCATTCCAGGAATGCAGGGATGATTTAACCTACACAAATCAATAATTGTAAGACACCACAATAACATAGCCAAAAAGCAAAACTACATGGTCATTTCAATAGATAAGTCCATTTGATAAACTCCATCAAATGTTCATGATAAACACCCTTCAGAAACTCCAAATACACGGTGTCTACCTCAATCTTATCAAGGTCATCTATGAGAAACCAACAGCCAACATTATACTAAATGGATAAAAACTTAAAGCTATCACTTTAAATTCAGGAACAAGACAAGGATACCCACTATCACCACTCCTATTCAATATATTTCTGGAATACTAGCCAGGGCAATCAGACAAGTGTGAAAAATAAAAGGAATAATGATAGAAAAGGAAGAAGTTAAATTGTCACTATTTGAGATGACATAATACTCCATATAGAAGATCCAAAAAACTCAATTAAAAGACTGCTAGAGGTAATAAACAAATGCAGCAATGTAAATGGATACAAAGTCAATGCTCAAAAATCAGTAGCATTCCCATACACAAACAAAAAACTCATTAAGAAAGTAATGGAAATATCACCCTTAACATTAGAATCTAAAAAATGAGCTACTCAGGAATCAACCTAAGAATGTAAAAGACCTATATGCTGAAAATGATGCTACACTAAAAAAGGAGATTGAAGAGGATATTAGAAAATGGAAAGATATTCCTTGGTCTTGGCTAGGAAGAACCAACATTGTGAAAATGGCCATACTCCCAAAACTGTTATACAGATTTAACGCAATCCCAATCAACATACCATTGACATACCTCACAGATCTAGAGAAAACACTCCTAAAATTCATTTGGAAACAGAAGAAACCTAGAATACCAGAGGCAATTCTGGGAAATTAAGGCAAGGCAGGAGGCATCTCAATTCCTGACTTGAGACTATACTACAAAGCCATAGTGAGAAAATCAGCATGGTACTGGCAAAGAAATAGACCTGAATATCAATGGAACAGATTAGAAGATGCAAACACAACTACAAAGATACTCAGCTACCTGTTATTTGACAAAGGGGATAAACATGTTCACTGGCAGAGGGATAACCTCTTTAATTAATGGTGTTGAAAAAATTGTCTTTCCACATTCCAAAGACAGAAACTAGATCCAAACCTATCACCATGCAAAAAACTAAAGTCTAAATGGATCAAAGACCTAAATATTAAAACAGAAACACTAAATCTACGGGAAGACAAGGCAGAGTATTCATCAACAAAATGCAAACTGCGTGGGAAACACTTCAAACAACCAACAACTGAGATCTCATATTATTGAAAATTTTCTGCACTTCAAAAGTAATCACCAACAGACTGAAAAGAAAACCCACCGAGTGGGAAAGAATTTTAGCCAGCAACCCCTCAGACAAAGCACTTATATCCCGAACATAGAAAGAATTGAAAAACATCAAGCCCCCCAAATTCAAAGACCCTCTCCAAAAATGGACATCTGAGATGAACACACAGTTCTCAGAGGAAGATATACAAATGGCAAATAAATATATGAAGAAATGTACACCACACTGGTTAGTTGAGAAATGCAAATTAAAACAGCATTTTTAAGATTTCATCTCACTCTGGAAAGAATAGCTGCCATCAACAAATAAACTGATGAAGAATGTTGGTGAGGCTGCGGGGAAAAAGGAACACTGCTCCACTGTTGGTTGGAAATGTAGACTGTTGCAACCACTGTGGAAATCAGTATGGAGATTTCTCAGAAGACTAAGACTGGAAGTTCCAGTCAATCCAGATACTGTCCTCCTGGGTATTTTCCCAGAAAAACTGAAAAAGGTCATGTCACAGTGATATATGTGCACCCCCATGTTCATAGCAGCACAATTTGTAATAGCTAAATCTTGGAAACAAAAAAAAATGCCTATCAACTGCAGAGTGTATGAAAATATGTATTTTTTACAATGGAATATTACTCAGCTATAAAAGGATGATCTTGAGGCCTTCATAGGTAAATGGAGATAACTTGAAACTATCCTCATAAGTGAAATAAATAAGAATCATATTTCTTATTTATTGGGTCTCTAGTTTAAAAAGTAATGAGAACTGTCAGAGTAATAAAACATAAAATGTGTAATTAGTATTGTAAAGTAGGGAGGAAAAGAAAGTTCTCTAAAGGATATAACTGCATGTATGTTTAAGTGTGGAGGATAGATAACCATATTACTATGTTTTTGTTGGATTGTTGAACAGAACTGTTTGCAATCTCGCTGTTTGAATGTCCACGTTTTATGCTTCAATTTTGTAACTTGAACAACTATTTCTAAGATGAGAATAAATAATTTTCAACTAGTGATTTCTTACTGTTTATTTTTTTGAAATTCGGTATTATTTTTACCATTTTTATGTTTTGCTTTTTTTCTCTTTAAATAATTTTTTTTAAAAAAATGGTGATCTACTTAATACTAGCTGAATTAATTTGGCATGGTGCTGAGTGTAGATGGCCCACCTGTGAAAGATGCCAGCATAAATAGAGATGTAGAGAAGAAGAACAAGGTGTTGTGAGTTTTCCTAAGTGTTGCTATTTGGAGCCATTGGTTCTCCTGGAAGAGCTTGTTATGGGTAGCTTCCCCGATATGAATTGAGTCATTATCATCAGAGGATTTCAGGACCTTGTTGCTGAGAGTGGCTGTGGTTCACTTTGAGGGAGCTTTGCTACTTACATTGAGCTTTGCTTCCTGTCTCCAGAGGGGAAGTTGTGTGCTGTTTAATCTCCAGGAGAAGTTTGTCACGCTGGTTTCCTGGCATGTACTCGACTATTCTCATTGATTGAGTAGCTCAGGACTTCATTATCACTGAGGATTGCTGTGGTACTTTTCAGGGAAGCCTAGTCCTTATTTTGAGCATGACTTCTCGGCTCCAGTGTAGAACCCTCAACCTGCTTGCACAGTTCCTTCACCCCACTGGCATAGACTTTCTAGCTTCCACTGTTGACCTTTGGGCCTTCACAGCACAGATCCATGAAACAGACTGGCACAAGTCCTTGCTGTGGGCTCTAGACCCCCAGTTGGACTCGTGGGAGGCATTGTCATGGGCTCTGGGTCTTCAGTTTGACATATGGCAGACATTGCTGTGAGATCAACACCCTTGGCTAAATATTGTGTGTCTTTAGTGTTGTGAACAGATTTCCTGCATGTTTTTGTATTTAACTTCAGGTGATCATCATAAAATAATATTATAAAACCTATGTTCTGTATGTAATTGTCCTTCCTCCAATTGAATACAACACATACATTTGTTGACCATTTATTTTTCTTTCTCTATGAAGAGATTTCTCTGTCAAATTTATTGCCCAGGTATTTAATTTTAGATGTTTTAATTTTTTTGAGTTGTTTGTGTATTCTAGATATTAGAGCTCTGTCGAAGCAGTACCTGACCAAATATTTTTCCCATTCTGTAGGTTGTCTCTCTACACTACTGAATGAATCTTTTTCTATACAGAAGCTATTTAGTTTTATATAATTCCATGTATTTATTCTTGCTGCTATTTCCTGTGTGATTGAGGCTCTGTTTAAATAATCACTTCCTATACCTATGTCTTCAAGTGTTTTTATCTATTTCACCTTCTGGAAGGTGTAATATTTCTGTTTTAACATTTATATATTTGTTGTACTTTGATTTAGTGAGATAAGGGTCCAATTTCATTGTTCTACAAATAGATAACTCATTTTACCAACACCAGTTGTTGAATAGTCTATTTTTTTCCTCCAATGTAACAGTTTTTGGACCCTTTGACAAAGATCAAACAGTCAAAAATGTCTTGTGAGATTTCTGTATCCTCAATTCTGTTCCATTAATCCATATGTCTATTTTTGTTGCTTGACTAGGATGCCTTTATCACTATTGCTTTGTAGTGTATCTGTAGATCTATTATTACTATTACATACTTTTATTGCTCAGAATTACTTGTTATTTGGGATCTCTTCTGTTTCTATATGAATTTCAGAATTGTTTTCTCCATATCTCAGAAGTATGCTGTTAATATTCTTATTTGTACTGCAGTGAATCTGTATAACACTTTTGAAAGTATGCCCAGTTTGCCAATATTAGTTCTGCCAATGCAGGTGCAAGGGAAGTCTTTCCATTTTGTTATGTCCTCTTCAATCTTCTTCAGTGTATTGTAGTTTTCTTTATAAAGGTCTTTAACTTCCTTGGTTAGGTTAATTCCTAGGTATTTGATTTTCTTGAAGTAATAGTGAGTGTTACTGTTTTCATAAATTCCTTCTTATCTCGTTGATTCTTGGTATACAGAAATACTGATGATTGGGGCTAGGGATTTAGCTCAGTGGCATAAGCACCTGCTCGCCAAGTGTGAGTTCAATCTCCAGTACCAAAAAAAAATGCTGATTATTTTTGTTTTCTGATATTGTATCCTGCTATTTGTGCAGTTGTTTATTATTTCTAAGAGTTTTTCTTGAGTTATTCAAATTTCAACATACAGTATTATGTCATCTGCAAGTAATGATAATTTGAGTTTTTCCTTTCCTATTTGTATTCCTTTTATTTTTTTCTCTTGCATAATTTATCTGGCTAATGTTTCAAGCACTACATCAAGTAGAAGAGGTGATGTTGGACATCCTTATCTTATTGCTGATTTTAGGGAGAATGATTTTAGTTTTCCCCATTTAGTGTGATGCTGCATATTGGTTTGTCATGAGTAGTCTTTATCATATTCAGTTATGATTTTTCTATACCTGGTTTCTTCAGGATTTTTATCATGAAGGGCTGTTGAATTTTGTCAAAAGCCATTTCTGTGTCTAATGATATAATTGTGTCTTTTTTTAAACCTTGCTCCTGTTTATATGATGTATTACATTTATCAACTTATTTTATGAGTCCCCCTCTTTTATTCTCTTTCTTTTTTGGGGGGAGTTACTATAGATTGCTGACCAGAAAAATGAGGACATTGTGCAGTTATATTAAACTTTTTAGTATGATGTTTCCTCCCCATGAATAATTCTTCCAAAATTTTTAAAATTATCACCGAAAGTTTAAGAAAGGTTTAGAAATAGATTAACACTATTATATTCCCTTTCACTGCAGAGCTCACCATATAGCATCATATAATTAAATCAGTAAAAATGAGATAGGCAAGGCATTTTGTCAGTGAAACAGTTGATGGAGGCTATGTTTTGAATATGGTTGAAGTGTGGCCCCCAAATATTCATACACTAGAGGTTTGGTCCCCAACATGATGATACAAGAAGGTGGCAGAATTGCAGAGTTAGGGACTAGGAGGTGATTAGCATATTGTAAACACTACCCTAACAAAGAACTAACTTAGTTGTTGCAAGACACATGTCTTCATTACTTTTCTCTTGTTGCTGGGACAAAAATACCTGATGACCAAAGTGAAGGAAAGAAAGCTTTATTTCTTAAAATTTTGGAGGTTTCAGTCTATACTCAGTTGGCTCCAAGGCAAGGTGACATGGTGGGACTGCAGTTCACAGCAGCTGCAAACAGCAAGTCAGCAACCACCAAGAGAGTGACACATGCCTTCTTCCCATCATTACATCATATGCTGGCTCCATTCCTAGGTGGGTGTAGCACTCACACCACCAATCTGAGTGCTAGACAATGAACCAACCAAAAATGTTAGATTTGGTCATGTCTATGATTTCATCAGACTTGGGGTGAGGCCACAAGAACATAAACCACAACAACACTGTCAGCTTCTTTAGTATAAAATTTCAAGACTATCCACTCTCTGGTCTCTGGCTTCCCATCTCACAATGTGCTCTCCTGTTCTTCAATATGCTCTAGTCATGATGCTGTCTGTCATGTTGTGATATAGCCAATGGCATCCTCACTAGAATCTAAATATGTGAGACTTCAGCATAAAAATTTGAATTAAATAAACCTGTTTTCTTTATAAAGCAACCAGACATGTGTTTTTTTTCAGATATTTTCACAGCAATAGAAAATGGAGTAGGAGTGGTTTATATTGAGGAACCTAGAACAGGTTCATTTAGTTCATGTGGGACCTGAAATGCTAAGACTTGAAGGTCAGATGATTTCTAATGTCCTTCAACATATTTTATCAGTTGGAACTGGGGTACCAAGAAAGTAGTCACAAGAATTTTTTGTAACTCATTTTCTTATGACATGATGCTTCAAAATAAAAGACTAAAAAAAGAAGGAGCTGAGAAAGAGGGAATAAAATGGAAGTATTACTCTGATTGAACATGATGAGAAGGGTATTCTGCCAGTAAGAAATTAATATGGTAAACAGTAGAAAAAGAGTGATTAAGAACATGAACTGTGGTAGCAACAGAACTGAATTATATTCTGTGTCTGCTACTTACATTTTAAACCAAACTTAAAATGGAATGAAAACAATAATGATTTCATGCAGTTCTTGTGAGGAGAAAATGAAAGTGCATACTTAAAGCATATAGAACTTTCCCTGGAACATGGGAAGTACTATATATAAGGGCAGATATTATTTTGAATTTTTTAACGAACCATTCAAAAGTCACTCAATTTAACCCAACTTTATTCCCCATAACTCCTGGCCATATACAATAGGACTGACCAAAGAGGACTGTTGCCCTGCCCCAAATTTCATTTTTCATATTTACATTGTACTTTGCTTATGCTGATCTTTCCACCTAGTTTGCCAGTTTGGTCTTTTCTACTACAAAAATTGTGTTTACTCAGTAAGGTCCAGTGAAAGCTTTACCACTTTTGTTATGCATTCCCTTTCCTTTAATTCAGGTGTGATTAAGATATTTTTTCTTTATCTTCTCACTGAGTTTTTATTGCAATGTTATGCCAGCCTTATTAATGGTTGTAAAAATTTTACTAATCCCCATGACCTTGCAAGACCAGGAGTTATATTACGTTTATTTTCACATCACCAGCACAAGAACTGCTACATAATAGGTATTCATTAAAGTTTGTTGACTGGGACTGAGATTGCTAATGGGAATTTTATCACCCTTTACATCTATTTTATAATCTATGAGAAAAAATATATGAGAGAATATATGAATCAGTAAGAAACATAAGGGTATTTTAGTTTTTGATTTTTATACATATAAGGAATTAATTACCCAGAATTTATCTTGGACAGTTTAAATAAGGAGAATTCTCCTGTACCATATTGCCAAGTTATAATCAATATGTGTATTTGTATTCCAATTCATTTCCAGTTCATGAAATGCCTTATGAGTTAACATGAACTTTTATGTTTGTTATTTGAGAACTTATAGATCACATAACTAAAATAGTTCCCTCATAGTATCATAAACTACACTGGAGAAATATGTCTTTGATACCTATAAGAAAGGGTGAGAATTTTAGCAGCCTAAATTCCATCATCATCTACAGAGAACCTCACAAATTCCAAAAAGATACCTTCTAAGTTGAGTGTAGTGGCAAAAATCTTTAATCTCTGATTTCTGAGAGGCTGAGGTAGGGGGATCACAAGCTAAAGCCCAGCCTGTGCAACTAAGTAATTAAGCAAGTCTCTGTCTCAAAAATACAAAAGGGCTGGAGATGTAGCTCATTACAGTGATACTGGAGGGAAAAAATAATACCTTCTAGAGCACATACTATAATTCCCATCTGTAGTACAAAATAGTAAAGAATGATCTTTAGTTTGGAATTTTTTAAAGATTTTTTTATCAGTACCAGTGACTGAACTCAAGACTGCATGCTTGCAAGGGAGACGCTTATGCTGCTGAGCTAAATCCCCAGCTCCTAGTTTGGAATTTGATTCCATATATTTTCACAATTTTAAATGGTTTTTTTTTGATAGTAAGATATTTCCTTTCACTCTATAAGCTCTGAGTTCAGGAACTTGATCTTCTACTTATATATGATCCACATCAATGTTTTGCATACTCACTAGAAGCATTGGAATTTTTGGTACATAATAGTTGACTGTACTGAGTTTAGGGAAATAGATAAACAATAAATTCATAGAATAAATGCATTAAAATATATCATAGACACAATAAAAACATAAAATCCATATATGAGTCAATGTCAGAATCAATTCTGTAATATTTTAATAATTTTATTACTAATAGTTTTTTTTTACATTTTGTCATTCATGAAGTGCTCTCATAAAAGTTCTCTTAAAATAGAAAGTTGGAATGAAAATAGATGCTTAAGTACACAGTCATCAAATAAAGTAAAAACATTTTTAGAATAACAAAAATTATCATTTATAGAGCAACTAATATGAGTTAGGCATTCTAAGTGCTTTAGTTATACTCTGCTATTTAGTCCTCTTAAATAATGACCCTGTGAGAGAAGTATGATCATAATTTCTATTTTTTATATGAAACAAGCTGAGGCTTACAGGATTAAATCACAGAGCTAGTCATCATTGGAAGAACTATACTCCACAAAGAATTTATTGAATCACACCATAAGCAAGTTCTATTAAACTTCTAACTAGTCAGAGCTGTTGGAGAGCCACTTTACAGCCTTAGTTCTAGAAAACTATATAAGAATAGCAAAGCAATATGAACTCATAATAGAAGAGCCAGAATAACAAATGGTATTTTGAGAAACAATAACTAATGCAAATTTTCAATGACATTGTATCCACAGTAGCATCTCCACATCTAAAATGATTCCCTCCCACCCAAAAAAAGCATGACAGAGAAGAGCTAAAGATGCCTGATCAATGAGCAACAAAATACAAAGCCTCCTTGTGAAACAACTCATATGCCAGAATAAAACATCCTGGAGAGATCCAGACAGAGAGAGATGGATCCTCTTGACACAGGAAGAAATTAAAACATAAAAAGTTAGTTAAATACATCAGGACTACAACTGGAACAGCTAAAAATTATGAGACACAGCATTTTTGCTGTGACCCACCAAGTTTGCACTGGCCTGAATTTGTGCCAGCTTGAATCCAAGCTGGCCAGCAGAGCCACTCAAACTCGTTCCCATGTGCACTCACAGGAGCCACAGTAGCAATGAAGTCAGAGGTTGGTGAGCCCAATGAGAGTGGAGCCAGTGAAGGGAACTTCATTAATCCACAATAGTGCTGGGAATGTGACCCCCCCATGGGAAGGGTGTGATCAAATGGGCAACATGTTGGAATTGGGCAGGAGGAGCCTGAACTGGGAGGGACAGTGACTTCAGTTAGTTGCTCCCTCCCTAGAGCAGATTCACAGGATTTGCTTGGACTGGGTTGTGCCTCTGGCCAAGACCCAATGAGCCATGCCAAATCTATTTCCTGCACCTAGCACACACTAATCTCGTGAAGGCCCCTGAAGTTAGGCTGGCTCAGTGGGGAGGGGCAGGCATACATAGCCCCTGCTTACATCTTAGTGACCAGACGAGGCAGGAGAGGGCAGAGGTCTCTTCCCAGCATGCTTTGGAGGAACTGTGGCCAACAGGAAAGGGGGCTGGGGCCTTCACTGTACACCTGTGTGGAGGAAACTGGGACCATGACAGGAGAGAAAGGCAAGAGGAGGCCCCCAGCCCAGAACCCTTAGAGCACTGACCCAGGAAAGAGAAAAACAAGGGAGACTGAGGGCAGCAAACATGCAACATCAGATATGTCTTCAATGGACATTAAGAGATATCTTTGGGACCTTGTAGATGAGCTCAATACTGAAATATTAAATCAGGTAAAGCAAGATATGAGTAGAGTAATAAAAGAAATGCTAAGTATCTCTCAGGAAGATACAGATGGAAATAGGGAGGAATACAAGAAGAGAGAAACATTTGATAAAAATATAAAGAAAATATAGAATACATGAAGCAGATTCAAAGAGACTATGAGGAAATTAAAAACTCCATTGAAAGCTGGCAACTCCTTAAAAGAAACTAAGGATAGACTATCAAAACTTGAAGACAAGTTGGCAGTGTGTGATGATGAAAGGAATGATATCTTAAAAATAACAAGGAAAAAACCAGTAGCAATACAAAGGCTAGAAGATGACAAGAGAATCTACAATTTAAGAATAAGAAATGTGAACAAAGAAGTAGGAATACATACAGGTGAATTACAAAGGCTATTCACGGAAATAATTAAGGAAAACTTCCCAAAAATGGGAAAAGAAAATGACATTCGGTTACATGAGGCATACAGAACTCTAGTCACCTACAACCAAAACAGAGCTACACACAGACATATAATAATCAAGATATCAGAAATTCAATATAAAAACAGAATATTAAAAGCCATCAGAGAAAAGAAACAGATTACCTACAAAGATAAGCCTGTCAGGATCACGGCTGACTTCTCAACACAGACCATCAGATCAAGAAGAGCTTGGAGCAAAATCTTCCAAGCCCTAAAAGAAAATAACCTCCAGCCAAGATTGATGTACCCTGCAAAACTGTCACTAGAAATTAATGGAGAAACAAGATGCTTCCATGACAAAGAGGAGCTGGGGGAGTTTGTAACCACCAATGCAACCCTACAGAGAATACTGAAGGACATTCTAGAGACAGAGAAAAAAAAGTACCAGAATTTTAGGAACAGTGGCAGAAAGGCCTCAATGAGTGGGGCAGGCAGTAGAATGAGGCGGAAAAGTAGACAAAGGCAGAAAAATAGCATAGCAGAAATGAGGCAGAGAAAGATGGCTAGAATCTCTAACATAGATGGCCTTGATACACTATATTATTAATAGTGCACCAGGATTTAAAACCCACATTACTCACATCACTCTGCTTAGATGTATTATATACTGTTCCAGTCATTCTACCTGTACTAGATATGAGGGCACTGACAGTTATCCCCAAAATAACAGGATATAGTATGGTAATCATCCTTAATTTCCTATTAACTTAATCTCAATCTCTGTAAAACCTACACTGTTTTACCATGACAGATCATAATCGAATCTGGTTTGTTAGATCGTTGTTTTGTATTGATAGATTTTATTCAAAGCTCTTATGATTGATAGTATCAAGTCTGAGAGTATAGGCAACTGCACTTAAGATGACAAGATTCCCTAGAATATCCACTCTGGTTTGATTATTACCCACCTTTGAAGTTTTATACTGTCTACAATGTTTTATTTTTACTAATATTTTTATGTACTGCTATATTACTACTATATTCAATTATGCCTGATGATATAGACAATTCTATTGAAGATAATAAGAAACAACACAGTAATCATTGTAGGTCACCTTGTACTGTGGTTTTACACAACTTTTTGGTTTCGTATTTTTATAGGAATTTGTTTTTGTTTTGTCTTGCTATGTTTTGTTTTCCCTCTAATACAAAAAGGATAGAAATACATATAGAGACTCATGCATGCATAGCTGTTTACACTCTCACTGTTTGAATATCTACTTTGTATGCTTTAATTTTGTAACTTGAACAAGTATTTCTAAGAGAACAATATGCAATTTATCAACTAGTGATTTCTTATTGCTTATCTTTTTTTGTAAATTCTGTATTATCTCTACCCTTTATATGCTTTTGTTTCTGTTTAAATAATAAAAAAATGCATGACAGGAAGTGTAAGAATAGGCCTTTATATGTAGCTAAATAGGAGAACTTTATACAAAAACAAGCATTCTCTGCAATAAGAATTAAGACAACCAGACAAAAAGAACTTAAGCTAGCACAAAATACAAAGTACAGTTGGTCAATCTGAGATTTATAGAGTGCATACTTTTAGGTTTATCATAGAGAAAGCTTTATCTAAAAGAAAGATACCATTTTATAGTGACAGTCCAGAATTTCTCTGTAAGATGTACTGATCCATTTTCAATATATCCTAACTCAGTTTACCCTTTTCCTGAAAAACTGCCTTACTTTCCTATCATTTTACATAGATATCCTGCAGGTTCAAGAGCAGCAAATTCTCCTGGTGTGTATAGGCATGGAAGTCCCTTCTTGTTTCTCCCATGCAACTCCATTGTCTTGGCCTCTTTTGCATTTTGTTTTTCTGTTTTAGAAGAGGGAAATTTTTCTTTGACTTGAACAGCCAGTTTTGCAGTTCTGCCATCTCCCTATTATGCCTCTGAATGGTAGACTTTCTATCACCCAGAGATCATGGTGATCAAGGTGTACTTTGTCTAAAATGATCATCACTCTGATCTACTGTTGTAGGACACATAGACAAGCTGGAATACTTTGTTTCTTGGATACATAATATCCATCAGTGTTGGTGAATACTTCTAGCTGTGTATGGAAGAGGTGTTTGAACCATGTGAACTAAAATGGAATGAATATAATATTTCATATCTGGAATTTCATCTTGCTCCTGGGACACAGTAGCTGGTTTTGAGAAGTAGCTTAGAAAACTATTCATCTCCCATAGGTCTTCTGTTGTCAGTGACTCAGTTTTCGCAGTGTGAGGAAATCAGGGGAACTTGGTCTGTTGAAATATTAGGGGAATACTAAGTATATCAAAATGATTTATTATCATTCGAACAAACCACTGCATAGGCATCTCCTTAAGCTATACCCTTAATCTAGTATTGCATAAGTGTGAGACCAACTAAGTGCACTAAAAGATTATTAGTGATGGCCGAATTCTCTCACTCTATGCATCCCCTCCCTGGTAAGGAAAAGCAGAAGGTGCTGTCTACTTTTCTTTCCAAGGTTTAGGAGTGTCATGTGCATGCTGTTACATGGTGAGACTTCAGCTGTGTGGACGTGACAGCTGCAAGCATTGTCTTTTACTCTTGAGTTTTGGTGTGTGATTTGTTTATTCTTGCTGTAAGGTCAGAATGCCTCCATATGTCCCCCTTTTGGCCAGCTCTTTCTGAGAATAAAGTGACTTATCCTCAAAAAGGCACTGAAAATGCTCAGTAGAGGTAATCTCTCTTTCTATACTTATATCCATGACAAACATTACAAATCGATTGCAGAATTCTTTCTTGTGTCTGGAATTAACCTTGCAATCATTCTTGATATAACATTTCCGTGGCTATTGTCAGTGGAATGGATTTGTTATGTGAAATAAAAAAATGTTTGCTACCTTTGAACAAGAGTATAAAAATTATTTGCAAAATGAGAGCAACCATCATAGGTAGCAAACTCCTGTGATGAACATATCTGTAGCAATTCAAATTTTTTTAGCAATGGAGACTTTCTTCCCTAATCTTGTCTACTGTTACTCCTCTGTCCATCCCTAGCCAAACAGAAACACAATTTTTCTAACAGAAAATGTATTTATTAAGCACTAGGTATCTTTTAGAGTGTTTTATGAATGACGATTAGTATTTCCTACTGACTGACATGTTGCTCATCTAGTTCCTCAAAAACCTTATGAAAATGATGTTGCACCCAAATCCCCAGGAATTTAGATTCTGTTTATAAAATGATGGTTTAGTTTCAGTTCTCTGTTGTGCATGATGGGCTGAGTTGTAGCTAAAAGCTGAGTGCATCATGATTAAAGTGGACCTAGCTCACAGTCCTGCCTCTGCATCCTAGTTATAGTTTACCTCCTGGAACCTCAGCTTTTCCATCTGCATAATGAAAATAGTAACATCTGCCTTAACTATCAAGAGCTTTGCGGTGAAATTCTTTTTAAAAATTCATTTATTTTCTTGATGTTTTTCATTTTGTAGCCCTCTCTATATTTTTGCTTTATATTTTCAAGTAGAATTTTGGCTCAAATGAGGGTTTAGATTAGACACTTACCAGCTTTTATTGCTGTAGTTTTATTTTGTTTTTTTAAGTGGATTTTGTGGGCCAGGGATATACCTCAGTGGCACAGGAACCTGCCTGCCAAGTGCGAGGTCTTGAGTTCAATAAACAGTACAAAAAAAGCAGGGTGAATATTTTTTATTTTACTAAAAATATCTCTTTTCTTTAAGTGACTTGAGAATATATTGACATTCCTCAACTATGTACCTAGTGATCAAGTCAGAGTATAGACAGCAGGAACTGGTCAATGTATTCTGGTTGTAGATATTTGAGAGGAAAGCAAATTACCAACCAGTCCATGTCAGTATTTGGTAAGAAAGAAAGCAGAAATTCTTAGAATTTATGAATTAACACCACTTCTTTGGTCTTCTAGTGCTTTGGTCTTCTAGTCCAGTGGTTTTGAAATCATAGCTTTTGGTTACTAGGGCTTCATAGGGATTTCACAAAGTAGTCCTTTTATACCTTTTGTGGTCTTGCTATGAAATAAAAGAAAAATTTGAAAAATATAGTGTGCAACCTGTTTTCCCTGACTTCAAAGACTTGGTTGATTCAAACCAGTAGTTATTAATTGACTTTCTCTACAAGTTCTGGGGCTATACTTATCTAATATCTACCGTATCTAGTATCCTAAAGCCTGGAGCATGGCTTGAAATTACTTGGGTTGGACTTCACTGTTTTACCTCTCTGCTCATGTTCCTTTTTTAAAAAATTTGAGTGCTCAGTTTGTGTTTCTCAAATCAATGTTTAGTTCACACATCCAGTGTCTGGGATGATTTTGCAAACTTCTCTCATGGATTAATGAGACACAGTCATGTAAATCCAAAAGGAGAGTTCTTTCTGTGTAGGGCAGATACTTCTAGCTTTACTGTAAATGAAAGCACATAAATCTATTTAAATACAGTTATAAGAGTCATAGGCCATGTTATGGAGAGCACTGATAAAAAGTCTTTAATAAGTACACATCTTAAAAGGCAGTAAAATTAAGATTTTTTGTTAATATCCATGGGGAACATTGGATATGACAGAATTATTTCCATTTATTCCTTCTTTTTGATCTGGCTACACAAAGTTTGATTTATATTTTTGACTTTGAATTATAGAGAATTTCATAATTATTGAAAAATAGTCATTGAAAACATAAAAGTTGATTATCACTGTGTAAGAAGGTTGAAGATAAATCTTTTGGCAACTGCTATATCTGTGATTACAGTGAATGACATTTTTGCATCAGTACCCAAGACATAGATTTTTCATACACACAGTTCTACTAAGGTTGCAAATAATCTGAAGCAGGCTGGGTTTAATACATTTAAATTTAAAAATCTAATAAAGTGGATCCATGCAAAAAGCAGGTTAGAAAGCACTAATGACATCCAGTTCTCTTAGGAAAGAGATTTTCAATAGCTTTGGCTTTTTTCTCTTAATATATGAGGCACATAAGTAAAAAAGAAAAATTAAAATTTTTTCACAGAAGTTTTTCTTGATCAAGCACTCTAAAATAATTTGATGCATGTATATTGGGAGCAATGATCATATCAGGATAATTTTCAGTTATATTCCCTTAAACATTTATCAATTTTGTTTTTGAGAACCTTCAAACGTCTCTTTCCTGATTCTTTATAAAATGTGTGATACATTGTTGTAAACTAGTCACCCTAGTGTATTACAAAGCATTAAAACTTATTCCAACTAATTATAGTATTTTTTATTTAAAGAGAAAAAACAGGAAAAATGTAGAAATATTAAAGAATTTCAAGAAAAGAAGATAAACATTAAGAAATCACTAGTTGATAAAGTACATATTGTTCTTTTAGAAATAGTTATTCAAGTTACAGAATTAAACCACACAAAGTGGCCACTAAAGCAGTGAGAGTGCAAACATATCTGTTCAACAATCCAACAAGAACCTAGAAATATGGTCATCAATCCCACACACCCAAACATACATGCAGCTATACCTTTTATAGCACTTCTTATTTCCTCATTTTTAAAAATAGAAATTATACATTTTAAAATTTTATTTAAAGAGAAGAAAAAAAAGCAAAACATAAAAAAGGGTAGCAACAATACAGAATTCTAAAAGAAAGAAAGAAAAAGGAGAGTGAGTTAAAGCCACACTAAGAAATCAGTAGTTTATAAATTACATACTGTCATCTGGATGTAGTTGTTCAAGCTACAAAGTTAAAGGGTACATAGTAAACAGTCAGACTACAAACAGTTCTGCTCAAAGATCCAACAATGTTTCAGCAATATGGTCATCTATTTTACAAACTCAAACATACATGCAGTTATATCCTTTAGAGCACTTTCTTTTCCTCTCTTTTTTACAATAGCAATTACACATTTTGGTTTTATTACTCTAGTAGTTCTTATTTACATTTTACACTAGAGGCACAATATGATATTTATAAATATGATTCTTATTTATTTTAATAAAGATGATAGTCTCAAGTTGTCTCCATTTGCCTATGAAGGTCTCAAGATCATCCTTTTTTATAGCTCAGTAATATTCCATTGTATAAAATGCCACATGTTTTTCATCCACTCTGTAGTTGATGGGCATCTTGGTTGTTTCCAGGTTTTAGCTATCACAAATTGTGCAGCTATGTAAATGGGTGCACATATATCACTGTGATGTGAACTTTTCAGTTCTTTGGGGAAAATACCCAGGAGGGGGAGAGCTGAATTAAATGGGGCTTCCAATCCTAGTCTTCTGAGAATTCTCCATATGAATTTCTATAATGGTTGCACCAGACTACCTTCCCACCAACAGTGGAGAAGTGTTCCTTTTCCCCCACAGCCTCGCCCACATTCTTTATCAGTTGAATTCTTGATGGCAGCTATTCTTTCCAAAGTAAGGTGGAATCTCAATGCTGTTTCAATTTGCATTTCTCAAATGACCAGTGGTGGTGAACATTTCTTCATGTATTTATTTGCCATTTGTATATCTTTCTCTGAGAACTGTGTGTTCATCTCAGATGCCCATTTGTGTAGAAGGTCTTTGAATTTGGGGGGATTGAAGTTTTCCAACTCTTTATATATTCTGGACACAAGTCCTTTGTCTGAGGTGTTGCTGGTAAAAATTCTTTCCCACTCTGTTGTTTTTCTTTTCCCTCTGTTGGTGATTTCCTTTGAAGTGCAGAAACTTTTCAATAATGTAAGATCCCATTTGTTGATTCTTTAAAGTGTTTCCATGCAGTTTGTTTCCATGAATTCTCTGCCTACCCCTATGTCTCCAAGACTTCTACTTACCTTGTCTTCCAGTAGATTTAGTGTTTCTGTTTTAATATTGAGGTCTTTAATCCATTTAGACTTTAGATTTGTGCATGGTGATACGCTAGTTTCAGTCTTTGGCTTGTAGAGAGCAAGTTTTTCTAACACCATTTATTAAAGAGGCTGTCCTACTTCCAGTGGACATATTTAGCCCCTTTGTCAAATATCAGGAGGCTGTGTGTTTTTTTAGTTGTGCTTGCATCTTCTAGTCTGTTCCATTGATCCTCAGGTCTATTTTTTTGCCAGTACCAAATTGATTTTATGACTGTGCAATTATACTACTGTTTCAAGTCAGGAAGTGAGATGCCTCCTGCCATGATTTGGTTTCCTAGGCTATTCTAGGTTTCTTCTTTTTCCAAATGAATTTTAGTAGCGTTTTATCTAAACCTGTGAAGTATGTCAGTGGCATTTGGATTGGGATTGTGTTGAATCTGTATAACAGTTTTGTGAGTATGGCCATTTTCACAGTGTTTGTTCTTCCTAACCAAGAGCAAGGAATGTCCTTCCATTTTCTAATATCCTCTTCAATCACCTTTTTCAGCATAGTATAATTTTCAGCATATAGGTCTTTTACATTTTAATTAGGTTAGTTCCTAAGTATTTCATTTTTTTACATTATTTTAAAAGGCAATATTTCCATAATTTCTCTCTCAGTGAAATTTTTGTTTGTGTACAGGAATGCTATTGATTTTTGAGAACTAACTTTGTATCCAGCTATACTGCTGAACTTGTTTATTACCTCTACTAGTCTTTTAATGGAGTCTTCTGGATCTTGTATATAGAGTATCATGTCATCTGCAAATAGTGATAATTTAACTTCTTCCTTTCCTATCTTTACTCCTTATATTTCTCTCTCTCTCTTGTCTGATTGCCCTGGCTAATGTTTCCAGAACTATACTGAAAAGGAGTGGTGATAGTGGACATCCTTGTCTTGTTCCTGATTTTAAAGTCAAAGCTTTCAGATTTTGTTCATTTAGTATAATGTTGGCTGTTGGTTTGTCATAGATGGCCTTTATAAGGTTGAGGTAGATGCTGTGTATTCCGAGTTTCTGAAGGGTTTTTATCATGAACATGTGTTGGAATTTGTCGAAAGCTTTTTCTGCATCTATTGAGATGACCATGTGGTCTTTGTTTTTGGCTCTGTTGATATGGTGTATTACATTTATTGATTTTCATATGGTAAACCATCCCTGCCTTCCTGGAATGCAACCCACTTGGTCATGATGTATAATCTTCCTGATGATTTGCTGCATTCTATTTGCCAGTATTTTGTTGAGAATCTTTGCATCAATTTTCATTAGTGAAATTGGCCTATAGTTCTCTTTTTTGGTTGGATCTTTCTCTGGTTTTGGTATCAGAGTAATACTTGCCTCCAGGAATGATTTAGGGAGGATTGCTTTTTTCTCAAATTCATTGAAGAGTTTAAGTAGTACTGGCATCAAATCTTCTCTAAATTTCTTGCAGAATTCAGCTGTGAATTCATCAGGACCTGGGCTTTTCTTTGTTGGTAAGTTTTTAATTACATTTTCAATTTCAATAGTTGTTATTGGGTTGTTCAAAATTGCTATAATCTTGTTGGCTCAGCTTTGGTAGTTCATATGTTTCTAGAAATCTGTCCATTTCCTCTGTGTTTTCCACTCTATGTGAGTAGAGATTTTCAAAGTAGGTATTCATGATCTTTTGAATTTCCATGGGATCTGTAGTAATTTCTACCTTTTCCATTCTTATTGCATGAATTTGGGTTTTTTTCTTTCTTTCTCTTGATAAGGTTAGCTAGGGGTTTGTCAATTTTGTTGATTCTCTCAAAAAAACATCTTTTTGATTCATTAATTCTTTGTATTGTTTTTAGTTTCAATTGCATTGATTTCTGCTCTAATCTTAGAATTTCCTCTCTTCTATGAGCTTTGGTTTTAGCTTGCTCTTCTTTTTCTAGACGCTTGAGATGGAGCATTAGGTTGTTTATTTGTGCTCATTCTGTTTTCTTTATATGAGAGTTCATTGCTATATATTTCCCTGTTAAGCCTGCTTTCATTGCCTCCCACAGATTACAGTATGTTGTTTATATATTTTCATTGAATTTTAGGTATGGTTTTATTTCTTCTTTAATTTCATCTGTGGCCCACTGTTTGTTCAAAATGCTGTTATTTAATTTCCATGTATTTATGCAGGTTTTACAATTTCTTTTGCCATTAATTTCCAATTTCATTGCACTATAGTCTGATATTATGCATGGTATGAGTGCAAGACCTTTGCATTTACTAAAGAATTTTTTATGGGATAATATATGGTCTATTTTGGAGAATGTCCCATGTGCAGCTGAGAAGAATGTGTATTCTGATGTGGTTGGGTGGAACACTCTGTAAACATATACTAAGTCCAATTGCTCAGAGGTATGATTCAGTTCTGTTATTTCTTTGCTGACTTTTTTCTAGTGGATCTATCTCTTTGTGACAATGGGCTGTTAAGATCTCCTGTTATAATTGTCTTCTTGTATATTTGGTTTTTCATGTCCATTAGTATCTGTCTTATATAGTTGGGTGTTCCTGTACTTGGTGCATACATATTTATAATTGTTAGTTCTTCCTCTTGAATTTTACCACTAACTAGTATGTAGTGACCTTCTCTATCTCTTTTAATTATTTTATGTTTGAAGTTCTCATTGTCTGCAAATAGAATTGCTACCCCTGCTTTTTTCTGGGTTCCTGTTGCATTGAATACTGTTTTCCATTCTTTGATTTTTAATCTATGAGTTTCCTTTTGGGTCAGATATGTTTCTTGTATACAGCATATTGTGGGATCCTGTTTCTTGATCCATTCTGTCAATTTATTTCTTTTTATAGGTGAATTGATGCCATTTACATTTATGGATATCACTGATATATACTGGCTCGACTTTGCCTTGTTTTGTTCCATTTGTTTCTTTCTGTTTTTCCTCTTATTCCATTGCTTATCCTACGTGGTGGTTTCTTTCTGTTGTTGTTTTGGGGATTGTGGTCATTTTTATCTGTCTAGTATGTCTTTCAGTACTCTTTCTAGGGTTGGTTTAGTGGACATGAATTTCTTCTGTTGTTCTTTGTCATGGAAGTATGTTGTTTCTCCATTAAATTTGAGTGAAAGTTTTTCTGGGTACATTAGTCTGGGTTGAAGGTTGTTTTCTTTTAGGGCTTGAAATACCTCACTTCAAGCTCTTATTGACTTGAGGGTTTGTGCTGAAAAGTCTGCTGTGAATCTAATGGGCTTTGCTTGATAGGTGAGTTGTGTCTCTTCTCTGACAACTTTTAATATTCTGTTTTTATGCTGTGTGTCTGAGATCTTTATTATTATGTGTCTGGATGTGGAATTATTTTGGTTGTAACTGGTATTCTGTATGCCTCACTTATTTGCATATCATATTCCTTCCCCATGTTTGGGAAATTTTCTGGTATTATTTCTGTAAATACTTTACATATGTCATTTTTCTGGACTCCTGTATCTTTGCTAATGCCCATTATTGTTATATTGTTGCCCTTGGCATCATCATGAAGCTTCTGGATTTTCATTTCATGCTGCTTTGTTATTTTTAAAAGTTCTATCCTTTCCTCATCACTTACTGTGATCCTGTTCTCAAGGTCCAAAATCCTATCCTCAGCTTCCTTTAGGTGGTTTTGCATGCTTTCAACAGAATTTTTTGTTTCTTTGATGTCTCTTGAGTTTGTTTCAGAAATTATGCTTGTTTTCTATATTGTTCATTCAAAGTTTCAATCAGTTTCCCATGCTCATGTAATTTTTTCTCTAGTTTTTCTTTAGCTGAATTCAATAACTCCTTTACTAAAGTTGTTATTTCTTTCTTTACATGGGAGACTACTTCTAATTTGATTTCCTCTATAGCCTGATGCAGTTTTTTTTTATTTCACTCACTATTTTTTCAGAGATTCCCAGTGTGTTACTTTTGGGGTCCTCTATTTCACTGTCTCCTATACTTGCTTCTGGTGAACTATTTGTTTGAGACTGCATTTTCCTTTTTTGTTTTGTCATTTTTACTCTGCCTGGTGTTTTCTCTATGTAGGAGAGGATCACACACACTCTTTTTTAGACACACCAAAGCCTTCCAGTTAGTTGGAGCGGGTTTTACTACTGGCCCTATTCATCACCTGTACGCCTCTATTTTAGGGGTATACTCACCACACTGATGCAGTCAATCCGCTGTAGTCCAAGGTTCGCCACCTGGGAGCAAAGTTCTAAATTTTCTCACAGTGACTGCAGCCCACTGAGATCTTCTCATATTCCTGGTGTCTGGGTGGGCCCATGGTGGAGGTTCTGAGCAGCCTTCCCCTGAGCCGGGCTTGCACTGAGTTCTGGTGGCAGGGCGGGCCAACTATAGTATTTTGATAATCACCTCCTTTGATTCTCATTACTCCACCATTCTCAGCCTCTAGAAATCAGTATTGTACTCTCTGATGGGATTAACTATTAATTTCCATGTATGAATGAGAAGATGCAGTATTTGTCTTTTTTTGAACTCATTTCACTAAGTAACAACTTCTGTTTATTTCATTTTGCCAAGATCACAAGATTTCATTCTTGTTTATGGTTGTATCCATTCTTCCATCAATGGACATCCTGTTTGATACCATATCTAGGCTTTAATGAATAGTGCTGAAAAAACATAGGAGTGTAAATATCTTTCTCATATGCTGATTTCATTCATTTGAATATCTACTCAGAAGAAGGATAACTGGTCATATGATTGTTCTATTTTATTTCCTTTGTTTTTGCAGTGCTGAGTATTAAACCAGAGGCTTTGCATATTCTGAGTAAGCATTCTATCACTAATCCATATCCACAGCAAATATTTTAGAGTTTTCTTAAAGGAAGTTTCGTATTGTTTTCCATATTGGCTCTACTAATTTTATCCCTATCAACAGTGTGTATGAGTTCTTCTTTCTCTGCATTCTCACTATTATTTGCTAATTTTGTTTTTTTGCTAATAACTATTTTAAATAAGATGAGATGATATCTCATTGTGATTTCAACTTGTATTTGCCTGTTGAGAACTAATACACCTTATTTTTTAGAGTGATTTTTGGTTTATACCAAAATGTTAGAAAGTCCAAAGTTCCCAAACTGACCCTGAAAAACATATATGAACAAAATTTTGCACTAACAGCATCCCACAGTGTAGTGATACACTACTTATGATTGGTAACCCTGCATTGACACATCACTTTCATCCAATGTTCACAATTTATGTCAGGTTTCACACTTGGTGTTGAACATTCTATGGGTTTTGATAAGTGTATGATAATATATATCCACAATTGTACTATCATACAAAGTATGTTTGCTGGCCAAAAGTCCTCTGTGCTCCACCTATTCACTCCCCAAACCCTACCAACCACTGATATTTTTCCTGTCTCCTTAATTTTACCTTTTATAAAATGTATTTTAGTTGGAACTTCTCAATATTTAGTATTTTCAGATTGATTTCTTTCATTTAGTAATACAAATATATACTTCCCTCTTGCTTTCAGAACTTGATAGCTTCTTTTGAGTGGTTAATAATATTGCATGATCTGGAAATAGTTTGGCCTATCAATCTAGTCATCTGTCAAAGAACATCTTTTTTTTCTTTTTTTTTTATTGGCAGTTGAAATCATGACCATATGCTTGCAAGGCAGGCGCTTATGCCACTGAGCTAAATTCCAGGCCCAAATGACATCTTGATTGCTTCTAAATTTGGATAATTGTTAATAAAATTGCTATAAATACCCATGTACAGGATTTCATGTGGATATAAGTTTTCATTTCCTTTAGGTAATGACCAAGGAGATCAATTTCTGAATTATGTGGTAAAAGAGGCTCCATTTTTAAAGAAACTGCCAATTTCTCTTCCAAAGTCACTACACCTTTGAGCATAGTTGACAGAAATGAATGATGAGAGCTCTTGTTTTTCTACATCCTGTTCCACGTCTGGTGTTGTCAGTGTTCAAGATTTTAGACATTTAACTAAGTATGTAGCAGAAACTCATTGCCTTAATGTGTGGTTCTCTAATGAAATGGAACACTGAATACATTTTCCTATGCTTGTCACCTACACATATTCTTTAAGATATTAATCATTCTATAGAAAAATTTTTGTTTCATTTTGTTGATTTTTCTCTACTAATTTCCTATTTCCATTTTGTTGATTCTTATTCTAATTTGTATTCGATTTTTTCTGTTAACATTGGGTTTCATTTGCTTTTTCTCCTTTGAGTTTCCTAGGTGAAAGTTTATATTAATGATGTTACATTTTTTCTTCATTTGTAATATATGCATTCATTGCTATAAATTTCCCTCTAACCACTACTTTTGTTGTGTAACCACACATTTTGATAGAATATTTTCATGTAGTTCAAAATATTTCTGCATTTCTCTTAAATTTCTTCTTCGAATCATGTTTCTATTTATAAAAATATTTTAATTTTTTGTTTAATCTCTAATAGGGCATTTGGGATTTTCTAGCTAATTTTCTGTTGCTTACTTCTGATATAATTTCTTATTGACTTGATGGCAGACCTTGTATATTTGTTATTATTTTAACTTAGTAGGTTGTGTTTTATGATTCAGAATATTGTCTTATCATGGTGAATATCTCATGTGAACTGGAGAAGAAAGTGAATTCTACTTTTGTTGCATGAAACAGTCTACAAGTGCCAATTATATCTAGTTGATTGATGGCATTGTTAGTACAAATATGTCCTTACTGATTTTCTGCTGGAAGAATCTGTCTGTTGCTGATAAAGTGGCATTAAAGTCTTCTGCTACAATAGTGGATTTGTTTATTTCATTTACAGTTCTATCAACTTGTGTGTCATGTATTTTTGACACTTGGTTTTTATACATATATACAAAGAATCACCTTGTCTTCATGTAGTACAAACCCTTTATCTTAATGTAATACTCTTATTTCTGATATTTTTATGGCTTTAAGTCCGTTATGTTGGAAATTAATATAGCTGCTACCACTTGTGAAATCAGTTTTAGTGTGCTATCCTTTTTTATATCTTTCTAATAAACTTAAATATGTCTTTATACTCAAAATACAGCCCTGGAAGTCAAAATGTAGCTAATTGTGTATATTTATAACCCATTCACCCATGTCTGTTTTTTCCATTGTCTTATTTGTATCATTGTGTTTTTTTAAATTTTATTTAAAGAGGAAAAAAAGCAACACAGAAAAAGGGGTAGAAAAAATACAGAATTTCAAAAAAAATAAACAGTAAGAAAACACTAGTTGATAAATTACATACTGTCTTCTTAGACATAGTTGTTCAAGTTACAAAATTAAAGCATATAGTGGACATTCAAACAGTGAGGCTGCAAAGAAGTTCAATGATCCAATAACAACTGAGCAACATGGTATCAGTCTTACATGCTTAAACATAAATGCAGTTATACCCTTTAGAGCACTTTCTGTTCCTCCTTTTACTTTTTTAAAATTTTATTTATTTAAAGAGAAACAAAAGAATGTAAAGTGTAGAGATAATACAGAATTTTTAAAAAAAAGATAAAAATAAGAAATCACTAGTTGATAAATTTCATATTTTCCTTTAGAAATAGTTGTTCAAGTTACAAAATTATAGCATACAAAGTAGATATTCAAACAGTGAGAGTGTAAACAGCTATGCATGCATGAATCTCTACACATATTTCTTTCCTTTCTGTATCAGAGGGAAAAAAAACATAGCAAGACAAAACAAAACAAATTCGTATAAAAACATGAAACTAAAAAGTCATGTCAAACCATAATACAAGGTGATCTACAATGATTACTGTGTTGTTTCTTATTACCTTCAATAGAATTGTCTATACCATCAGACATAATTGAATATAGCAGTATAATTGAATATAGCAGTACATAAAAATATTAGTAAAAATAAAATATTGTAGACAGTATAAAACTTCAAAGGGAGGTAATAATCAAACCAGAGTGTATATTCTAGTGAATCTTGTCATCCTAAGTGCTGTTGCCTATACGGAGACTTGATACTGTCAATCATAACAGCTTTGAATAAAATCTATCAATACAAAACACCAATCTAACAAACCAGATTCAATTACGATCAGTCATGGTAAAACAGTGTAGGTTCTACAGAGCTTTAGATTAAGTTAATAGGAAATTAAGGATGATTATCATACTATATCCTGTTATTTTCAGGATTACTCTCTGTGCCTTCAAATCTAGTACAGGTAGAATGACTGGAACAGAATATAATGCATCTATGGAGAGTAGTGTGAGTAATGTGGGTTTTAAATCCTGGTACACTATTAGCAATATAGTGTATCAAAGACATCTATGTTAGAGATTCTAGTTATCCTTCTTTGCCTCATTTCTGCTATGCTATTTTTCTGCCTGTTTGTCTAGTTTTCTCCTTCATTCTACTCCCTGCCCCACTCATTGAGGCCTTTCTGCCACTGTTCCTAAAATCCTGGTATTTTTTTTTCTCTCTCTCTAGAATGTCCTTCAGTATTCTCTGTAGGGTTGGATTGATGGTCACAAACTTTCCCAGTACCTCTTTGTCACAGAAGCATCTTGTTTCTCCATTAATTTCTAGTGACAGTTTTGCAGGAAACATCAATCTGGGCTGGAGATTATTTTCTTTCAGGGTTTGGAATTCTTCACTCCAAGCTGCTCTTAATCTGATGGTCTGTGTTGAGAAGTCAGGCATGATCCTGATAGGCTTACCTTTATAGGTAATCTGTTTCTTTTCTCTGATGGCTTTTAATATTCTATTTTTATATTTAACTTCTGATATCTTGATTATTATATGTCTGTGTGTAGCTCTGTTTTGGTTGTAGGTGGCTGGAGTTCGGTATGCCTCACCTAACTGAATGTCATTTTCTTTTCCCATGTTTTTGAAGTTTTCCTTAATTATTTCCATGAATAGCCTTTCTAATTTGCCTGTATGTATTCCTGCTTCTTCGTTTGCATTTTTTATTCTTAAATTGTAGATTCTATGCCTTGGAATACTTCCATTCTCTTGAGTTGTTTTATTCTACTTTGTTATGTTTGACATTATTGTTTGTAAAGCTAAGCTCAACTATTTCAAAGAAAGAGACATTATGATAGCTGCTGTTAATAGCCAATTGTCCTGCTGTGAAGTGCTGTGTTGCTTACATTGTTCTGTTCTGACCTGCTTAGATCTGTCCTCTTTTGTTTTATTCTCTTTAAAATAAAAAAAAGAAAAAAAATTAAAAATTGTATATTCTCTTGTCATCTTCTAGCCTTTGTATTGCCCCTGTCTGTTTCCTTATTACTTTTAAGAGATCTTTCCTTTCATGATCACACATTGCAAACTTGTCTTCAAGTTTTGTTAGTCTATCCTTAGTTTCTTTTAAGGAGTTTTGCCAGATTTCAATGGAGTTTTTAATTTCCTGGTAATCTCTTTCAATGTGCTGCATGTATTCTATATTTTCTTTATTGAATGTTTCTCTCCTTTTTTTGTATTCCTCCCTTCTTCTGTCTGTATCTTCCTGAGAGATGCTTCCTGAGAGCATTTCTTGTATTACTCTACTTATATCTTGCTTTACCTGACTTAATATTTCAGTTTTGAGCTCGTCTACAAGGTCCCAAAGATATCTCTTAATTTCCTTTGGAGCCATGCCTGATGTTGCATGTTTGTGGCCCTCAGTCTCCCTTGTTTTTCCCTCTCCTGGATCAGTGCTCTCAGGGTTCTGGGCTGTGGGTCTCCTCCTGCCTGTCTCTCCTGTCATGGCCCTGGCTTTATCCACACAGTTTACAGTGCAGGTCGCAGCCCCCTTCCTTGTTAGCCACGTTTCCTCTGAAGCATGCTGGCAAGGGACCCCCAGCCTGTCCTGACTGCTCTTGTCACTGAGGTGTAAGCAGCAGCTGCATATGCCTGCTCCTCCCCACCGGGTCAGCCAAACTTCAGGGGCCTTCACCTGGTTAGTGCTTGATGAGCTTTTTTTACATTTTAATTTCTTCCTGTGTCAGGAGGATCCATCTCTCTCTGCCTGTGTCTTTCCAGGATGTTTTATTCTGGCATATGAGTTGTTTCTCCCAGGAGACTTTATATTTTGTTGCTCACTCATCATCCATCTTGACTTCTCTCCTGTATCTTTGGTTTTTAAGCAGATTATTGATAAAGCAGAGATCAATATCTAATTTATTTGTAATTTTTAAATCTTTTTTGTGCTTTTTTCATTTTTTCTTCCATTTTGTCTTCTATACTTTTTTTGAACTTTTGTAGTTTTATTTAAATTTTTAATTTCTTGTGATGTTGAGTACTGGACATAAGCCTTCATTCTTGATAGTCAAACAATGTACCACTGAGTTAACAACCCTAGTCCTTTTTCATGGTTTTATTGAACAAGCATTCTGATTACTTTTTCTGTAGTTTATTGGCATATTAGTTATACTTTCTTTTCAAAGTTTTGTAATGATTGCCTTAGAATTTGCAATAGACATTTATACTTGATCCAAGTCCATTTTCAATTAATACTATTCTATTACATCAATAGCATAATACTTATATTAGTCAGCTTTCTGGGCATTGAGACACAGTACCCAACACATACACCTTAAAAGACTAGAAGTTTTATTTGCTTATGGCTTCAATCCATGGTCAGCTAGTTCCATGGCAAAAATATCATGGCATAGGGGCATAGTGGAGAAAAGATGCTAAGTTCATGGCAACCAGAAAGTAGACAAAGGGAAAAGATCAGGGACAAGGTAACAGACATAGATCCCAAGGTTGCAGCTCCTTCATCCATGCAGACATATCTAGAAGTGGTTATGCTAATCACTGGGGTGGATACTTGATCAAATCATATTGAAACTTTACTATAACTACCATGGTATCTTGTACTAATAAAATATTTCTCTGATACCCTTATTGTCTTTCTGTACATCTGAGTTTCTGACCAATAATATTTCTGACTTCCTAAAGAACTACTTTAGTATTTAATACAAAGTGAGTCTACTGGCAATAAATTTCCTCATTTTATTTGCTTGAGAAAATATTTCTACTTAATTTTGAAGAACAAATTGTAGGGGATGAGTTCTAGTTTGCTGGGCTTTTTATTCAAAACTTCAGTTTGTTGTTATGGTTTCTGAGAGGTCTGTTGTAATTCTTGGCTTTGCCCTTGTAGCAAGATTTTTATAGATCTTGCCTCTTTCAAAAAAAGTTTATGTTTGGTTTTCTGAGGTCTGAATAAGATGTGCCTCACTGTAACATTTGGGGGTGGTAATTATCTTGATTGATGTTTCTTGCAATTACCAGATCTAGTTTGGTATTCACATCACATGTATGTTAGATGTTTTAAGGTTTCCCCACACTTTTGTATAATATATTCTGAAGATTTTTCAGTTTTTTGTTTCTTTTGCTTTTCCTTTTAATTTTGGGGGAAAATGTTAGGAATGTTTCTATTATCATTTCATCAGGCTCATAGATTCCTTCTCTGGCTTTGTCTTATCTATTAATTAGCTCACTAAAAATATTTTTCATTGGTAATGCAGTATTTTCATAAATCTTTCTATCTTAAATGACATGTAAGTGCTCATATTTACAGATTGCACTGTAATATTTTAATGCATTCATGCAACATGTAAAAATAAGATGAAGATAATTTGTTTATCCATCACCTGGCATATTGATCATTTGCTTTGAAATATTCAAGATTCTTTCTATTTTGAAATATACAATTAATTGTTGTCAACCATAGTTAACCACTGTGCTGCATTAGAAAGTAGTCTTCCTACCCACCTGTATCTATGAATCCCACTCTTACCAAACTCCCTCAATCCCTCCTAGCTTCTGAATAATCACTATTTTGCTGGATTTAGAAGATGTGGTATTTGCCTTTGAGTGTTACAATGTTTTTGATCTGTAGCACATCTGTCACATTCTATTTTAGAATTTCTCTCTGCTTACATGATCCATATGTTCTTACATGCTACTTTTTCCATTAAAACCCTTTGTGTGCTAATCATATTTTAAAGGAATTCCTGTGATAATAATTTCAACATTATTGTTATATCTGACACTGGATTTGCTGCTTATTTAATGATTTCAAATTGTATTTTTGACCTTTTATTATGCTTCATAATTTTTGGAAAAAAATATGATATCTTGGATAAAAGTAATGGAGTAAATAGAATTTTGATAATGTATTGAGGAGGCATGAAGGGCCAAGAAGTATTCTATAGCTCTATGCTTAGGTCCCAATCTTTGTTAAGCATATATTCTTAAATATAAATTTGATCAGTGCTCCTCAGTTACTTTTTGTTTTCCCTTTAGGTGGGACAATGGCTGGATGGGCTGAATTTCTCTTTTCCTACATGGGAGGTTAGAGGAAACTCAAGTTGGATGCATTCCTTATCCACCTTGAAATGCTAGAGTGGGTTGCATTTTTGTATGGTCCTTTTTCCAGGAAGGTCAAGCTGTAGTAAAATCGTGCTAGGTTAGACTGTGATTACGTTTTACTCTTCACGGAAATTCTAGTAAGAAGAGAATGCTCTGGCATTTTGAAATGCTTACATTTTCTACCACAATACTGATTCTTGTGGTTGTTTCAGGCTTGGTAAGCTAGACATCTCTTTATCTATTCTTCTGTATCTCTAATTTAGGGGCAACTTTCAGCCTTGTGACTTCATTTTTCCCCCACATTTGTTGGTTGTTTGGCTTTTCCACATTTTTACTGTTAGAATTGAGTGACCATTTCTAAACTCCTTACATGTAGAACTAGAAACTGGAAGGTAACTTTGGAATTTTACAAATATAATTGCCATTTTCTTCTGGACACTATCATTATTATGGATCTATGGCCAGTGATTCCCTGAATAAGGATATATTAGTATTGGCCCACTACTTCAACACCAACACTACCTAGCATGGAATATGGAGATTGTGAGGAGGGAGTAAATAATACAGTTTAGTATTGTAATTGATGGGTTGTAAATTAGAATAACTGCTATTCAACCTATGTGGGCGATTGATGAGTATGCTCTGATTTTTCATAATTTGTTGTTTTAGTCCACCTCATCCTCCCAGTAGGATAGATGTGATGGCTGATGTTAAAATTAAAGGTTGGTTGATTAAGGAGGATGATTGGAAAAGGATGGCTAGAGGGGCAATTTTTTGTCAGGTTCATAGAATAAGCCCTGATATTAGTGTAATACCTTGAGAGATGTCAGGCACTCAGAAGTGGAAAGGTGCTAATCCTAATTTTATTATTAGGGATAGGGTTAGTATGAGTGATGTTACTTGGTTTTGGATCCATAGATCCATTGACCTGAGTATGTTATGTTTAAAATAATAGAGAATAATAAAGTCATTGATGCTGATGCTTGGGTTAGGAAACACTTGGTTCTGTGGATCGAGGGTTAGATGTGGTTATCATAATTGGGATAATTACTAGTATACTTATGTCTAAGTCAATTCACATGAGTAGTCAGTGTGAGCTGACTACACCTTCTATACTCAGAATAGTTTACATACATTTGAATTCTCCAGAAAATATGAGAGGAAAGTCAGCTATATATCTATTCATTTGTTTTCTCAGAGAGAATGTTCTAAGATTTGGGGCCCTTAATGTGAATACTTTTAACTAGCACTAGAAGTTCTGCAATTCTTATTTCTTTAAAATTTTATTAAATATCTTTACTGTCATTGAAGAAATTTGTTCATTGTAGGAAAATATATTTTACAAAGGAAATAAGTTTGAAAGAAAGACCTCTGTGACACATCTCCGCTAATTGGCTTCCCTTGCATTTGAGCTCATTTTCATCAGGAAAAGTGAAGGTAGAAAGAACTACAAAGTTCATGAGGTGACACAGTTTAGGCTGAATGAAAACTTAGAGTAAGAAGAAAACTAAAAAAATTTTACAATGAGTTAAATGATATGATCTTGACAATGATTGATAAAGCATAAGCAAAAATTTGAAATTTATTTTATAAATCTCATTTTTACCTAAGTGTATGATTCACTAGGTTGTTAAATTCAAGCACACATACCATATTTCTCTCTTTTTATCCTTAAAAAATATTTGTCAGATGTTCAATGTCAAACATTTTATTCTTTTTTTATTAATTTATTATAAATATTATACCAGAAGATTAATTAAGAAGATTATTATCTCTTTTCAGTTTCTTCTTTATGAAAGCTAGATTTTTAATAAGAAAATACAAAGAAATAATAGAATGAAAAAGGTGGAGATATATAGACATTTTTAAAAAAACTTCAAACTTTCTTCTCACTATGAAAAAATTTCTCAATGATTGGATATGACAACTCTCATCTTTTCACTTGTGGACATGTGAATTTAAGACAAAATCATATTACTTTAGGAAAAATCAATAGATGTCATAAAGATATCAGTCCCTTCATGAACACAGAAAAGTGTTTCTGAAGGCAAATATGATTTGTTTTTTTTTATTCCTCACATGCATTTATACAAATCAACTGGAGACATGAAATAAACAGAAAATGTCTTGCAAGTCTCTGATAAATCACTTTTCCTCCAATTATAAGGAAAAAAAACCCTATTTTAACCATGAGATTTCTTTGATAATTTTCCACTGAATTCTCCAGCACCCCAGGTGTGAGACATGCAACCTAAGGCCTATTGTTCTGCACAGCATTCAGTCTGTCCCCTTGGTTTTCCATATCCAAACTGAGCCATTAATTCTACTGACTAGGCAATTTTCTCACCACTTGGACAAGGACAGTAGCCACCCAAGAACTTCAGTGGCAGATACAGGGTATCCTTTAAAATAAGAACCACTGGGCTCTTTTTAGCGTGTTTGGACTCCACAGTGGGATCTATTCCTTGGATTTGCCATTTACAAAGATGGAATATTGAGTATTTTTAGTGTATTAATAATAATACATGGAGATGATAGATTTTGCTGAAGAGATAGGACAAATACAGTAAAAACATACTAATTTTTAATCTGACAAAATTGGGGAATGGTACACTTTCACTTCCCTTATGTTTAATTACAGAGGTAAAAAAATACCAAATTTGTCCATAATATTAATACTGATAGTATGAAAAAAATGCCATAGAGCTGCACTCTTCTCTTTTCTCATATGTTATGTTTTATTTTAAATTTCTTTCCTTATTCTTCCTCTCTTTCTTTTTCTTTTCTAAAAGCCTGGGGAGAACTCCAATCACAGAAAACCAATTTGATACCCCAAATCCAGAGATAAAGATCTGACCCAAGCCCAGCAAAAATCCACCTGCAATCTCAGCCACAGTACACATTTCTGGAAACTGGTTTGAACCTATCATAGAACTGTAGATGCTAAAAGGAATTTCACTCCTTTTATTTTTCTCTGTCTAATTGGTTTCTTTCTTCATACTTGTTTGGATTAGTGTATTGTTTTGTTTTGTCTTGTTTTAGATTCTTTTTTGTTTTTTTGTCTGTTTTCTCTTTGTTTTTTCATTTTCTCTCTATTCTGTTTTGCCTTGTTTTATTTTTCTTTTTGTATATTGTTTTTTCAGTGAATGAGGATTTTTTTTACTTGACGTGTTTATTTTTCCTCTTTTTTTCTTTAAGTTTTTGTTTTTTACCTTCTTTTTCTTCTTGTTCACAACTTAGACCTCTAATCTTTCTTTCTGTTGTGTATTACTCATTCTGTTCTCTTTAGTAAACTGTCTTGATTGAATTTATGATTCTGTCTGGTAAGTAAACATTGTCTGTTTTTCTTCTGGTTCACCTCAAAACTCCTAGGCCTTCTCTTTCAATGCTTCTCTCCTATGTCCTACAACTACCCAAAACTTGGCTTGATCATTGTATGGCCTCCAACTTTGCACTGATTATATTTACCCTCATTCATCTTTTCATCCTTCCCCCTTATCCTCTTGAAGAACACCCCCCACAACAGGGTAAAATCACTCTACAAAGTGAAAAATCATTGCTTACAAGTCCCTAGTACAAGTTGAATTGCATCATATGTCTGTAAACCTTCTTCCTATGGTTACAGAGATCAGGGTAATATTTACCACAGTTTGTCACTGGTCAGGCTGTACTTGAGTCTATTGTTATTGCCAACTGAACTGCTTTAAATGACATGCCATACATGTTAAACCAGTTTTCTTCCCCATGTGACAACACTACAATTGTGAGGGATCATAATCATCATAATAATGCATTACCAAAAGATTGGACCCTAAGTCAAGTAGATAGCAATACCTCAGTCTTAATATATTGGAAAGGTAGGTTCTTGGGACAGATATAAACACCAAGAACCACATAAATCTAGAAGACATCTGGAGGAACAAACACTTTCTAGGAATGCCACAACACCAGTGATAAAACTATGAAAATGAGAAATCTACAAGTGTCAAAACAAAAACAAAATACAATGGAAAATAGAAAATCACAAGAAGAAGAAGAAAAATCAATTTCAAATCCCAGTTCACTTAGGATACATCCAGAACACAAAGAGATACAGGATATTGGAAGTGAACAAATGGAATTTTCTGAAATGATAGAGCAAAAGTGAACAAATGGAAGAGACCATAGAACAAATAATCTCTAAGGTACAAAAAGAAATAACTATCAATATGAAAGACATTAAAGTAAACTCAGATACACAAATAAAGTGGGTCAAGAAATGTTGGAAACTATGAATGCAAAACAGACAACAACTAGAATCAGTGAAACAGATCCAAAGAGAAATACAGAATTAAAACACCACTGAAAGTATATGCAGCAGATCAAATGAAAGCAAGGTTACAATATCAGATCTAGAATGAGACTAGAGACCAGGAAAGGGAGAGATATCTTTAAAATAGCAAAGACTATGAAAAATCAACCCAACAGCTACAGATTTAAGCAAAGAAGAACAACATATGATTGACTGGAACCGGTGAGAAAGCTGTAGATGGTGCAAAACCCATTAAAAACCTCTTCACAGAAATAATTGCAGAAAACTTCCCAAACATGGATATTTGACATTCAAATAAATGAAGCATATAAAACTCCAAATAGCCATGATCAGAATAAATCTATACCAAGGCACATAGCAATCAAGATTCCAAAAATTCAGCACAAGAACTAAATATTAAAAGCATTTAGAGAAAAGAAACATATCGCCTATAAAGGAAAGGATATCAGAATCATCGCAGACTGCTTAACACAAACCCTCAGATCAAAGACAGCTTGGAGTGAGGTATTTCATGTCCTAAAGGAAAAAAATTCTTCAACCCAAATTGATTTACAATGGAAAACTATCTTTCACTTTTGATGGAGAAATAAGATACTTCCAAGATAAAGAACAACTGAAGAAATTTATGAATACAATAAAGCTCTACAGAATCCTCTGAAGGACATAGAAAAAAGAGATAATGAAAACTAAAAACACATGAGTACCAATAGAAATAAACTGAAAGGTAAGACAAGCAATGAAACAGAGGAGAAAGGCAGGCAACAAATAATAGGAAAACAACATAGAAAAGAAAACCAATACATATCAGTGGTAAATATCAATGGTCTTGACCAACCAATCAAAAGAAACAGACTGGAAGAGTGCATCAAGTAGCAAGATTCAACAATATGCTGCATCCAAGAAACACATTTAAACTAAAAAGAAATTCATGGACTAAAAGTCAAAGGATGAAAAACAATTCTCCATGAAACAGGAACCTAAAAAAAGCAGGAGTAGCTATTTTATTTGCAGAAAATACAAACATTAAGCCAAAACAGATCCAAAGTGACAAAAAAGGCCACTGCATACATGTCAATGGAAAACTTCAAGAAGAAAGATAACATTCAAAAATATTTATGCACCAAACATAGTTTCACCTGACTACATAAAACAAATATTAACAGTCATGCAAAAACAAATAAACACTAACAGAATTGTAGTGAAAATCCTTAAAAACCCACTCTTACAAATAGGTAGGTCAACTAGACAAAAAAAATCAACAAAGAAATATTAGGATTAAATTAATCCAGTGAACAAGTGGACTTGGTAGACATCTACAGATTGTTCTACCCCAAAATAAGAGAATACACATTCTTCTCAGAGGCATTTGAGGCATGCTCCAAAATAAAAGATACATTACATGACAAAACATTTAAGTAAATGTAGAGGAATTACAATTATCCCATGTATACAATCTGAACATAGCACAGTGAAACTGGAAATCAATGACAAACAAAATTATAAAAACTGCATTAACATATGGAAATTAAACAACACACTTTTGAACAACCAATGAAACTGGAAATCAGTGACAAAGAAAAATACAAAAACTACATTACCATATGGAAATTAAGCAACACACTTCTGAACAACCAATAGATCACAGAGGAAATTAAAGATGAAATTAAACAGTGTACACAATTAAATAATAATGCTGATACAACATACCAAAACTTATGGGACACAATGAAAGCAGTCTTATGATGGAAATTTATAGCAATGAACTCACACATCAAAAAAACAAAGCAAGCTCAATTATAAAGCTTAATGTTGAACCACAAACTTTTCGAAAAAGAACAAATTAAACCCAAAATTCATATGAGGGAAAAATTATAAAGATAAGATCAGAAAACAATACAAAAGAGTAAAAAAAGATACAAAAAATCAATGTATCAAAAAGTTGGTTCTTTATCTGGGTGTGGTGGCTCACGCTTGTGTTCCCAGCTCTCAAGAGGCTCAGGCAGGTGGATCGTTGTGAGTTTGAGACCAGCCTGGGCTACAAAGTCAGCTCAAGGCCAGCCTGAAATGCATAGTGAGACCCTGTCTCAAAAAGACAAAATAAGTTGGTTCTTTGAAAGATTAAATATAATTGATAAACCATTAGCCAATCTTATTGAAAAAAGAAAAGAAAAAACACAAATTCCAGCAATTAGGAATAAAAGGGAGTAATCATAGCTGGTTCCACAGAAATCTAGGACACCATCAGTATCTACTATGAGGATTTATATCCTAATAAGATGGAAATCTAGCACATCATCTGTATCTACTATGAGGATCTATATCCTAATAAGATGGAAAACACAGAAGAAATGGACATATGCTTAGATACATTCAAATTGCCAAAACTAAATCAAGAAGATATAAAAATTCTAAATAATGCAATATTAGGCAATGAAACTGAAAATATTATTTAAAAATGTGAATAAAGTAAAAGTATAGGCCCTGAATGATTCACTATTGAATTGTACAAGAAATTTAGAGGGAAACTAATGACACTAATGCTGAAATCCCAAAGATATTTAGTGGGGAGTAGTACTTCCAAAATCATTCCTGGAAGTGTTACCCTGATTCTAAAGCCAAGGAAGAAAGCAACCAAAAAAAGAAAGCTACAGACCAGTAAATACATGCAACAGTCCTTAATAAGATATTAGCCAACAGAATGCAGCAAATTATTGAGAAAATTATATATCATAACCAGCAAGAATACATTGTTGGGATGCAGAGATGTTCAATGTGTGCAAATTAATAAGGTAATATGCCATATTAATAGAACCAAAGAGAAAAATTACATGTTCATATGAATAGATGTAGAAAATGTTTTTGAGAAAATCCAACACCCATTCATGAAAAAAGAACACCTTACAGAAAATTGGAACTCATGGGTTTTAACTCAATTTTATATAAGGCATTTATGACAAATCAACAGCTGACATCATATTAAATGGTGAAAAACTGAAAGCTTTCACTCTACAATCAAGAAAAAGACAATGATTTCTATTGTCACCACTCCTGTTCAATATAGTTTTGGAAACATTAGCCAGAGCAATTAGACAACACAAAAAAATAAATGAAATGAAGATATGAAAGGAAGAAAATAAATTTTCATTATTTTCAGGTGACATGATACTCTACATAATACACCCCAAAAGCTCCACCAAAAAACTTGTAGATTTAAAATACAAATTCAACAGTTTAGAAGGATACAAAGTCTACACTAAAAAATCAATAGCATCCCAGTACACAATCAAAAAATTCACAAGGAGAGAAATTAAAGAAAGCAACTCTTTCACAATAGCATATAGAAATGAAATAATTAAGAATCAGTCTAACAAAGAATGTAAAAAATTCTGTATAGTGAAAATTACACTACCCTATGATAGGAGATTAAGGAGGATATCAGAAAATGGAAAGCTATTTCTTTCTTTTGGAGAGGAAGAACAAACATAATGAAAATCGCCATATGCCCAAAACTTTGTTATAGATTTAATGCAATCCCAATCAACACACTGTTAGTATACATCACAGATTTAGAGAAAACGCTCCTAAAATTCATTTTGAATCAGGGGAGACCTAGAATAGCAAAAGCAATTCTGGGCAACAAAGACAATTCAGAATGTATCACAATCTCAGACCTGAAAAAACACCTCAAAATTGTTGTTGTGGTATATGTTGGTGGCCACCAGGCCTCAGGAATTTGCATTGTGCATTTGTGATTGGTTCATTGTCTAGTGCTTCGATTGATGGTTTCAGTGCTACACCAACCTAGAGGTGGAGCCAGCATACAATGAAATGACAGCAAGAAGGCATGTCTCTCTCTTGCTCATTTCCACCTTGCCACTTGCAGCCATCATGAACTGCAGCCCCACCATGCCACCCTGCCTTGGAGCCAACTGAGTATGGATGGAAGCCTCCAAAAACTGTAAGAAATAAACTTTTCCCAACTTTGGGCATGAGGTATTTTGTCTCAGTGACGACTAAATATAACTAAGACAACTGCTACAACAAATTAGTAGGTTATTGGCAAATAAAACAGACTGGATGATCTTTGAAATAGAATAGAATAAGGCACAACTAAAACACACTCAGGTACCTTATGTTTGATAAGGAGCCAAACATGTTCACATGGACACTGCACATCCTGAAGGTAACTAGCACTCTCCTGGATAAGCAGCAGCCAGCCCTGTCCCCATGAATTCTTTGGCCTTTGGACACACTACCAGTAACTAGCATGGGCCAGGAGAAGAAGAAGCCAGCTCTATCCCTGCATGCCCACCAGCCATCATGTAAGCTTCCTTAGAGTAGCCATGTGGGTCTGGGGAAGGCAGGCCTGTGTCCCACCACCTCCCCAGGAACCTGGGTTTGGAGAAACCAAGTGTCTGATCCATTCCTCTACACTTTGAATGGGCAGCTAACGTGGGAAGCACTTTGGACTGGCTAATCTGGACGAATCGAGGAAAATGTCTAGTTGAATGAGCAAATGACAATCTCTGGCCTCCAGTCTACACAGAACAAGTTCAGGAGACACAGACATGGAAGAAATTGGAAGTTGAACACCTGAAATTTCTGAGTAATGGCAACTGAATTAAAGAAACAACTTTATGAGGCTGCAAGAGAAATCAGATCATTAATATCTCAGATAAAAGAAGAAATGACAAATATAATAAAATATTTACTGAACATGTCTAAAAAGTCATAGATAAAAAAGAGGAGCATAAGCAAATGAGGAAAACATTGAGTGAACAAAATAGGGAATAATTGGAACTCATGAAACAGATTCAATGAAATATCCATTTCATTAAAAACTCCACTGAAACCTGTAAAAGCCACTGGAAAGAAACTCAGTATAGCCTCTCAGACCTTGAAGATAGTATTATAGCTAGTGATCATGAATGGAAATATCTCTGAAAAATAACAAGGAACCAGAAAATAACAATTCAGTGGCTGCAAGATCACACACACACACACACACACACACACACACAAAATTTAAGACTGATATGTGTCAAAGCAAAAATAAGAGTCATCACGAATGACATAAAATGACTATTTGGAGGAGTAATAGCAAAGGACTTCCCAAACATGGGGAAACAATCTGACATACAGGTATGTTAAAAATATAGAATTCCATTTAGTCATAAGCAAAATAAATCTATACTCAGACTATCTATATCTATACACTATCTATATAGTGAAACCCCAGAAATTCAGTATGCGAACAGAATGTTAAAAGTTGTTAGAAAAAAGAAATATATCACCTATATGTCCGTCAGAATCACTAGAGACTTCTCAATACAAACCTGCAAATCAAGAAAATTTTGGGGTGAATTATTTCAAGTTCTAAAAGAAAACAACTTCCATCCCAGATTGATGTACCCTGTAAAAATATATTTCAAAACTAATGGGTAAATAAGATACTTCCATGGCAAAGAATAACTGCAGGAATTCATGACCACCAAACTAACCCTACAAAGAGTACTGAAGTATATTCTGGAGAGAGAGAAATAAGACCACAATTCCAGTAACAGCAGCAGAGGTTGATCACCAAGGGATAGCAAGTGAAAGGAGGGGGAAAGTAGGGAGCCAAAAGCAGGAAAATAGAATTGCAGAGACAAGCCAGTTCATGCTGTTTTTTGTAACCATTAATGTAGATGGCCTCAATTCACCAATAAAAAGAAACACAGGCAGAGTGAATCAAGAAACAAGATCCATCAATGAGCAGTACACAAGAAATACATTAACTCAAAAAGAAATTGATGGATTGAAAGTCAAAGACAATTCAGGGTGTATCACAATCTCTAATTGTCTTTATGTGACAGGGAATCAGAAAAAAGCAGGAGTATCTTGGCCTCAACTGCAGAACGGATAAGGAGGATATAAGATTATTATACAATGGAGAGCCACTCAGCTATAAAGAAGGATAATCTCAAGGCTCTTGTACTAAATAGATGCAACTTCAGATCATGCTTGTGGGAGAATTGGTTCAAACTCATATGGGTGAACTTCATGTTTCTTCCCTAGTACAAAAAACTGAAGGAGATGGTGGCATCCAAAATGTATAGTACATATTTTAAAAGTTAAAGGGGAGGAAATGTCTAAACAGAGAACATAGTTGCCATTGTTAATTTCCTATTATGTTGTTTTGAATTTCTGTGTCATTTTCATTGTTTTGTTTTGTTATGTTTTAGTCTGTCTTAATTTGTTTTATTTTATTATATCTGATAGTATGGGCAGCTATTTTGAAGATAACAAGATATATTATGGTAGCCATTGTTGATTTCTTATTATCTTGTGTTGTGGTCTTATATCACTTTCATTGTTTTGTTTTGATTGGCTTCGTTCTGGTTTATTTGGTTTGGTTTTATTCTCTTTAAAGTAAAATTTAACCAAAAAAGATAGTCTCTTTAGTAAATAGTGCTGCAAAATCTGGCTTACCACATGCCAAAGACTACAACTGGTCCCATGTTTATCACCATGTGCTAAAGTTAAAATGAATCAAAGGTCTAAACATTAAAGTAGAAACACTAGTTTTTCTGAAAGAGAAAATAGGTGAAAATCAGAATGACAAGGGATAGTCAGACTTGATGAATTAAACCCAGACTGCAAGGGAAATATTACAAAGAATCAACAACTAGATCTCACCTTATTAAAAAGGCTTTGTGTAAAAAAAAATCACCAACAGAGTAAAAGGACAACCCACAGAGTGGAAAAAAAATAGCCAGTTGTCTCTCAGACAAAGGACTTTTAACAAGAACATATAAAGAATTGACTCAAATCAAACTCCCAAATTCAAAGTCTCAATCCAAAAATGTACATCTAAAATGAATACACATGTCTCCAATGAAGAAATATGAATGGCAAATAAATGCATGAAAAAATGTTCAAAATCATCAGTCATTCGAGAAATGCAAATTAAAACAACACTGAGATATCTCATTCCAGAAAGAATGACTATCATCAAAAAATCAACTGATCACAAATGCTGATAGGGCTGTGGGGATAAAGGAACTCTTCTTCAGTGTTGTTGGGCGTTTTAACTGGTGCAATCACTATGGAAATCTGTGTTGCAATTCATTAAAAATCTAGGATTAGAAATCCCATTTGACACAGCTATTTTATCTGCATATCCTCCCAGAAAAAAAAAATCACACCAGAGCAATATATGTGCACCCATGTTTATGGCAGCACAATGTGTAAATAGTCAAAACTTGGAAATAACAAAAACATCTTGCAAATAAAGAATGGATAAAATAGTTGTGGTTTTTTTTAATATAATGAAATATTAGTCATAAATAAGGATAAACTGGAGACTTTTATAGGTGAGAAGATGCAAGTCAAGTTCTTACTCAAAATGAAATTAATCAAACTGATATGTATAAACATCATATTTTCTCACTAGTGTGAGAAACTGAATGAGTAACTATGATCCAAAATACACAATAGACACTGTGGATTTGAAATAAACTGTTCAAAAAAAAAGACAAACTGTGATGGGGAAAAGGGGAAAAGAATGAAGAAAAACTTAGAATTTATATATATGTATATATATATATATATATATATATACATACAAGATAGTTAAAATAATTATACAGCTAATTTCTCTTAGTTTATTGAAAAGAAAGGCTTGTGCTAATATTGTTTGGATAAGATATCTTTCTTATATCTTGTACTCTGAAAAACCACTATTAAGACAACAATACTTAATGTATGAATTATTGTAACTCTCCTAACTTGTTTTGAAACTATTTTATTTTTCTCTTTAAAATAATAAAAAGGAAATTTGCAAAATACTGTTGAGTGATAAATGAAACAATATTTTAATATTGAATTTGGAAAAGTAACACATCAGAGGGTAGTTCATATAAGTTAATTTGTCATTGACTTCCTGACAAATATAAAATATATGTATTCTTAGTTTTTGGAATTGAAAAGGAATAAAAAAACAAATCACAACAGAAAAAATGAAACACCAAAATGTACTAAAATTTACATTACAGAATTCAACAGAGGTATAGGTGAATTATATTACAAACCAGTTAAATTCCCAATTAATGAGATCCATATGGAGTCAAAAATCAATGCCTCATCAGAGATGCATTTGTATAAAAAAAAGGTAAAAATTTTTTAAAGATAATGGAAACAATGTCATAGAAATAGCACAATTTTATTAGGCATAATAAAGATAGTATGAGATATTTCACATTTAAGAGACTTTATGTATTAATATGTCATATCAGTGTTCAGTATCTTGATATGGTTGGTAGTTTTATTACTGCAAATCAATGTAAATACACATTTTAAAGTGCACATTTAAAATTAGTGTATTTTATATACCTAAAATGCATTGAGTATTCTTTCAATTAAAGACAATACATTATGGCAAAAAAAAATTCACAGAAAAGCCTAAAAATATACTAAAGCCAAACACACATAACTTATTTTTGGTTGGTCATGAGTTTATGCCTACTTTCCTATCTCAGGTAACACAACATTTTATAACTTTGTCGCTGTAAGAATGCAGACAGTGAACAAAATTATGTCTTAATCTGTTTTATGTTCCTGTAATAAAATATGTGAAGCCAATAACTTATTAAGTAAAGAGGCTTAGGTGGCATAGTAGCCCCAACCAGTGGGGCTACAATTTCCTGATGAGGGCCTCTTTGACTATGCAACATCATGGCAGAAAAGTGGAAGGGATGTGGCTATATATTAAGTAGACCAAGAATATGCAGAGGTCTACTCTTATGAGAATTTATTCCTAGGAGACTCAGTTTACTTCATGACATCAGACTTAGTCCATTCTTATGGGTGCAAGGCCTATGATCTAATCATCTTTTACTAGGCTCACTTCTTTTTTAAGTATATTAAAAAAAACTATTTCTAAAATGTGGCTTAATTACATTCTCAGTGTGCTAAGCAGGTTTCAAAGTGATCCTGCAATACAGAGCGGTCAAAGGAAGAGCAGTCAGTGAACTTGGTTTCAGGAACCCAGATATCACTCCTGTGGCAACTTAATCTATGGAATTTTTCTTCTTTCATGTGATGTCTAGTGGATTGTTTTGGATTGCTCTGTGTGACAGAGAAGTCTGACCTTGAGGAAGAGCAGTAGCCCAAATCCTCTGCTTTTATGGGTTTAGTGATATGACACGGTTTGCCGACAACCTTGGGAGTGGTGAGCTTTTGGAAGGTCCTCTGGGTGTTCCATGTGAATTCTATAGGGGTCTGGATGATCTTTTCAAATCGCTGATAGTGGGTGAATGGATATGGAAGCACCTTCACCTGATGAGCTGCTGCATAGATGTTGCACTTCTCACTGATAATCACATTTCTTAGGCCCTATGTCTTAAAATTTCCACCATTTCACCTCTGCCACACTGGGGAACAGCTTCCAATACATACATTTTGGAGGCACAAACCATGTATAAAACATAGAAAATGACAAGTTAGAGACTCAAGGGGTCCACAATTAAGAATTTATCTCTCAATTCCACCGTTTATTACAGAAAATCTATATGACACATTCAATCATAATTTATTAGGAATGTTGATGTTCTTAGTCAGATAGACTAGGGATTGATTCTTTGTTTTGCAACTTACTCATTGTGAGTCATGTGTAAGCCAACTAACCTTTTTTGAATCATTTTCTTCTGTTCAGTGATGATAAGGGTGACATTCTTAGGTTGTTTTCATGATTACATGAAATTATGATGCAAATTGAGTTCAGTGTTAGGCCTAAAATAAGTGCTGTATAACTTAGTTTTAGCAGTAGTGGTAGAGGCTGTTACATGTTGCCTATGTTTGACATCCATATTTACTAATGTTTGTTCACTTCTAGCACTGTTACGGGGAGTGGGCTCAGAGTCTATTTCACAAGCTGGTAGGAATGGCCATGGATTTTTAGCAATTAGGTACCTATTATTGTCATTTTAAAATGACTTCTTTTGTCTTGTAAAGCTCCTATTAATCTTTATGAATGCAAGTTTATTTAAGGTTATTACCTGGATCCTAAACATTTTCCAAGGTATCAATAAATGGGTTTAAGTTATCATTGCCTGATTTTATATTAATTATTAAGAGCTATGAGCAAAAGTTCTTTCATATTTTCTGGTGTGGATACAGAGGAATCATTCAATGACCTTATGCTTCATGCCAGTCAGTCTACACTAAATACTAAGGTCTATGAGAGGGAATATTAAACACGAGGTCCTCAACTCAGCCAAGTTTAGTCAGTTGGTTTACTTTCCCATCTTCTGCTGCTGTAACAAAATATCTGAGTCTAAGCACTTTATTTAAAAAGATATTTATTCAAATCACATTTTGGAGGTTGAAAGTCCAATACCATGTGGCCTCATTCATTTGGGTTCTGGTTAGGGCCTCCTTGACTACCTCACATCATGGCTTATGGTAAAATAGTGTAAGTGTATGCAAGAGGAAGAGATCACTTGAAAACATGGAAAGCCAGGGCTTAGAGAAGTGTCAATCATGCTGTTTTCTAGCAACCTACTCTCTAGGGAACTAATAGGGGAGCTACTCCAAACCATAGTAACTGGGAAATCATTGATGCTTGCAAGCATTAAAGTACTAGGTTCTAGGGAAAACAATGATCCCATGGACACCCAAGTTAGGGAAGCAAATCTATCAGCTTTATACAGTTCTTCATAATTCTATGTTCATATGGCCCACATCAATAAGCTTCAAGATCACACTGCTACTTTTGCTTTGCTTTTCATTTTGTTTGGTTTGGTTTGGTATTGTATGCTGAGAATTGAACCCAGGGCCTTGTACATGTTAAGCATATGCTCTACCAAAGAGCTACTCCTCTAACTCCTCACACTCATTCTTGAAACAGTACTGATAATGTATTGAATGCTTTTATTAAATTAAGTCCACATCTATTCCAGCAATCAAAGATATCATATAAGTAGATCTGGAACACAGTTTTGCTGGCAAAATGAGATATGTTGTTGGTGAAAGTGTTGGCTGATTTGCAGTATTTATTTTCTGCAGTAATGTTCAAACTTGAATGAGTTACTCAAAATTATGACTTTTACCATTTTTGAAAATATGGACTATCTGAGGCTTTGAGTTGAACATGATTGCAAAGTTCTTAGTTCCACTCCTTTTTTAACAACCACTTAGAGGCACTTTCCTTCTTACGATCTTAATCATCTTCATCAAATAATCTAATACAAGAGGACTTCACGTTTTCAGTTGATACTATCCTTATGCTAGATATTTCTCTCACATTTTTATAAATCTGCCAATGCACTTAAAATTTTATTTACAAATAAAGATTTTTAAAAAGTCATTTGGCACTTTGTTTCCTTTTATTTTGACAATACCTATTATACATTTTGGATCTTATTATTATTTTTGTTTTTTTTACACTAGGGAGACACTAAGATATTTATACATAGGGAAAGGAGAAAAGAAAGAAGGGAACAGATTATATGTGTATAGGTATACATATTTATATGTGTGTGTGTGTGTGTGTTATACAAGATCAATAACCTACTAATTTCTGTAAGTTCTTCAAAAAGAACATTTTGTGTTTTCAACATTTATTTGATCATTTTTATGCCTAAACCTTGTAATCTGAAAAAATTTTGAAATAACAATATATGGTATATTAACTAGTGTTGATTTCCTATTATTTTTTGAAATTATGTATTGTTTTTATCTTTTTTGTTTTTTTAAAATATAAAATAAAATAAAATCATTGACAAACAAAAGAAAGTCATATGGGCAGAAGAACTGCTGGAGGAAAGAGGAACATAGATATTTTCTGCACATCTACCAATGCCAGTAACAAATCCACTTGTTGACACTTATCTCAGTATATTGCCTCTACTGTAACTGGTTCAACCCAATTTGATGACTGGTCCTTTAACCAATCCTATGATACCGATTCCATATTTTGTTCACAAAACATGTGTATGTAACACAAGTTCATTTTTACATCTAAAATAACATTTTCTTGTTGAAGTTTCATCTTTTTACTTTGTTGGCTTATTTTTTATGAAGAAGAAAATCACATGGCTTAGCCATAAGTTACTCTGACATATCTCAGCAGGACCTCCTTGCACACTGAGTCCCTGAGGCCTGGGGGCAGTTAATAACCAGTTTCCTTCAGGGTGATATATCCTTACAGATGATGGGAAGACTTAACAATCTGACAGTCACTTAAAGTGTGAAGAGGAATAAAAGATACATCACTCCTCATGGGTGTATAAAAAAGCTGTCAGTTGATGCAAGCAATATTCTAAAAACATACAATACCATATCAGGGCTAGAGGGTGTTAGATAGAGAAAAGGTTGGCAGATGGATCATTCTTGATAGTCAGGTCTATGTGGATGTAAAAAACCAATCTGAAAAGGAGTTTTTTAGTTCTCATCTGTTGTTTTGCTTTGCAATTCATATTTGGAAACTTTAACTTCTCTCTCTTTGATTTCCTTTGACATTTATATTATTAGCCATGAGTAGACTAAATCATGATGTAGGTGCTATATCTAATGTGAGTGGTGACAGAGAGGAAATTCTATGTGAAATATCTTAGTCACTGACTGTTGCTGTGCCTGAACTACCTTTGCAACGTCTTATTTGGAAAAGGTACTACCCTTTAGACACTTTGAAAAAGGAAAACCATCATTTTACTCTACTTTGGATGAATTTTGACACATTTTCATACTAGAGCATTAAGGATTCCAGGTCAGCCAAAACTCAGGTGAAAGTGTAGTATACAGAAGGAAATATTTAGAAGTCACAAAATTTTCTATTGTCTGCTTCGTACTTCCCAAAAAAACACATGAAAGACTCATCCATGCATGAATCTGCTTCAAAACAGAGCCAGGAGGTATTCATCCTATATCCTCTGGTAGACAGCCTTTTCCTCTTTTTAATGAATATGCTCACTCTGTTGTCAGGAATTTCTAATCTTTAGTATTTGTGGAATTCCAAATCTGCTTCCTTGTGTTTATAATACGGTTGATGTTTATCATTCACAGAATTACACTACCTCCTTGTTCCCATGAAGGCTTTCTGGGTGTGTGAAAGCAGCTCTCCCAAATGACGCATTTATCTTATAATATTTCTCAAAGAACATAAGATAGAGATGATAGTGAGCAGCCAATAGAGGAAAGAATGAATGATGCATGCCCTTCAGGAGTATCTGTAAAAACACATACAAATAAATTGTAAAACATTGAAAATGCTACATGTTCAATGGGTATGTGATGGAAAAAATTGCACACTTCTGAGGAGAGTGAAAAAAGGTACAGAGACTCAAAGGAACAGTTCACAGTACAGATTTTCCTCATTTAATGACCGAGTTAGGGTCCTGTGGCTAGGTCATTAAATGAATTTGTCCTTACATCAGAAATTGTATGTAGTATGTACATTAAAATACTCAGAACAAAGAAATGATCTAAGAAAACTTGAACCTTATGACTTTGATTTTATGTGCAGCACTGTCATGTATAATAGAACATAACACTACAATACTGCACTGTACAGTCTAATCAGTAAAACAAGATGTACTATACAGAAAAGACATTGAGACTCTATAAACAAGATGACAGAATTGTACAGAAAAAAACAAACAAAAAAATGAGTCACAAGTCTGAGCAGTGGGTTGTTAATTCTGCACATCATACCTTGGTCAAAAGTCTGAAGTCATTAAAAATAAGTTGTAAAATGAGGATTATCTCTATTGTATATATTTAAACATAAACTTACCATGTGACCTACTTCTAGATACTTGAGGCAAATTATTATGGTAGTCATTTCACAATGTATTTATAATATATCAAAGCATCATGTTGAAACCAGGAAAGGTGGTACATGCCTGTAATTATATCTACTCAAGAGGCTGAGTCAGGTGTATCACAAGTTTGAGGCCATCTTGGGCAATATTGTGAGACACTGAATAATACGAAGTGAAATCCCCTAGATGGCGTCATGTTGTACACTATATATACAGTTTTATGTGTCAATTATGCCTCAAAAATATGGAAAAATATATGTATATACACAAAATTATACATAAATGTTCATGGTAGCTTTATTTGCAATTGTATTAATCTATAAATAACCCAAATGTCCATCTAATAGGTAAAAAACATGGTATATCTAAACAATGGAGTGTTTTTGACAATAAAGAGAAATTAAATACTGAGATATGCCATAGCCTAGTTGAACCTTGAATCATTAAGTGAAAGAAACTGTAAACACTAAGCCACATATTCTATGACCCCTTTTATACTAAATATACAGAAAAGACAAATCTATATAAACAAAAAATATACACACAAAAAGTGGTTGTCTCAGCCAAGGAATTGGGAAATTGATGGCAAAGTAACATGACAGAATTTGAAGCATGATGAAAAGGAAATTTGGAAATATACATAACGGTGTATTAGTCAATCATAAATAAGGAAAGTTTTAGTTATTTGCAATAAAATGTATGGATGTTGAGATCAGAATGTTAGATGAAATAAACCAGACACTGAAAGAAAATATTTCATGGCTTTTCTTATATGAGAACCAAAAAAATATAAATAATTTGAAGAGCAAAATTAAAAACAGATGGTAGGAAATGAGGTGGTAGACTTTGTGGAGATGGGAAAAGGATTTGGGGAAGGAAGGTGAGGAAAATGTAGGGAGAAAAGGAAATAAATATGTTCAAAATGAAATATATATATATATATATATATATATACACACCAATTCTCCAATGTGGATGTAAATATTATGCATGGCAAAGACATACTAACAATAATAAATAACATAAGCCCCAAAAGACTCTAACAAGAATATTCTGCTGAAAATATTCTATAGATAATTTTCTGTGGTGATGCTTACATAGGTATATATATCTGTCAAAACTCATTAACCATACATTTCAAATGGATGAATTTTATTACTGTATATGTAATTGTATCCTTGATTAAGCATATTTATTTAAAGTCAGCTATACCTCATCAGAAAGTCATATTCCATAATAGTCCTGTCTCCTTATAGCAGCATCTAGAAGAATACAAAGGTCATCAGAGACACACAAGAAAAATGAAAGTAGAGAAAGATAAGCACTCTTGAAAATGTGACCTACTAGCAAGATGAGAGAAGTACAGAATGGCCTTGCTCAAATTTGGGGCTCAAGATAGAAGGACTTTACAAAGCAGGGTTCTGTATGTTGTAAGCAAAGGTCGTAGAATAGTGAAACTGACTTCCCACCTGTGATGAACATAAATGAGGGAGCACTTTTCTTGTCAACAATAAATTTTCTTTTTCTTCACCTACAAAGCCTTTCTCTGAAGTGTCTGTCCTTATATGTCATTGCTTATTGTCGCTTCTCATAGTTCTCCCACTAATGTTTCTTTAGGTTTTACTCAAATTGCAAGCATCTCAAGAAAAGCTTTGCAAATAATGAGGGGAAGAGAGGAGAGGGGAGTAGGAAAAAAGCAGAACTAAATATATCACTTAAAGCTGCAAATTGCCTGTGATGAATACTATATATATATATATATATATATATATATAGCCAATAAAAAGACATATTTTCTTTGAAAGACATTAATTTTGACCGACCTAGATCTGTTTCCAATCCTGAATTGTACCTTTAGAGTGCAGAAGACTTGGATCCTCCTGAGCTTATGTAAAAATTATGATCAATGTTAGTTTATAGGTGTGGAAATTTAGATAGATGAAATTAAAAAAACTGTTCAATTTAAAGGGCCTAATTTCTCATGACCAATATAGAGAGCTAATATTCTAAATTAGAACAGATTTAGCTCTAATTAAATAATTTCAGCTCATAATTATCACACCTTTGTCTCTCAAACTACTAAACTAATGCCAACAACTTATTAAATGGGTATTATGAGTCAGATATTCAGATAAATATTTTCTGTGCAGCACTTAATTCTAGAATGTCCATGCTTATTGTTGTTTCCTAGTGTCCGGTACAATCTTGGGGGGCAAAGTAGGCATTCACTAAATATTTATTAATTGAAATGATCAAGCTTCTGTGTGAATATTATTGGCAACATAAAGAATATTATTGGCAGAACAAAGAAAATGAAGCTTAAATTGTTTAACTTGCTTAAGGTCACATAACCAGAAACTGGTATAGCCCAAACAAAGCTTTCCTGCCCTCTGTGTATCTCAGAGTCAGGAGTAAAGAATGTCAGCAAAATACAAGGGGGATCTCTAGCAGTAATGGCTAGGATCCTTGCTGTTGCTGCTGCTGCTATTGCTTGAACTTCTGGAGAATTCCACCCACTTCTACTTTATTTTTTCACAACCTCCAGAAACACAAAACACTGCCCAAGTTTTTGGCTAACTTATGCATGAGGTACAAAGCTTGAGAAGTAATTCTCCCATTTTTACTTTATGGTTTTTGAGAATAGCATATCTTTAAATAGCCTTTATCTGGATTTTGCATTTATTTTCTTTTTAATAATAGTGTTCTTTATTTTTTTGTCTACATAGTCTTGACCAGGGGCTTGGACAAATATCAAAATTATCTAAGAAGGAGAGCTGTCACATACTAAATTGCCTATTTATCTGAACAAAATCCTTTTTCAAAAGTGTCCAAGGTTTATTGCTCCTATTTGGCTTGGGTCACTCAAGTAAGCCCATGATTTGGACCTTTACCTCCTGATTGGCCCCACTGCCACCATTCTTTGCATTTCTATCTGGCTAATCCATAAATTTTTACTATGAAGTCTTACAAAGATGCACTACTACAGGCCTTGGTTTTCAAGTCACATTAGGGAAGAATAAAAAAGAAATACCTACAGAATGAGAAATGGAGAATAGCAAAACCACCTCTCCTAATATCTAGTTCGAAATATGGCTACAATGTGCAGATGCTAGAAATTCAAGAAAGAATTATTGAATATATCTATATCTATAGAAAGATGTTAGACCCCAGAAATTCAGAACTGAAATAGGATAATTTTTATCTTTATGTAGCTGATAGTATAAAAGGAAAAACATGCATATAATAATTATTACAAGTGATATGGTTGCTGCAAGGGAAAAGTACTGGGGCAGATAATGTGTTTACTCACTTTATTTAAGCTACTTGCTCCATACTAAGATACTTGAGTAGAACCACTTTTTTTACAACATGGATCCTCAGAAGGAAACTGGAGCTAGATTTTCCAGCAACCTTGCAGCACCTATGGGTATATGATAGTATTAGTAGTTTCCACCAATTAATGTCCATTAAATGCCAGGAACATTACATACACAGTGGCATCTTTTTTATGAACTTAATTTACTCTTTGATTTTGGAAAACATGACAATGTTTGTGTTTGCATGGAAATGTGGCTGTGGTCATATTTGTCACTCAGTACAGAATTTGCAAACAAAAACAAAATTTAGCCAAATGTTTCTGTTTGAGAACCAAATTGTTTCCAGACAAAAGTATTCTTGAACTGAGGTACCACTTAATGGTGTTATCTTAATTTTATATAAACACATGTAGGTTTTTGCAAGACAGATTTCACAGATGTGGAAACTAAGGCTCAGAGACAGAGTTTGACCAAAGATTTATTACAGCTGATGTTTTGAATTCACACTAGAATTTTAATCCAAAATCCATCAAATTCCAAACCTAATAATTTTCCCCACTGTTTAGCTCTACTTTCAGAAAATTGTGGTATTAGAATCAAGTATCAAAAATTATTGATTCAAATCTAATAGTAAATAATTATATAACTTTACATGACTGTTTCTTTACCACTTAGAAGGAATGAGAATACATGCCTTACCTACCTTATGTTTTTTAAAGATAAATAAACAGTTTGAAAACACTCATATTATATAAAATGATCTGCGTATGTGCAATATGTTGCCACTAAGGGAATGACATCATAACACCAAATACTGAAGACATTTTAAGGTATATAATTCCTGTATTACTTACTTACTCCCCATCAAGATTTAGAGAAGACAGGAAGTTAAGTAGGAAGCCTTGTGAGTAGACCTTATCACAGATGATCCTGAACATGATTCTAATTCTTTTAATTTCTTAAGGTCTAAACTCTTTACTTGTAAAGTTGAAACTTTAGTCAGACAAAAGGTTTCTTTAAGTTAGATTAAGTTTCTTCTACCTGGACCAGGTCCACAAGCTACCAGAAAACTACAGGGACCTTTCAAAGCTTAAAATAATGTTTAAGGGGCTGGAGATTTAGATCAGCAGCATAAGTGCCTTCCTTGCAAGCGCAGGGTCATGAGTTCTATCTCCAGTACCAAAAACAAACAAACAAACAAAAGTATAAAATAATGTTTAATATCAGTAGGCTATTCTCTGTAATCTCCTCAGTTGCAAGTGGTATTCAGCAATCAGTGAATTGTATTTAATGAAAGTTGAAAGAGACAGCAGGAAGCACAAATGTAGGAAGAGACCTTTCATTACAAATTTAGACGGCTCAATTTCTGACTATTTGGGACTACAGATCAGAATTTTTCCACTCTTCCTCTAATTGTTTATTTGAAACAACATGTACTGTTTGAAATGATGGGAATATTGGAAAGAAAAGAGAAACCAAACTAAGCCTTCAAACTGGCAAATAGGGACTGCTGTACACGAACTATTGTGTCTTCTCCAGGAGTGGAGACAATAGAGAGGTTAATAAGTTTCAGGAAGGCTTCGGGTCTGAGTCAGATTCTAGACTTCACATGAGACAGTTTATCACTTATATTTTAGTCATATGCTTAGGCAAGTTATATAATTTATGTGATTAAAATCACTACATCATTTTATGGTGCCTCCTGTTCATCTGATTCTTGGAGTTTGCTTCCCTAAATCCCCACCAAGGTAAAATTCTAGCTTTGCTTATCCAGTGATATCAAACTCATACCCTACTTCATAGAGACATTAATCCCATCCCCAACTCTATTCCTTCAGGAGCATCTTTAGATAGTTTCTTCTTAATCTCTGAGAAAAGTATTCTACAGAAAGATTCTTTGGGAGACAGTTACGTATGTGTCAGTCTTCTTCCTTTATCCTTGACTTGTACTTCATAGCTGAGTGCTTTGGTATTATGACTTGGAAAATAGCAAAACTGTAGCACAGATGGAGTGAAAAATAATGAATATGAAAGTAGTTATTTTGAGATTTAATATTTTATATACATAGTGAGACCCTTAGAGGAGGAATGCTGATAGACCAAGAAATAAAGGAAAAATATGAATTCAATAGACCAAGTAAAAATACTTCATACCCCAAATTAAGGAATGAAAGGTTTATTTAGCTCACAGTTTGTGAAGGTTTCTGTCCATAATCAGCTGGCACTAAAGCAAGGTGGTGTCTCAGAGGATCAGGATGGCACAAGACAGCTAAAGGAACAAGAGCAAAAAGGGAAGAGTAGGAGAGCAACCCTGTTCCCCTCCCTTAAATTACATGCATGTTACCTGCCACAGGGTGAATGTGGCACTCACATCCACAATCCCAGAACTAGACAATGAATTAGGCACAAACTCTAAATTCAGCCACTTCCAAAAAAACCCCCCATGACTGCATGAGGTTTTGGTGGGACACTCAGATATAAACCATAACATTAAATCTCTGGCCCTCCAAAGACTCATGCACATCCCTTTATACAAAAGTCATTTTAGAACATATCTCTGAAAATTGTTAAAGTCCTAACAGTTTCAGCATTGCTGAAAAGTGCAGTTCTCTAAGATATAAGGCAAACTCAGCTGTGAGCCCCTGTACAAATGAAAAGAAAGCTAACTACTTCCAACATTCAATGGCATAAGATAGACATTTCCATTCCAAACGTCAAAAACAGAGGAGTACAAAGGAATGGGATAAAAGCAAGTCCAAAATCCAACAGGACAAATATTTAGTCCTGAGTTCTATGTGAACATTTGAGGCAATCTGTGGCAAATTGTGAGCTCCAAAGGGTTTGTGTGACTCCAACCCTACAGCACTTTCAGTGGTAGTAGAGCCAATGACTTTTTCTCTTAGGTTGGCTCTGCTCCCTCCTTGCAGATTTCCTTAGACAATCCAAGTTACTGGTTTCTGCAAACTTCTGAGATCTCCACTGAACATTTGACTTCACACCACTGCTTTATATATAGCCTTCTCAGAAGCACAGTGCCTTGGCCTCCCAGGCCTTCTTCTGAAATCTCCATGGAAGCCTTCTTAACTTCCACAAAACATGCATTCTGCATGTACCTGAAGCCAGCACCATGTGGATGCTGCCAATGTCTGCTGCCAAGTGGAGCAGTTTACTACTCTCTTGGCTATAGGAGACAAGTGCCTGGATCTCTGGGCACTCTGAGGAATAAATTTGAGGAGGAACAAGTTCTCTAGTTTGCTGCCATTTTTTAACTTGGTGCAGCCATTTCCATTCTGGAACCTGGTGCGGCTACTGCAGCCATTCTGGAACATGGTGCTTGGAAACTTTCTTCTCAAAGTAAAGTCTTTCACCTTTGCAGTTTTGAGACTGCAAAGAGTGTGGATTTTCTGTTTCTTGTGATGCCATCAGACAATCTTTTCTATTGTCTTGCTCCTTCTCAGCAATCAAGATCTTCTAAGCTCTATCTTTGTAGATCACAGCTTTACTGGATCTTCTTTCTGAATAAACTCATGACATTTTAAATCATCCTGTTGGGATGTTTGCTCTGGATTCTCAACATAGATCTGTCAAAAGCCCACAACAGTAACCATGCCACAGCCTGAACTTTCAACTGCCTTGATATTTCTTCTGCTAGATTCATTAGTCTGCCACCCTTAATATCAGTCTCAGGCAAAGGCTCTGGACAGAAGCAAAATGCAGACAAACTTTCTGCCAAGCCATGACATACATCATTTGGAGTCCAGCAGTCAATGCAGTCATTCTTAGCAGAAACTTCCTGAATCTAGTCTTTACCAGAAGAATTTCTATCAGCCTTCTGGTCTTCTGAACTTAGACTGGAATCTCCCACAGAGAACAGCCTAATTTGTTCCAGTGCTACGCTTTCTGGCAACATCTCCAAACCTTTCCAAATGCTTCCCACAGCCATTCCCAAAGGCTCTTGAAGCATATGGTTAGGTATAGTCACAACAATGACTCAACTAATGATACCAAATTATATATTGGTTACTTTTCTCTCATTGTTGAGAACAAATACATGACACCCAAGGCTAAAAGAATAAAGGTTTGTTTAGCTCACAGTTTGTGGAGGTTTCAGTCCATAATCAGCTGACTCCAAGGCAGGGTGGTATGGCACAAGAGCAACAGTTCATGGCAGCAAAAGACAGCAAAAGCAACAAGAGAAAGGAGAGATAGATAGATAGAGAGAGAGAGAGAGAGACAAATATTCTTTTCCTCCCTTATATTGTATGCAGACTAGCAGTCCCAGAGTACTCACACCCATAATCACAGCATTGGACCATGAATCAATTATAAACTCTAGAACCTGCTCCCAGGACTGCATGAAGCTTTAGGTGGACATTAGACACAAAACATAACAGTGATAAAGAGTATTTAAAAGAAAGTGCAAGATCCTCAAAGACAGGAATCAAGTATAATATTTTGTTTCCTCTGACTTCAATGAGTATGGTATTAGTAAAAAAAAAACCCTATCCATGGATACATTTGGATGTATAATTTAAAGTCACCCCCAAAGCCTGAAAATATCTGCCATGAGTCTTCAATTTTAATATCTTTACTAACATCTATCTCTTAACTCTGTGATAATTTCTTCTCCCAAGTATGGTACTAATAGATTTAGATACCTTAGAAAGGAAAACTAGGGAACTGTGACCTAATATTCATAACACTTTTAAATTCATAAGCCATGGGTCCAGCTGATCCACAAGGAAGACTGAAGTGTAAAGTAATAACTGAAGTCTGAGTCGTGGCAATGGCCAAATTGACCTCTGTTGAATTGCTCTACTTTTTTGCCATAGAAATGTGTGGACAGCTTTTCTACATCATTCACAGGAAGAGTGAAGAGCAGAGTAATATATAACTTTCAGGAAAAATTCTCATGTTACAAAAGCATTGTCAGTTCAATTGTTACCCTCTTTCTTGCCTCCAAGCTAACTGAACATTAAATGCCCAAATCAGCCCTAAACGAGTCTCTACTATTTAGGGCAGCCTTGGTGCTTAAGACTGAACCTTGGAAAAAAGCAATATACATATCACACACTTCAATGTCTGCTTTTCTATCTAAATACTTTCTAACTTGAAAAATGTAGATAGCACTGAAACAGAAAGGGCCTTCTGAGAATACTCAACCTAGATTTTCTTGAAAGTATTGTTGAAGAAAGCTTCATCATCAACATCATCTGCAGAGTTTGACTAAAATGTTAATTACAGGATTTCATCAAAAAGCCATTGAGTCACACACGCTAGTGATGAAATACTGGAATCTCTATGTTAAATTCCAAGGGTACTCTAATATACCTTGAAATTTAAAAATTTCTGACAAATTTTTTAGCTCTATAAGCCAAGTTCCCATTATTTTGAAAACCAAATCTGAAGACCACCTATGTCAATATCATTGGGAAAAATTTATATTCTCAAGTCTCCCACTAGCTCTCTTGAATCAAAATTTCTCTTGTGTGTTGAAGTTTGAGAAACCAAATCTTTTCACTATAAAGTGAAAGAAAATAAGACATAGAGAGATAAAGTGATTTGCCCAATGTTGTCAGTCTGGATGGTGGCAGATAGAATTACATTCAGCTGTCCAGATCAGTTCAAATACTGTGTCTTTCTGGTCATTCTGGAAGGCCATTTATGCCTCAGTTTAGAACCTGATGCCACAAATTTCCTTAGAAGGTCTAAAGCTAAAGAGTGAAATGTATGCCTTGTCAAGGTCCCAGGTCAAGGCACCTCTTCCATGAGTCACAAATAATATCCTGGCACCTGCAATTTTTTAAATTAAAAAAATATTTTAAAAAAATATTTTAATAGCTTGAAATTAAGGTAATGTTAGGTCATAAAGGTGTCTTATGAGCAACAGGGTGCTGCTACTAAACTTTATGTTGATCAACTTTCTGACACCATAACAAAATATCTGAGATTATTACTTGAAAGAGAAAAGGTTTACTTTGCTCATATTTTGAAAGATTCAGTCCATGGTTGTTTGATTCTGTTGCTTTTGGGCCTTTGATGAAGCAGTACATCATAGAAGGGTAAAACTGCTCTTGCCATAGAAGCTGAGAAGCAAAAAGGGAGAGAAGGAACTGGAGCCCTACTTTCTATAATCTAAAACTTCCAAGTAGGCCCCACTAATTACAAGTTTTCACCAATAATTCCAAGCTGAGGACTAAATATTTCATATACCAGTCTTTGAGGAGTATTCCAGATCCAAACTGTAGCAAGGATCTTGAAAATGCAATCTCAGAGAAATTCAGAATAGAATTTTATGTCTAGGGAAACTTTTAACTATTATCTTGAGCCAAACTGAACACAAACACCAAAATGTTATGTAATACTTTACTAAACCAATTTGTTGTTGTTGTTGATATTGTTCTTGAAACATGTAGCTATTAATTAAATGATTAAATGTTTGCAGTTTTGTGTCAGACCTGGTCTAAGTTCAGCAGTCTGATCCTCCAAGTCTGTGCAATCAGCATTCCAGCTCTCTCTCTTCTTCATTTCTTCGAGGTGAGATTCTCTAGACTGGTATGCTCTGCTCTAGTATCTTCCGAGGGCAATCCAGAAGAAAGTCACTGACCTCTAAAATGAGAGCAGTTCCAGAAATGATAAGACAAGGTAGATTTTCTTTGACAGATTAATTAATTGCTATTGAAAACAGGACCAGTGTATGATTTGCATTTGGCCTAATGCTCATAACTTTAGCAAATGTTTCACCAATGCTACATAATTAGAAAATGTAAATGTTATGCCACCTTGAATACATAATTCTTAAAAGAAACAGGAAGGAAACCTTAAGACAGAAATCTTAAGGAACTTCTGGGGGTAGAAGAAAAGGGCAGAAGGCAAGGACAGGAAATCAAAACCCCACTATTTCAACCAAAAAAAATTTGCTAGATAACTACAAATCATTATTTTGATTCTGAAATAAAAAGCTCTATAAAAATGGCAAATCTTTTTATTAATTTGGTGCCAAATCTCATTTGGCAGCAATGGTTGACCTGACTTGACATGAATTTAGTGTTTATCCCTTTTAATATGAGTATTCAGACTTTTTGCAGAAATGTTAATGGCTTAATTATGGGATGTTTCTCCAAACACTTCTGAAAGTGTTATATAATAAACAGTAATGCTCTGTGTTCAACCTTTCTAAAATCTCAAAAAATATAAATTTTGAAATTCCAAAACACAGACAACAGATGACAGACCTAGAATAATGATAAATAGCATTTATGGAGAAGTTTCCATCTGCATGAAGCTGTGCTAGTTTCTTTTAACTTAATCATCACAAACACTATGAGGTAGGTATTATAAGCATCTTCATTTTAAAATTTGGAAGCTGATCCTTAAAGAGTGACACAATCTTTGTCCAAACCAGAATTTGGGCCAGTCAATTTGACTGTAGAACATAATGCTTAACTCTTGCATTCTGCTGCCTGAGAGTGACAAGCAGTTGTGAAGGACAGTGTGGGCCCTCTGTAGGCTTTAGACAAAACTAGGAATAGAAACCACCTATTCTGTGTCACTTGAGGACCAACCTCTTACTTCCAAATATATCCCCTCCCCACTTCTGGTTCTCTGTGTTACTATTATTACAGCTTTGAGATACAGCTTTTTATACAGGGATCATCTACATCCAAGATCAAGTGACCAGTTTGCTAAAGTACAAAATTTCTATGTCCTACTCTGTACCTAGTGTCAGACCACTAGGTTTTGGTACTGAGTTAATTCTTATGCACAGCAAAATTTGAATATAAATGTACTGAGAAGAGCCAATCATTAACCCTCATTAGCTAATATGACTGCCTCATTGTTGCTGAATAGGTGGGGAAGATGAATGAGCACCTGGGAAATGAAAAATATGTGGAAGGTAGATCAAGGGACAAGAAGAGTGAGATATTGAAAAGAAGGAAGAAAGGAGAGTATGAGTATGTCTTCCTAATTTAGTAATGTGTGATAAGGATATAGACTCTTTGCTGGGCTTGGCTCAGCTGCACTTGGAGCAATTTTGGCAGCAAACCTCTCATTATTTTGACACTCAGCAAACTTATGTTAACATCGATAAAACAAACTTTTTGGCATAGACAAGATTTTCACCCTATTTAGTTATAAAAGGAAATTGAAAAGCTAGGTGTGGTAGTACATGCCTATAATCCCAGCACTTAGGAGGCTGAAGGAAGAGTATCATTGAGGTTTTAGGGCCAGCCTGGACTACATAGTGAGTTAAAGGACACTCCAAACTGCAGAGCAAGACCTTGCCTCAAACCCCTACACAAACACACCAAAAATTGAGATCTAAATGAGTTCTTCAAGGTCACTTAATTAATTAGTCATTATGTGGATTAATTTCTGGGCCCCAATTTTATACTATTTCTCTCTCTCTGTGTGTGTGTGTGTATATATGTATATATATATATATATATATATATATATATATATATATATATATATTATGCTTCAGAAGAAAAGCCAGACAGAGAAACTAAAACACAGAATAGCTCAACTGATATAACATGTATTTGGTGATCACTTTAACTTTTGTTGGTGGCTTTTTGTTATCAAACAGGGAGAAATGCTAACACTTTGATCTTTGTACTTTTAAGAATATTCAGTTCTGGGGCCTGGGGATCTAGCTCAGTGGCATAAGCACCTGCCTTGCAAGCACATGGTCGTGAGTTCAATCCCCAGTACTGATAAAAAAAATTGTAAAGAATATTCAGTTCTTGTTTGCTTGCTTCTCAATCTTACCTCTTCATCTTGCCTGTGATATTTTGATTATTTCCAAGGCAACAAAATGTGGCCTCAGACAGCAACTAGGTAGCCAGAAAAAAGTGGATTAAATAGCATGAGAGCAAGCAGATTCCTACAGTATTACTGGTTAATCTTGGGCAATGGATGGTATGATTATTCTAATTTATATTAAATACTCTCTACGAGAGCACTTTAAATACTTAAATGCCCATTCTAGTTATGCTGGGAATCTTCATTTAATATTTCTTGGATGGGACATGAGTTCTGCATTTCTAACAACTTTCATGGTGATATAGATGATTCTTCTTCCCAGCTTACATTTTGAAATACCCAGAAACTTGAACTATGAAAATATTTAGGAAGTATATGCAAATGAGCACTTTGGTAGTCTTGGAGAAAGAGCTGTTTAGAATAGTAACCCTGATGAGCCTGCCATATCTAATGTTAACTGACTGGGTGACCTTAGGCAAATACCTTCACTTCTTTGGGTCTGTGTTTAAACATCTGTGAAATTATGAATTTGGCCTAGATGATCTCTAAGATCATTTTGGATTATAAAATTATTTGACTTGTGAAAAACTTTACAACCATGATTTAATATGAGGGCAAATTGCTTCTGTATTATAAGAAAGGGAGGGTGGACAGAAAAACTACTGTGACTATTGCATACATCTTCTTAATTCCAAATCTTCTATGTGTTCTAAGGTAACATATTTCTTCAGAATGTGCTGAACATTGACATTCTTCTTGAAGAAGGGGAAACACTGAGAAGCAAACATTTTTGAGCATCTCTACAATCAGCTCTCATCATCTTCTAGTGACTTTTCATAGATAATAGTTTTGGCTGCTTGTTAATGACACTGGCTGTCTGATCACAGAACAAAGTCACAGTCTTTCAATGATCTCTAGTTACTAGTATGCAATTCTACTCACTCTGACCTGATTCAAGGAGATATAATGAAGAAGTACACAAAATCCCCACAAACCTTGCAGTTAGACCCTTCTTTTCTTCAAAGAGAGAATCTGATTCAGCAGCCACAAATACAGCATCTTCCTGAAGAAAATTCTGCTCTGAGAAGTAACATCATGGCTGCTATGATCACCACAGTGATGTCTGTACCCTGATAATTTAAGCAATTTACCGTTTCAGGGTGATCTTGGCAATCATTCAGGGTTTCTTGCTCAGATGATTACCTATTTGACAACTCTTAAGCTTCTCAATCCTGTAGCTGATGCTTAGGACAAGCTCCTTTCTGAGTACCTATCTCAACCAATGAGCAATTTTGGAGTCTACTCTGAGTATGACCAGAGTATTCCACTGAAGCAAAATGAAAACTTTGTTCTTTACTTCCAGCAGTCATCAGATGAACCCATAAAACAAGAAATGAACCCTCTGATGAATGCTAAGGTTGACAAAGGAGACAACACCTGTCAGCAGGATGTTACTACTTTCCAGTTTCTTTCTCAAAATCTGAGTTGTAATGAAACAAATCACAAAGAGAAGTTCCATGAGAGACTGTCTGACCTCATCCAGGATGAAAAAGGTGTCACAGGTATGATGGGAAATCTCCCAGACCTGATAATGCAGTGCATTCAGTTGGACAAGAAAAGTAATAATAAGCCAGAGATCCTACAATTAGAGGCTCAGCTCCCAGTGTTGGCTTCCCGCTCCAGCTCCACAAGTCCGCGACCCAAGGAAGAGACTATACAGCTTCGGGGAGGACAGCTGCCTCTCACCCCAGCTAAAAGAGCTCGCCAACAAGAAACTCAGGTGTGCCTCTATTGCAGCCAGGCTGATCACTTCACAAAAGACTGCCTTGCCAAACGTTCTCGAGCCCCAGCAAGGACAAATAACACAGCTTACCAATAAGGGGAGCGAAGAAAGTCATTTTGCAAACTTATATCCCTCTCACCCTCAGTCTTACTGATTTACATCATTCACTAATTCTAAAATACAGGTGGAGAATTGTGATGCCTCTTTACAGGTAGCCACGAACTCCTGTGTTACTGGAGATTTAAACAACTAGGTCTCATTCACTGGAAGCTTAACATTCAACAATGAACTTGTAATAATGAAAAAAATTCACAGGCATTTCTATAATTGGGACCAATACCTCTAAGATTATGGAAAATTTGTAGGCAGAACTCTTCTATTCTAAACCAATAAATGTAGCTTTGGTGATATATTGGGAGTCCCATCATCACCAATGGATGAGATTTGGGTTGAATATATTGAGCTAAATTTTGTGTCATGTGTGCCTACAAATTAGATCAAGATGGTTTTACTCACCCTCCTTGATCTGTAAGTAGTTTCATATCAGCCTAGGTCCTTTGCCTGAAATACTAGTTGTATTACCATATCCTGCTAATTAATATTCACCTTCTAAAGGCTCGATCCTGCTGCACTTCTTGACTAGAGTCTAACTTCAACACAAACCAACCTTTCTGGAACTACAGCTCTCACTCATCCACACAGCTATATATTTTGTTACTGTCTAAAGAGTTTTGTCTAACAAACTGAATCTCCTGGATATTTACAAACCAGATTGTGTGACCTTCTGAACACTACTTACTGGACCCTTCTAGAAGTCATATCCTTTTAGCCATACCTTACCAACCTCAGCGATCTCCCCCTCTTCACTAATGATCTTATTTGAGGTTCCAGATTATCTTATGGATAAGTTAAAATAGTTTAAAATAATGACCTCTGAAAGATATTTAGTGAGAGTTGAAGAAGGTGCCCTATCATAATTATTGTGTTTGGATCATATTCTTGTTGCCTTGAACAGGGAACACAGACAAAACATATGTCTACTGAAGACCAAGAATCAAGTCCTATAGTAGTTCTCTATGTAGAAGCCTCAATTTGGTCACTATCTGGGTTAATTACTCATTGCTTTTGAGCTATAACCTTATATACCACGTACCCAGCGTCCCTCATCTAAAAGAAGATCTTGGAAAGCAGAGGTGCAGGAAACTTGCTGAACTATCTCATTGGGAAAACCTTGATACACATACATTAACACCATGTATAACACCATACATTAACACCTGAACATGTATAAAGTTCAGGAAGTGGAGGAATTTGATTGTGTTCTATTCTTGACACATATTAGCTCTGTATATAAAGAGCTGATGCTTCTAGTCATCAGTTCCTTAAAGTGCTAAGGGTATCCAATGAAGATCAGAAATTTCTGATAATTATCAGTCCTCTGGTCCCTAATTCTTGGTGAAAATATATATCCTTCCCTATTATGGATTGCTTAAAGATGAATAATTATATATTCCTTAGCAGCCACCAGGTCTTTCAGAACATGAAGTATCATTGTACTTTGGCATTTTTCCTGAAAAAATTGTTGTAACTTTTCAACATTTAAACATAGCTAGATCTTACTAGTGTCATTCTGTAACACCAACAAATTCATTGTTTCTCCCATCAGTGCCTCATTAACTACTGTGCCAAACTATACTTTCATGTTCAGGGTCCCATTTATCAATAGTTTTCTATACATCCACATTACTCCACAAGCTCCAACAATAAGGGGACTTCAGTGCACATGTTCCAGTTATGTTGGGAAATCTCTGTTGTGTTGCTGGATTGTATGAGATCTTCCAAAACATAGATCTATTTGAACTTTTGAGTGACTGAGATTACCTAGAGGTATCCTAATCTCTCTCCATTCATATTTTTAAATAAATGTCTAACTCAATGGTCTCCAGTCACTTTCTTCACTCACTCCAGTATGTTCCTGGAATACCATTAGGATCAATAAGGTGGCTTGGTCACCAATCTTTCCTTATTTTAGAGCCATAATTTAACATTGTGAGCTCTCTCATAAAGATGGATCACCTTTATTCTGTATGGACACTCCCTTCGCAGAAACATTATCTTCTTCAAAAAATTTCCTAATTTCATAGCCTATTACCAATGATAATTTGTCCAGGTCTGTGAACTCCAGTTTACTTCACATTCCTGTAGGTCCCTTGCTGAGGTACTTCTATTGAAAGTCTCTTGTATACAGTGTGATTCAAGCCAATAGCCAAACTGAGCAATTTTGATAATGCTTTACTGCTTACTACCTAGAAACTATTGCAAAATTTTGTTATAGTGATTCTATTCCCTATACACCATCAACTTCAGCTCAAATGACTCATTACTTAGGGTGAAGAGTTACAAAGGAGTGTCCTCAGAATTTGTAGCTACATAAATTTTTCTGAAAGTGAAACTAATTAGAATCCACAAAGAACAGATGAAATGTAACCTACTCAAAGTGTCATATGTAAACATCAAGGCTTGGGGAATCCCATACCACCAATCAAAGATATAGTTTTAGAGAAGTAAATCTACTATATGACTGGTTCCCCTGGAAAGGTAGGAGCTAATCATTTTATGATGAAGTTGAAAAATTAATTACTAACAAGAAAATGGTATGCATTGAGCCTATAAAAGGAGACAATGATAGAAACATGAGCATCAGTAATCTCTCTAGCCTCAGAGATGGAATACTGACCAGTAGGTCATTTGGCAGGTCTACTGCTGCAATGGGTTTGACCCACCAATTCATCCCAATTTGTGTCATTATTCATTAAGGTTGACACATATCTCCTTTTGCTCTGACTCCATGGTACCCAAATAATCCAAATACAATAATCTCATTGCATTTTCTTTCTTATATAAACTTTATTTTGGGGAAGACAGTTGCTAACCACTTGAGGTGAGTATTCCCGATTATTTGGCAGGTATTTCTCATAAGTGAATAAAATGGCTGTGGCTTACATGTTAGTTTCTTGTGTGTTATAACAGCACCAATGCTTTGTATCCTAATCACATTTCAGCACATTAAAAATAAGATAATCACTCTGTGAACTCAGCACTACATTGTGAATCATAGTGAATGCACTGAAGATTGACCTTTCAAGGATATTTGCCTCAACACCAACTAACCTATCTCTTTATTTTTCTCATTTTTCTATAATTGTAATAAAATTGCTAAGAATATATGGTTTTCACTTGCTACATATATCTTAACTCACACCAAGAAGAATTTTATCATACATAGTTCAGTGTGTCAAAAATACTGTCATATAGATGCAGACATAAGCCACTGAAAAGCACTATTAGAGAGGGAAACGTGGGTGACTGGCCTTAGTCTTACCACCTCCATTTTGTCCAGATGACAACATATAGGATCCATGCTATCACTGCTGTGATTTCTGTCCATGGTGATACAGTAATATGCTTTTCTAAATTCTGAAATATCATCTTCACCTTGCTCATCTTATCTATTCTCATAATGCATAAAATGAAACACAGCATTTGGAATATAAAGAATTTTTACTAATATCTTAGAAAAATCAAATACCACATGCCTTTGGAAGGCCTTTAGAAGCTTGTATCACTTCTTTAAAATGCTTGTCTTTGGTAACCTGTTTCATTGGCAACTTATGAAACATCAACTATCATGTGGCCAATAGAATGGAAAAGCTTTGTAAAGAATATAGTGTTATGGATCTTTAATGCCATCATGGACCAGGAGTCATTGACCATATTTTATAAACAAAAGTTTCAAAACTTAGTTACACTTAGTAAAGTCTATCAAAATGTTTTGGAAAGCATAACATTTCCTAGACTAGGTTGGCAAGTCATTCATCATGGCTATGCCTTTGAATACCCATGCACTAAATTACTGGCATTACTTCTTGCTAATGGATTGGATTCTTTGGTCTGCATAAACTTATTTCCTATTCATTGATTTTAGCACTTATCCTATAGGAGTCTGCTTTTCTTATCTATCTAGCTCAGTGATAAGTCAGTTATGACTGTATTCACCAACTTTGCTTTATACTAGCTCAGTGGAGAATTGTGTAGATATTCTATCTTTCTTATGCATAGATTTATCCCTTTAAGACTAGTAATAACTTTACTCCAAATAATGACTAACAGTGCCTACTTTATTCCAACAACTGTACTGTTTGCTTTAATTTGTTAGTGGTTATTATTTAAACTTCATGTTACTAAAAGATGTAATGTGCATTTCTAGGATGTAATGCTCACTGCCTCTTTATAGGTTTTGAAACTTCAATTTAAAGATGAGGAACTGAAATTTCAGAGCAGCTAATTTATCTGTCTCCATCATAAAATTAGTAAGTTATTGAACTAAACTTTGAAAACACATCTTTTTCATGTTCTCTGAGAATAAAACAAGAAATTCTCTAAGTCACACCTTCCTGATTACCCTAACAGACCCAATTACACCTCCTATGACCACTCTAATAAATTGTATTCACATAACCACTGGTTGAAATTCATACTCTAGTCTAAAAGGAAGCATAGAACAAATGGGTGCCTTCTAGAAATTTGAAATTTCATTTGTGTTTCTAATAAATTGAAGAAAATTCTATAAATCCATAGACCTTATGTGTTTATCCATCTTGAACTGTCCCTCAGACAAAGGACTTCTGTCTAGAACCTATAAAGAATTAAAAAAAATCAGACCCCTGAAATTCAAAGATCCAATCCAAAAATGGTCATCCGAGATGAACACACAGTTCTCAGATGAAGAAATATGAATGGCAAATAAATACATGATCATCATTGGTCATAAATACATGAAAAAAATGTTCATCATCATTGGTCATTAGAGAAATGCAAATTAAAACCACACTGAGATTCCATCTCACTCCAGAAAGAATGGCCAGGATCAAAAAAACTACCAACAACAAATGCTGGAGAGGCTATGGGGAAAAAGGAACTCTTCTGCACTGTTGGTGGGAGTGTAGACTGGTGCAACCACTGTGGAGGTCAATCTGGAGATTCCTCAAAAAGATGGGGTTGGAGGTGCCATTTGACCCAGTATTCCACTCTTAGGCATATTCCCAGAAGATCTGAAAACATCTTACCACAGTGATGCATGCACACCCATGTTTATAGTGGCACAATATGTAATAGCCAGATCTTGGAAACAACTTAAGTGCCCATCAACCGAGGAATGGATAAAAAAAATTGTGGTACTTTTATACAATGGAGTACTACTCAGCTATAAAGAATGATCATATTGAGGTATTTATAAATAAATGGATGCATCTTGAATCTATACTCATAAGTGAAATAAATCAAACACATGTATAAATACCGTATAATCTCCCTAGTGTAAGAAATGGTAAGAGTACAGAAGATTTTATGGAAATCATGGTTCACCATTATACTGCTTTGATGTCTTTTGTTTTCATTCATTGGTTGTAATGGTTTTATTCTGTTTTGTTTGATCTTAATATATGTGATCATATATTAATATATGTGATCATATATACCTAATCCTATTGTCTATTTTGAATAGTTATTTTGAAGACAAGACAATATGGCAGCCATTGTTGATTTAATATCATCTTGCTCTGAAGTCCTACCATGCTCTTGTTTTTCTATTACATTGATTCTATTACATTGTGTCTTACAGGATTTTAATATGTATGATAGTAAAAACAAAATTTTTATGGAAAATGAGATAATATAGCAGCTATTGTTCATCTTCGGTTTTTTTGTTCAGAATGCCTTGGAATGCTTCCATTCTCTTGAGTTGTTTTATTCTACTTTGTTATGTTTGACATTATTGTGTGTAAAGCTAAGCTCAACTATTTCAAAGAAAGAGACATTATGATAGCTACTGTTAATATCCAATTGTCTTGTTGTGAAGTGCTGTGTTGCTTACATTGTTCTGTTCTGATCTGCTTAGCTCTGTCCTCTTCTGTTTTATTCTCTTTAAAATAAAAAAGATTAATAATCCCTCCATTGTGCCTTTTCCAAACTTTCTGCAACTCTACTCAGTCTTTAGTGGAGAATAATTGTTACTACTCAAACCCCAAAACAAGATAAAATTTTCTCTTTAGTTACTAATGTTTTTTTTTTAAAAAGATATTCAGTAACTTTTTGACCTTTTCAGATTTTTTCAGTTGCTTAAAAATTAATCATTGATGATCTTTCTGTGAAGGCCATAATTCTCTTTCTGAGTTGGAATTCATGGCACAAATTATATTACACTAAAAGTGCAATTAGAATGTAGTATAATGAAAGTATATCCTTTAAACAACACTGGGCTTCATTGTTATTCCTTGTCTGTACTCTCACAAGTTATTCCTATAGTTTCCCCTGACACATTTGCTTACTAATAATTATAATAATAGCAGCTACTACTTATTGACCAATAACTATACATCAGGAATTGTGCTTTTTAATTTATATGCATTTTCTCTTTAATTCTCACAGAAATCCCCTGAAATATTGTTATCATTATCATTATTATACAGTTGATGAATTTCAAATTTAGAGCAGCTAGGAAATTATTCCTGGACACAGAGCTCATAAGAAACATAGGCAGAACTCAAAATCATTTATATATATGTAAAATTGGAGATCATAATCCTAAATGGTACATTATTATTCATCTACAACAGGAGGAGTCCACAAATTGTCATCTGTGGACACTAAAAGTGTCATCTGTTGCTTGTTTTTATAAATAAAGTTTTATTAACTATAATTACACACATTTGTTGACATATTACCTATGGTTGTTTAACATTCTATGGAACATATGGTCCATAAAGTCAAAAATGTTTACTTTCCACTCCTTTACAGAAAAAAAATTCCCGATCCTTAACAGAAAACATATTAAAGTATTAAATCAGACCAATTCCTGGGGCGTCTCGCATTTTAGACTTTTCCTTTTAAATGTCCCGTTTATTATTTTTTTATTACATGTTTGAGGTACATAATGTTTCCACTCTTTGTGTGGATTTGTTACATTTACATTAACACATTTTAATTCCCTTTTTCTTCCCTGTTCCTTTCCTTCCTTTTCCCCTCCCTCCATCTGTTGATACTTCCCATCTGAGAAATATTTGTCTACCTAATCCTATTGTCTATTTTTATTTTGCTCTTTATATTTTGTATTTCTTATATGAGAATTTATAAAATAGTTAATAAAACTATGTAACATTTAATCATGTGTGTCTGATTTGTTTGACTTAATGTTAGGGTTCCAAGATACACGCATTTCCCTAAAAAGCGCTCCACTTTCTCTATCTTTAAGGCAGAGTGGCATTTTACTGATCACTAGCCACTAGACAAATACAAAACAAAACAACACTGATATTCTACCTTGTGCTAGTTAGTCTTATTTTTTTCCATCTGCACCTAAATTAGTACCATGTATATTATGAGATGATAGAGTTAAACAGTGCTGCTTTAAAGGATTACGTTTAAGTTTTGGAAGCCTAAATACACTTTTCTGGTGCTTTTTATCAGCATGCATACTTTCTACATCAAAGAAACAATAGTTTAGCGAGGTATGGTTGTGGGAGAAATTTGCTTTTAGCCTCCTCATCAAATAGTCTACTTTTGAAAATGTTTACTAATTTTCTTGTGGAGATCTATCTCCTTTTACCATGCTGGGTGGCATTTCACACCCATCTATGGGACCAGGCCTAAGTCAATCATCTTATATCATTTGCCTTTACACTGTGACATTTCTGAGAAATAGGCTTGCCTCCTAAACTAATCCAAGCAGAGTGAATTTTATGACTTTTCTCGGGAATATTAAAAAATGCTTCCTTTTTTCCCAACTAGAATAGATTATAGAAGGATTGTGACTGTAATTGCTGCTGACGGTAATCTTTTCAATAAGAGAAGACAACTTATTTGATTAAGAGTGAAGACCTTCTGAGAAAGTACAACTGAAGAGTATGAATGAAGAAACTAAATCCTGATGGTGATTTTATGAATCACTGATCCAGTTATGACTGGAAGTATGAGCTATAAAAGTCCTTTTAGAAAGGCACATTCAGTGAGTTTTCCTGTACTTTGGAACCCAAGGAGTTCTGATACAATGATGTTCCCTATTGAAACTACACTATTTTTAGCCCACTTGCTTATGTCAATTTGAAGAGTGAAAGCAGCAAAAGTTGTTAGTTGCCTAGTAACAGCAACAAGGTTCCCATATCATAGAGATGGTATTGAACAAAGAACACTAGTGTTATTCATTCTATTCCACTTTTAACTTGTAAACACAGAAGTTCTCAGATTCTCTGCCACTAGAAGCTTTGTTTTTGAATTTGCTTTACTTGGGCCCATGAGTGGATATAGACTGACTCAGAAAAATTACAGTCCTGCAATAACATAAGAAACAAATCTGAGGTGACTAGTTAGAGCTTGGAGGGCAAGTTTTGGTTCACGATCATTTCTATCATCAAAACCTGCATCTTTTCCAAGTATGCAGTGAAACGGCAAAGACTAATGCTGAAAGGGGGCAGGGATCATGGAACCAATTAACATGGATTTAAATAATACACAAAAGTTTGCAGTTTCCTTAACTTCTCTGTGCCTCCATTTCTATTCTATATAGGGCAATTTTGAAGACAAATAAATTAATATTCATAAAAATCTGAAAATATTGGCTGGCACAGAATAAGTGCTATAGAAGTATTTGTTAAATTGAAAAAAGAAAGTGAAGGACAGAAAAGTTACTACAAACAATTTAAATACATATGCAGGAGGTTTGTGAAAATATTTATTGTCCCACCTTATGCAGCATGTGACAGACACAATAGCACTGATTATTTTTTTAAAGTCCCAATCTAGTTGATTCTTATTTTATACATTGGAATGATTGTAGAGATGGTCTGACTTGGAGGCTACATAGGGCAGAAGTACATGTGACTAAATATGTGGTTTCTCTCTTTCCCAATAAGAATGCGTATTTGTTTCTCTCCATTTATCTTCAAAGATATGGATCTTAATTTCATTTTAGCATTTAAGAAGGACTAGTTTGGAGATTGTCAAAAGATTTTTGATGTCATTCATGTTTCCTGTACTGTCTTAGGCTCAGAGCAATGCCAATTCAAGTCATCACTGAACGTTTCAATAACCTTGTGTTTAACACTATGCCACAAGGTTTGTGGGATTCGAAGAAATAAAAGGTGAGTTTTTAAGACCTAAAAACCTTATGATATGGTTGAGAAGACAATAAAGAAGCAAAACAAATAATTCAAGGGTTATCTGATTTTTTCTAAACTAAAGTCGTAGAGATTCCATGTTAGGCCTGCCCAATTCTCAGCTCATATAGAACTTGGCTTTCATTTTGTTTTTAATTTTCAAAATGAAAAAAGATTTAAAACTATTGTACACAATTTCAAAACAAAATAATAGGAGACTGACACTGGTTAATGTATTGCATATTGTCATCTGCAAAGTAGGTGTTCAGATTACAAGATACAGGCATGCAAAAATGATCTAACAAAAATGTACAACAGATACATAAAAGTGAAAGGGGAAAAAACTACTCAAAAGGCTCTTCTTTTTTAAATCTTCCATTTTTAAAATATATGATTACAATACATAACAAATATATCCATCATGGGAAATTGGTACATATGCATATCATATCTTGACCCTTTCTTCTTTTCCTTCCCCTGTCCTCTCCAGTTCTCTCTGTCAATCCCTAGATCTCCTTTGCTATTGGAATCCCTTGTCCTTACCCACTGAGGCATGCACTATCTAATATTAGCCACAGACAGGGGAGTCAACAGTTAGATGGTGCAACAGTTAGCAATTGGGTAACATTTTCATTATTGTCAGATGAGTTTAGAAGTCCAAGTCCCTTCTTGATTCTACCTTGTATTATTGGAGGATGACTTTGTTACTGCTAGGCATGGATGGGAGTTCTGGCTTATGCTTAGTCTTCGTGGCTGGAAGGGAGATAGTTGACTTGTCTTCTCCTTCCATTTCCTCATTGATACCAAAGGGTGGGGAATAAATTCATTACCATTGGGCAGTAGATCAGTTCCTGACTTGCCACTTGGCTTTCTCTAACAGGATTCCAGCAGGAAGAGGAAGGAGTGTCTAACTACCACTGGTTTGGAGTGGAAGTCCAGTACCCTTCCATGAGCTGTACTAAGCTCATGGGAACCTATTACCTTATTCAGCAGTGAGCAGCTGAGCATCTGGTGATAGCATATGTATAGACTGTCCACTCTGCCTTTGCCAGCATGGATGGTATAGGTCCATATTTGTTTCTTCAGTATTAGGTTGAAGTAGAACAGTTGTTGTCTAAAGGATTTCTGTCTCACAGAGTTGTTCTTTTTCTATCCCTTAGCTACAGAGAACAGAAATTATTTTTTGATTTTTAAAAATTGTGCTCAGTGGTGTTTCTTGGTTGTTGTTCCAGGTTGGTATTCTCTCTGACACAAGTCTCATATGTGTGAAGCAAAAAGAAACCCTAGGGAATTCACTGAACACATTTCATGACATACTAAGTAAGGTCTCTTATTGCCTTCACTTTACTTGTCAGAATTTTCTTGTTTTTTTTTTCTTTTTTCAAAATGTAGAATGCACAGGATTGTTAGCTGACCATATTGAGAAGAATAGTAAAATGTGTGTCATCTTTATTGCTACCTAGGACTGAAATTCCTTCATTGTCCTTTTTTTCTGAATTATTCAATGCCACTATTTTTGCAAAAGCATAAATGCTAAGTAAGTATGAATCTTCAAAAATGCTTGGGGAAGTGAGGTTTCCTCTCTTACTAGCCATCAGTCTGACATATAGTACCCCACCTAGGAACAGAAAAGTAAATATTCTCTTCCTAAAGAACTGTCACATCAACCCACAGTGAATGGGGAACATACTACAGAACTGCAAACTTCCATAGTGGGGCATGCTTTTTACCTGAATTAAGGGGAGTGAGCCATTCATCCCCAACAAAGTCACCTGTTAAATGTGCCACACAGCTGCCACCTGAGAATGGCATGACTTTCTCTAAGACATGCAGATCACAAACACCTATTCTTGATTTTTCATATGCCTATATCAGACCCTTACTGGGAATGAAAAGAAGCAGTATTCACTTGAGTAGAAGTGAAGAGGGAAAGCCAGGTGGGTCTTAAAGTACCAGGGAACAAAAGGACACGTATCAGAAAGGTAGAAAAATGACAAGAAATGGAAATACATGTAAACTAAAGCTGTAAGCTTTCAGTATATTCTTCATTGTCCCATTAGACTCCACTTAGAAAACGTGGGTTAAAAAATAAAAGTCAGATATTTAAGACAGTAATTGAAGATTACTAAGCACAATACTATACATGGAACCTGTTTGGGCATGATTTCCTATGAGAATGGACTGGTTTTATGTTACCCAGTAAACCTTTGTCTTCAATGAAACCTCTAGCAAGAGTCTTTATTCAGCCTTCTCCAGTGCCTTCCCTTCACCTCTATCTATAAGGCCATTTTTATTCACAGATTCTTTTGTTCCACAGTGTTAGGAAACTGAACAGTAGCTCCAGGAAACACCAACACATGTCAAGATTTTTCTGGGTCGCTCCAAAAGTTCATATTTTATTTAATTGCTGTCCCCCTAAAATCACTGCTACTCATTGAAACATCTTACTACAAGGAAAAGTAAGGTAATGATCAATGAAGAATCTTGTCTTCTTGGAATGCTTTTTTTCATTCCCCCAAATTCTAGTACAAGTTTGTCATCCCTTTATATTGAAACTAGTGACTTCTGTGTAAATATTAATTCCCCCATATAGAAGACACCAATTAAACTTATTTAACTTTGGGTTATTTTAGTGTACATGTTATAATTTCTTAAGAAATTAGGTCTCATACAAAGGGATAGAAGGAAATTTTGAAGATGAGGAATGAGTCTATTACTATAATTATGATCATTTCAATAGGTGCCGCATATGCTCTAACTCATCAATTTATCACATTAAATATGTTCTTTTTTGTATAATGATTATACATCAATAAATCTCATTTTGTTCATGTGAACTTGATCACAGTAGTTTTTTTAGGTAAAAATCATTAATGTAGCACTAGCATGGGGGCCAGGCAAAGGGCATAAAAAGTGGAGGCAGGAGTTGGGGAAAGTAAACAAGTAAACTTCCTTCTCCCTAGGTTGGGCTATTTGTCTTGAGTATCCAGGAACCACCAACCCTTAATCAAGATCCTAGATGTTTTACTGATTATTTTTGAACTGATAAGGATTTTGACGCTGTCCCACAGTCATCTTTCACTGTTAGGGTTTCTATGCCATTTATCTTTCTGAAGACAGTGTTAAATCAATGAAAGTGGCCATATTCAGACATGCTGAGTGCCTCTGTACAGTGGCATTTTATTAATATAAACAATTACATTTCCAAATCACAATTGCATTCTTCACAGGCTAATGTAGAAGTCCCTCAGCTCAATTCAGTAATGAACAAGGAAATATGATTTCCAGCTTTTCAATGCCTTTTTAGTTTTCTTTTTTGTCAAAGACTGAAAGTCTGGCCTTTTATATGTGCTCTATATTTGAATTTCAACACTGTCACACCAATTTAGACTTGTGCAGACAAGTATTTTGCAAATATTACCCCAGTGGATATTTCTTTCTCCTGGAAAAATAAATGCACTAAGTATTTGTCACAGGTGGAAATTTTAATAGTTATTGTTCATTTGCAGAATAAGAAAAATTTAATTTTGAAAAGTCTCAGTACTGCTAAATATGTCATATGTATCATTGCCTACTTTTGTTATATCACCTTGATTAATTCTCAGATTCTTTGGGATGCAGGCAATAGATACAGAGGCATGAGGTAAAGTTTGACATTTGTATCCCTGCCGTGAGCTCCATTTGGGGTGAAAGTTAAATATAATTCAAGTGATTAATGCCATTGAAAGTAACTACGTATGGCGAAGTTGCAGAAATAGCTAGGGCACAGTTCCTTCCTTTCAGAGGCTTATAATATGGCAAGAGGAGATAAGTCATCTGGTAGTGATGACAACTATAATGAAGATGATAATAGCTTCCTTTAAAAGAGTACTATTTGCCCAGAAGTACAAATCGTGTTTTGCAGGAATCTGTTTGTTTCCTCTAATAACCCTATGAAGTATGTACTTTTATTCTCATTTTATATATGGAGAAAGAGTTCCAAACTTCTATTTTAAGTAAGGCTGCTTTTTTAATTTAAATTTTTTATTAATACATGTCTGCAGTATATAACTACATATCTTGTGTGAGAGTTTGTATACATACATTTCTTGTGGGGTAGTTTATATAATTACTTTTTGTTCCCTTCTTCTTCCACCCAAAGTGCTCTTTCCAACTCTGGTTCCCCATCTCGTTTGGAAAAGTTCTATTTATGTTTTATTCTGCAGTTCTTTTTATTCAGCCCTTTTCACTTTCCTCCCTCTCTCTTTTTCCCTCCATCTCTTCTTGTTTCTTTCCTCTTTGTTGGGAGCCAATTTGTCTGTACCTCATGTATCTAGGACAAGGTCACTGCCTCTCATGAGTTTGGCAGTGCTCCACACGAAGTGTATGCAGCTCAGGAGTAGATAGATGCACAAAGTGATTCGGTCTTCCTCTGAACTAATAATATAGACAACTATTCTCTTGTTCCCCAAGTAAGCACCTAGACATGATGTTTTGTTGAAGATTAGATATTCTTCGTCTTCCAGATCTTACTCTCCCCTTAAAATGCTCATGAAATCAGCCTTCTTCTGATTGTATAAACAAATGTACTGTAGTTGTTGTACAGTCCTTTCTCCATTAGGAAAAGGGATCCACCTAATCTCAGTTTTCTGATCCTTGTCTACATTTCTTCTCCTTCACTGTATTCCTTCCAACGTTTTAAGAGCTACACTGGATGCAGCACCCATTTGGAAAAGATTTCGCTACTCCCTATTATCTAATTTTTATTTTGCTTTTTATGTATATTTTGGGTTTGCCATGTAATATTTAAATGTGTAAGTCTGACTTATTTCACTTAATTTTAAAGTCTCCAGGTGCATTCACTTACTGACGAATGCCTCAAGCTTATCATTTTTTATGCAGAGCAGTACTCCATTGTGTATAAATACCACACTTCATTTTTAATAGCTAGTAGTCCTCAAGATGAAGTAAAATTTCCAGTATAGGAGAGTTTTGGACCCTTTTTGGTGATACATCATCAATGTATGGAATAGTGCTTCACTTACAGAAGTCACTAAATGAATATATACAAAATTTTTAAAAATTGTTTTCAACATTTAAACTTAAAGAATGTTTCCTGGAGTCAAGTATGATGTCATGATTGTCTATAGACAGTAAAAACAACCAAATGGAGTCAGAATCAACTACTGTTCATAATTCTCTTGACCCATTTACAGCAGTAGATTTGACATAGAGAAGATATTGGATTATATTTTAATAATTTTAGATTTTCATTTTAATATATTAATGTAATCAAATTCTAATTTCTGAAGTATTAATATTGCCTTATTTTCAACATAAATTTAGTTATAACAAAAGTACAATAAAATACAAATTTTTTCTTTAAAGTAGCAGTCACTTGAAACTACATCATTTTAAGATACATTATAACTTCATAACCCTTGACATGATTTTAGAAAAATATTAAGAATATAAAAATATAAAATATTATATTTTCTTTCTGTTTGGGTGCTTCTAAATTGAACAACCATCATTTTTCAAAGTTGACCTAGATTTATATTTTTATATCTTTCTTAAGATCTGATATAACTGATCGATCTGATTCCATTTGAACTGGATTATATTAATCTGAGGATGTTATTGATACAAGAAACTATTAAGAAAGAAACCACAAAGCAAATATCAACTTTTAATAAATTGGGAACTTTCCTAATTGTTATTTTTAACCTTGCTTTTTAATTTTTTTAATTTGATAAAACAGAAAATCTATTATAGTATTTTTGAGGTTGTTAAATGATCTACATATTAAAACCATCAATTGTTAAAAATGAACTTAATCAAGTTTCATATTATTGTACAATAAAATTTTTCTAGAAGATAGAAATCCTCTGTAGGAATCTTCACTAATTATTAATTAAGATTTACTGGCAAGTTTCTTCCCAGTAACCAGCAATAACTGAGGCAGCATATTTTGTCAATTCATCATTAAAATATCTTACAAATTTGAAAGTATTGATCATCTTCTATTGTACAATGAATTGTACTAATGAAATTGATATCAGAATTAGAATTAGTGAGCCAATGACAAAGTTGAAGTAGCAATAACCTTACCTGAGGTAAGTTCTCATCAATGGAATCTTGTTTTAATTTGCAGAGCAGATCATTCAATAATAGAGGAATCTTCAAAGTGAGTGTGTTGTGTGTTTCTGAGATCATTTCCAGAGGTGACTAAAATATGTGTCATCAAACTTAAGAGGAAAGTTCTTCCCTGAATGGGGGTGGCTGAGTCTAGTACATTGGGATCCAAGAGAAAACAAAATTGGAAGAAAGGGAAAAGTTGTGAGTGTGCACATGTGTTATGATTTGTATCTAAAATGTTCCCTAAATCCCCATGAACTAAGTGTAGTTTGGGGAATGTGATTGGATTATGGATTTTAAAGTCGATTTTCTGTTAGGAGGTGGTATCTGTTTGGAAGAAATTGGTCACTAGTGGGTAGGTAGCCTGGATCTTCCTCCTTCCTCTTTCTATCTCTGCTCCCTTCCTGCCATGTCATGAGCTGATTTTCCTCTTCAGTGTCATTCTGTCTTGGAGACAGCTGACTTTGGCCTGAAACTTCTACAAACTGTGAGCCAAAATAAACCTCTCCCTTTTACAGTTATGGATGTCAAGTACTGTGTCAGTAATAAGAAAGTAACTAAGACAATAGGAAAGATTGATTTTTTTTCTTTAATGGGTGTGATTTTTGCTGCTACCATCACTCAAGTACATCATACTACACAGTCATCAGCCTCTGAATATAAACACACACACACCAGTGACTAGCCAGGAAGTTTTCAGGCCTACAACCTCAGACTAAGGGTGCTTCTGAGACTGAGCAGCTGCTTGTCCCCCCAGCTATCCATTCTGCAGCTAGCCATTGTGAGATTATTCAGTCTCTGATGAAGCTTTGTTTCTAAGGTTATCCTAGGCTCATAACATTGGAAATGCATTAACACATTTTCTTTATCCGTGTTTTTTGTTGTTGAAAGTCATATGCTCTGTGTAGGAGTCACAGAAAATAAGTATATGAAGCACTTTACATCTAAGATAAAGATGTGTCCTGTCTTAAAGGGTCAGCTAAAGACTCTACAGGCATGACTTGGAGTGAGGCCATAACCTTGTAGCTGCAGGATGTAGGCACATTCTCCATGCTGTTCCAAAGTATCCCCAAGCCTATCAACACACACCTATCAGCCCAGTTCCCAATGCTATTGCTCAACTGTAACATATACTTTTCTCAAACTATCTTTTGGAATTTTCTGGGGATACCATTGTTCTTTTTATGTATTTAAAACAGAGTATCCCTTTCACAAACAGAGTTGTCATCATCCCTCTCCTCATATCAGAAGTCTTCTCTCATTGTGTGTGATGAGTCTTTGGACATCAGCCCCAATATTAATAATTGGGAAACTACAGGCTGTTTCCAAGGTCTAAATTGTTCTTACCTAAACATGGGTATGCATGTATCACTGTAATATGATAACTTTAACTCTTTGGGGAATATAATGAGAAGATGAACACCTGAGTCAAATGGAATTTCTATTTTTAGAAATTTGAGGAATCTCGACACTGACATTCACAGTGGTAATACTATTATATATTCCCTCCAAAAATGTAGGTTTCCTATTTCTGTGAAGTCTCACCAGCATGTCTCATTACTTGACATAATTTCCTTAATAAGAGCCATTCTTTCTGGAGTAAAGTGGTATCTCAGTGTTGATCTAATTTACATTTCTCTGATAACCTATAATGTTTAACTACTTTTCATGTATTTATTAGGCATATCTGCTTCTTTTTCTAAAACATGTCTATTTATTTCAGGTGCCCAATTTATATTGGAACAATTATTTAGAGGGTTCTCTTTTTTTAGTTATTTATATTTTCTTAATGCTAGTCCTCTGTCTGAGGAATAGCTAGCATTTTTTCATTTCTGTAGGTTGTATCTTCACTGTTTTGTAGAAATATTTTAATTTGACATGATCTTGTTTGTTCATTCTCATCATTATTTCTTGTGCCACTAGTGTTCTGTTAAAAAATTTTGCCTATGACTATGTCTTCAAGAGTTTTACCTATTTTTTCTTCCTTCAGATTAAGTATTTCTGTTTTAACATTTATATGTTCAATCTATTTTGATTTTAGTTTAGTACATGGTGAGATATATTGGTCTAGACCCCATCATATACATGTGGATATCCAGTTTTTCCAGCATGATTTTTAAAGAGATTATCTTTCCTTCAGTATATGTTTTTGGCCCTTTTAACAAATGGACCTGGGGTCAAATGGATCTGGGGTTGTTTTACTTACTCTATTCTGTTCCATTGATCTATTTTTGTGAAAGAACCATGCTGGTTTATTTAATTTTTCATTTTAGCATTGTAACATAACTTCAAATCTAGGATTGTGATACCCAATGTTTGATATTCTTTTGTAGAATTAATTTTGATATTCTGAGTCTCTTATGGTTACATATGATTTGTTGGAGTGTTTTCTATAGATTTGTACAGAATTATTAGGCTACTTTTATTTGAATTGCATTAAATGTATATATTAGTTTTGGAAGTGAAGTAGAGCCATTTTGATTATTTTTCTGCCTATATAGAAATTACCACATACCTTTTTATTTCCTGGTGCTCTCTTCAATCTCCTTTATCTGAGTGATATAATTTTTCTTATACGGTATTTCACTTCCTTAACTAGGTTAATTCCTCTGTGTTTAATTTTGGTTCCTGCTACTGTGAATCTCATTGTTTTCCTAAATTCTTTCTCAGTGAGTTTATTATTAGAGTATAGAAATGCTATTGATTTTATGTGTTGATTTTGTATCTTATCTTGCTCAATTTGGTTATAAATTATGAGTATTTTAATGGAATTTTTGGATTTAAAGCCAGGTATCACATTGTCTTAGTCACTTTACTCTCAGTTCCGGGACAAAATACTAGCCAACCAAAGTTAAAGGACAAAAGTTTTATTTAGCTCACAATTTATAGAGGTTTTAGTCCATAATCAACTGGTTCCAAGGCAGGGTGAAATGGCAGAGGAGCAACATTTCAAGATGGAGAAGACAGCAAAAGCAGCAAGAAAAAAAAGAAGGTATAGGCCTGTTTTCTCCTTCATGTGTATGCAGGCTACCCACCTGAGGGCGGCTGTAACCCTCACACCCACAATTTCAGCACTAGACCATGAACCAGTCACAAACTCTGGATTCAGCCAGCTCTGAAAAGCCCATCTGCCATGAACACATGAGGCTATGGGGGACATCCAGACATAGAACATAATACACATGTTATCTAGAAATGACACTTTCACACTTTTCTTTCCTATATGTATTTCTATTATTTCTTTCTCTTGCCTGATTGTTCTGAATGCATCAAGGACTATGTTGAACAAGAGTGTGGAGAGCAGACATTCTTGTCATGTTTCTGATTTGAGAGGAAAATCTTTTGACTTTCTCTCATTTAATATGATGCTGGGCATAGGATTGCCCTACACAACTTCTATCACATTGAGATAAGGCCTTTTATATTTATTCAGGGTTTTAATCATGAATGGATGATAGACTTAGTGAAAGGTCTTTTCTGCATTGATTAAGTCAATCATGTGAATTTTGTTCTTGTTCCTCCTCACATCATGGGTTACTTTGCTGATGTATGTTGTACCATCCTTGGATCCTTGTGGTGAAGCCTCCTTGGTCATGGTGTTTGATCTTTACAGTTATTTGCTGCATTTTGTTTGCCAGTAATTTTTGCAAATATGTTCATTAAAGAGGTTGGCCCATTCTCTCTTTTGATTGAAAGCTTGTCTGGTTTTAGAAACAGGGTAAAGTTAGCTTCCAACAATGACTTTTCAAGTATACCTTTCTTTTCAATTTCATTAAAGTGTTTTTAGAGTAATATTAGTAGTAGGTATTCTCTAAAGTTCTAGTGAAATTCAACAATGAATGCATCAGGCCCTTGGCTTTTCTAGGTTGGTAGATTTTTTACTATTACTTCAATTTCATTATCTGTTACTGGACTAGTTAGGATTTTTAAGTCCTCTTGGTTCAGTTTCTAAGCTCATATGTATCGAGAAATTTCCCCATTTCACCAGAATTCTCTCACTTATTCCTATACAGTTTCATGTAGTACTTTGCTAGTAATCTCTGGATTTGAGCAATATTCATTGATTTCAAGCTTTTCATTTATAATTTCAATGATATATATGTTTTCTTTCCTTTTTTGGTAAAATTGTCTAATGTTTGCTCTGTTTTCTTCATTGTTTCAAAAATTCAGCTCTTTGATTTATTAATTCGTTGTTTTTTTTGCATTTTGTTTTGTTTCGTTTTTAGTTTCCGTTTCATTCACTCTCTGATTTTTAGAATTTGTTTTCAAACTAGGTATAGATTTTAATTGTGGCTGTTTTTTAGGACATTGATGTGCATAATAAAGTTATTTATTTGAAATTGGTCTGTTATTCTGATATGAATATTAACAATTATAAACTTTGCTCTTAGAACTGTTTTCATTGTGTCCCATAAGTTTTAATATGTTGAACTGGCACTATCATTTATTTGTAGGAACTGTATTATTTCTCCCTTAATTTTTTCTGGGACTAATTGTTTATTCAAATATGTGTTGTTTAATTTCCATGCATTTATGTGGTTTCTTTGGTTATTGTTATCTAGTTTCATTTCCTTATAATTGAATAACATGCACCATAAAATTTCAATTCCTCTTCATTTATGTATACATGTTTATGGTTTGCATATGGTCTGTTTTATAAAAAGTTCACCATGCACTTAAGAAGAATGGATATTATGTTTTTGAGTGGATGGTTCTGAATATATCTATTAAGTCTATTTTTTCAAAGAGTTGTTTTACCTATGATATTTGTTTGCTGATGTTTTGTTCAGGTTATCTGCCTATTTGTAATAGTTAGGCATTGATGTTCCCCACTAAAATTGTATTGATAACTATTTGATTTTAATCTGCTTTAGTTTTTGTTTTATGAAGTTGGGTGCACCATTTCTGGTGCATATCATTTCATAATTTGTATTTCTTTTAGTTGAATTGTTCTATTAATCAATATGTAGTAACTTTCTTTGCCTCTTATAATAAATGTTGGCTTAAAGTCAAGTTTGTCTGAAAACAGAATCTCAATTCATGCATGTGTTTGTATTTCCATTGCATTGCATATTAAAATCCATCCTTAGGCTTTTAGTTTGTGAATTTCTTTTTGAGTTAAATGTGTTTCATGTATACAGCATAACACTGGATCTTGGAATCTTGATCTGATAATATATTTCTTTTGATTAATGAACTGAGAACAATCACATTCATGATTATAACAAAGATATTGACTTATACTTGTCATTGTACTATTTTTTTATTTAAAGAAAAAAACAGGAAAAAGGTAGAAATATTACAGAATTTCAAGAAAAGAAGATAAACAGTAACAAATCACTAGTTGATAAATTACATATTGTTCTTTTAGAAATAGTTTTTCAAGTTACAAAATTAAAGCACACAAAGTGGACATTCAGGCAGTGAGAGATCAAAAAGATCTGTTCAACAATCCAACAAGAACCTAGAAAT